>BMAF01000007.1:400573-455573 GCA_014132575.2 Gasterosteus nipponicus | reverse complement strand
CACCGATAGACAATGAAATAATTCCATTGGTTAAATCAATCTCCAACCACAGGGTGAAAACAACAACAACAACAGAAAATACATTCTCATACACAAATTAAAGGAAACTCACTTCAGGTTAATTTCTCTTCAACACACTTTAGAACGAAAACACATTAATGAAATTGTTTTGATAGTTTCCCATAAGAACGTTTCATTTTCAATATGGACTTTTATTTTGAAATCTATACAACAAAGAAACATTATTTTGAATGAGTGAATCCAGATCGTTTAAATTCACAATCTACTGTATATTTTTACTTTATTTATTCACTTTTATTAATATTTTTTTCGAGCAGTTTTCAGTTTAGCAGTAAACTTTTTTTTTAAAGAATTGTAAAGAAAAAATACAGTAGTTGAATCAATCTTTCAAATCTTCATACACATTTTTGAAAAGGAAAAAGCTTTTATTTTGAAATGATGAATACATAACATAATGCAATGTATAATACTTACAGTAGAACTCTAACCTATTTTACAGTAGTACACAATGTAAATGTAGTAGCACAAACTAGTATGATAACACTACAGTAGTAACGTAATAATAATAATAATAATAATGTCGTATCACTATCGACTGTTAATACTTGTAGTACCAGCAGGGGGGGACACCAGCCGTCTGTCACTCAAGATCCTTTTTGTTTAGCTGAACACCTGAAGGAGAAAAGAGAGGAAGGAGAAGTTCATTTGTGTTTCGTTAATTAAACATGAGCCAACGAGTTGTTGAATACTGTGTCAGAAAATTAAGATGAATAATGAAATGAAGCTTACAAAAATCATATATGATTGAAATACAAGAGATATGAATTCATATACTGTTTCGACCGAGCCCTTCATCTGCCCGCCTGCTGGTGGCGGTGTCTTCTGGGGACAGCGTGGGAGATGCCACTCCCCTGTCCCTGCCGGCCTCTTAATTGTGGAGAGGATGAAACCCCCCCGGCCTTCCTCCAGGGGAGCGCCTGCCTCTGGAGACGTTACCCAACTCATACCAATCCTCTCCCCCCATCTGGATGATGATTGTCCCCTTTGTTTTGAACCTAGACTTTGTTTTGTTACGTTACCGTTATTCTGAACGAATAATTAAACTCTTGCAAGTCATTTCATTGTACTGGTTTTCTTTATGTACGGTCCAAACGAGCTGGCCGTAACAATACCTACATAAGTATATACATTGTTGCACACCTTGTTGCTTTAATACAACACAGGTTGGTGACTTGAGTTGAAGGCGCCATGAGGGGCCGGGGCCTGGCGGTTGTTGCTGTGTGTACTTCTTCCACAGCGACTGTTTATCAAATCAAGACTTCGTAAAAGGCCAATATAACTTCATCCTCATCACCCTCACCTTCATCATCTTCATTCTCATCCTCTTATCGAAGACAGAAATCATCAATTGTGACAATAAAACATTTATATATTTTGTCTCCTGCAGAGACTTAACAATCATTTCCAATGTGAAAAGTATTAAATCCTTAATGTAAAGTTTCCTAGAGATCAATGATGAGGAAGAAGCTGTGAGCAGCAGGTTATGAATCAATGTTTACACCATTAATATAAATATAGAATATCGCCTCCTTCCACTAGATCTACTCGTCTCCTGCACCTTCTACCTTACGTCTCTTCCACCGAGCAGCCATCAATCAAAAGGTTGATCAATTATTATTATTTTCACACTCTTCAGTCGGATCCATCGATGATATTGATCAGTGATAAACAATTGATTACTGATCTAAAAGCGATGATCAGCTGGTTCCTCCAGAGAAGCATCATCTGGAACACATGAAACCATAGAAGAAGAACCAGGAGGAGGAGAGCAGAAGAGGCTGGTGGAGGAGGTGGTCAGTAGAAGAAGCGGGAGGAGGTCAGCAGAAGAAGCGGGTGGAGGAGGAGGGCAGAGGAAGCGGGTGGAGGAGGAGGCAGAAGCAGCGGGTGGAGGAGGAGAGCAGAAGCAGCGGGTGGAGGAGGCGGGAGGAGGAGAAGAGAGGAAGCGGGTGGAGGAGGAGGGCAGAAGAAGCGGGTGGAGGAGGAGGGCAGAAGAAGCGGGTGGAGGAGGAGAGCAGAAGAAGCGGGTGGAGGAGGAGAGCAGAAGAAGCGGGTGGAGGAGGAGGGCCAGAAGAAGCGTGGGAGGAGGAGAGCAGAAGAAGAAGCAGAGGAGAGAAGAAGCGGGTGGAGGAGGAGACCAGCAGAAGAAGCGGGTGGAGGAGGAGGGCAGAAGAAGCGGGTGGAGGGCAGAAGAAGCGGGTGGAGGAGGAGAGAAGAAGCGGGTGGAGGAGGAGAGCAGAAGAAGCGGGTGGAGGAGGAGAGCAGAAGAAGCGGGTGGAGGAGGAGGGCAGAAGAAGCGGGTGGAGGAGGAGGGCAGAAGAAGCGTGTGGAGGAGGAGAGCAGAAGAAGCAGAAGAGAAGAGAAAGCGGGGTGGAGGAGGAGAGCAGAAGAAGCGTGTGGAGGAGGAGAGCAGAAGAAGCGTGTGGAGGAGGAGACCAGAAGAAGCGGGTGGAGGAGGAGACCAGAAGAAGCGGGTGGAGGAGGAGGGCAGAAGTGGGTGGAGGAGGAGAGCTGGACGAGTTCACATTATCAGTTTTCATTCAATCAAAATGTTTTTTCATTGTTTATTTTCTTTTGCAGATTTAAATGACAGATTTGAACGTTTTTACCTCGTTAACTTTCATCTCAGTTTTTCACTGTTCCTCAAGAATAAAGAAACAGAAGCTGAGCAGATTCTCCTGAAGCACAATCAATAATCAATAATCAATAATCAGCGTGAGGCTTGTCCTCTTCCAGTCCCACAGAGTTTTAAGGCAGAGAGACGCTGCTCCTCGTTGTGCTTTCAGCGGTTAGTCTGTGATCAGGACGGTGGGGGAGGAGCTACGAGTCTCTGAGCTCTGAGGAGAGAGGAGACATTAGTGTTTAGGGAGGAGAGCAGGAGGAGTTAAAACCTCCTCCCATTTGAGTCAGAAGATCTTCTGACCAAAGGAGGAGGGAAGTTTGAGGGAGGAAAGGAGAGTCTCAACAGTCTTCTCCTCCTCCCTGAGATGAGGAGGAGGAGAGGAGGAGGTCAGCTGGAGCTCAGGGAGTCAAGGTGAGACACAGTAAGCATGAGGAGGAAGGAGAAGATCAGGGGGAGGAGTCACTTCACCAGCACTGACTTTGGCAGAAATGCCTCCAGCTCCGTTGTCGGGGGCGTCACAGAGGAGGCGGAGGCGGAGGAGGAGGAGGGTCCTTTGGGGAGGCTGTACATGTAGACGGCGCCGATGACCAGTCCCGCCCCCGCGGTGAAGAGTAGGTCCACTTGGAAGCCGAATAGGTAGACGGAGGTCACCGTGGAGACCACGATGGAGAGCGAGGTGGCGAAGCCCTTCAGGATGTTGTCAGCGTACTTCACCACCACCGCCACCAGCAGCCCGCCGAAGGCCTGGTTGAGCACCACGCACCACACGGCGCCGGTGTAGCCGAACAGCACCCCGCGCTCCACCACCGCGCCGCCGTCCTGCCACCAGAGGGCGGCGGCGCTCAGCGCTGTGCCGAAGATGCCGAGCTGCACGTTCCTCACCCACACCGAGGCTGCGCTGCCCTTCAGGATCTTCTCAAAGTAAACGCCAGCGAAGCCCGACGACAGGCAGCTGATCACCACGGCAACCAGGCCCACGGTGTAGTTCTGGGTGGAGGAGGCCGCTGACGAGGCCTCCTTCTTGCCCTCCTGCTCCATCTGGGGACGGGGTCACATGGTGACAATGATAAAACATTAAAAAGCGACATGTCGGAGTACCAGCACGAGGACGGACTCAGGGACCCTGGTGGTGGACAAGTACCTGCACCACGGCGACGCCGGCGAACAGCAGCAGCAGAGAAAGCCACTGCACCCTGGAGAGACTCTTCCCCAGCATGGTCACGCTGAACAGAGCCGTGGTGAGGATCTTCAGCTGGTAGGTCACCTGAGGGATCAAACCACCGGATCAGGGGTCTGCTGTGACGATGATGAAGGTGAGGAGGAGGAGGTCTCACCTGGAAGGTGGCAGCGGGCAGGTTGGAGATGGCGACGTACTGCAGGTTGTTCTGCAGAGTGTAGATGAGAGAAGGAACGGCCAGTTTCAGAGTGTCTTTATACTGAAACAAGATGGAGTCAACCAGGAAGTAGACGGTGTCCTTCAAGTGGACTGGAGACGGGATGGGAGAGACAGACAGCGCTTTGGTGAACATCTCTGGTTGGCATCAGTAACTTTCCCTATTTACTTGTAATAATTAGTTGGTTATTAGCTCCATGAAGGATAGCCAGAGGTGCCTCACATCTCCTCTGCAGCAGGATGATGAGCAGACAGGTGAGCACCTTCAGGACCTCGGCCATGACGACGGCGGATGTGGTGAAGAAGCGATCGCCTGGCAACGTGCGCACGTATCGGATGCTGAGGATGAGTGACGCATTCTGGACCACGAGCACTGCCAGGCTGATGTACTTCAGCTTCTTGTTGACTGGAGGGAAGTTTGAGGGAGGAAAGGAGAGTCTCAACAGTCTTCTCCTCCTCCCTGAGATGAGGAGGAGGAGAGGAGGTCAGCTGGAGCTCAGGGAGTCAAGGTGAGACACAGTAAGCATGAGGAGGAAGGAGAAGATCAGGGGGAGGAGTCACGTCACCAGCACTGACTCAACCTGTCCACCCGTCGCTCTACTGGTCTGCCTGTTAAACCAGTGTCTTTCAAACGGTGGGGCGCAGCCCTCTGGTGGGTCGTCGTGGTATTACAGGTGGGGCGCCGCCCTCTGGTGGGTCGTCGTGGTATTACAGGTGGGGCGCAGCCCTCTGGTGGGTCGTCGTGGTATTACAGGTGGGCGCTTTGGGAAATTCTTTATTTGAAGAACTTTGATGTCTCATCTTACACAAGTGAAAAGCACTCGGCCTGCTGTTGCCTCTCATGAGTAAACACGAGCATGAATTATGATCATGAGACGGCTCATTTCTGCAATAACTTTGTTTGGTTTTGCAAAGGTTCCACTTGAAACGACGTTCAGTGCAAAACAGGTTAATCACACAATAAACTATTTTCTGCCAAATATTTGTTATGTTTTTCAGTGATAGAACTTAACTTGCATTGTTCCAATTGTGTTGAAGCGTGAACATTTTTCTTCTTCCAAAGTGGGAGGTAACACAAAAACAACTGTGCAAACCTGTAACACTTGTTTATCAACTACATTTTAGTGCTTTAGTTAGTACTTCTCACAGTATCTACAAACAAGAGGATTGTATAGATACTTTAATATAAGATATTCCTTTATTAATCCCACAACGGGGGAATTCACAGGACGGCAGCAGCAAAGTGGACAGTGCACACAAGATACATGGTACAAAACATAATGATGACAGACAAAAACAAATAATAAAACAGGAGTGACTTGCTTTGCTGTAGATTAAACTAAGCAGTATCTAAAGTACAGTAATATAAACGTTGACTACACCTTTGTGTGTACTGTTACCACATCAACCGCACCTGAAAGCTCCACGTCAGCATCGCACCTGGATGCTGTTAGCATTAGCTGCAGAGCTAACTGTAACACGGTCAGCATCACACACAGTAGTAAACAGTGACGTTAGCCGTTAGCCCAGCTAGCTTCCTTGTTTTATTTAAATTAAAACTACCAAACTGTTCTCGTCATTAAACAGTTGGGATGCACGTTAGTTTAATAGCACCATAAAATGAATGTTTGACGTATAATGAAAGAGGTGTTGTCAGTTGAGCAGCTTGTTGGCCGCTAGTTAGCTAACCCTCCCCGGTCCTCCCTCACCGTCACTCCGGCTCGACGTCTTCTCCTCGGCCGCCCGGCTGTGGCTCTCCGCGGCCATGCTGGGCTCCGTCTGCCCGTCGACCGGACCTTCGGCCCGCTACCGCGCTGGTTGACGCTGCGCTAGCCTCCCGGCTAGCTCCTCTGCTAACGGAGCCCCGACCCCCAGAGGCCGTCACGCGGATATCAGACCGGAGCCCACAGACGAAGACTCCGGGAGGAAGCAGCTCAAGCGCCGGAATGGAAACAGTGTGGCGAGGAAGGTGTTCCGGAAGTAAAGGAACTACAACTGCGGAGAAATCACGAAGTGACAGGAGGAACCACTCTGAGGGAGAAAACGAGGCCCGGTTGCTGAACTGTGTTAAAGTTCATTTAATTTTCAATTAATGTAATTTATTTTAAATGGATGCAAATATGTCTTAATGTATTTTTTTGTACATTGTGCTTTTTTATATTATACATTTTAAAATGATACATACATGGGTCATTCTGCAGAAAAGGTGGAGTTTAGGTACAAATATTCTGAAATGTATTTCTCCTTTCATAACAAAAACGTCTTTTAATCTATTAACCAACTTCTAAACTTAATCAATCCACAAAATGGCAAGCTTAATGTATTTTTATTATTTTTATATATTTTATTGAATAATTCATTTGCAGGATTTTTGTCATTGGTGTTACTTGTAAACAACATTAAATGGTCTTGAAAATGATGCTTAAGGTAGAGTAATGGAACTATGAGACCAATAAAAAATATTTTATTAATTACATTTTTTTTATAAAACTGCAGACGTTCTTACAACATTGTATGGATTTATTTGTTTTACCGTATCCTTTTTCATTCAACAAAAATTGTGAGATTTTTGTGAGATTTTTTCAAAAATATGAATGTATCATTGCATCACCAATCAATACGGAAAAAAATTGCTTGAAATGTGAAAAAATACATCTATAGTATCACATCACTGAAAACAATGTAACACCAGTGACATTCTTGAAGTCAGCATTTTTCATATCATTTCCATACATGTTTCGAACTATTTATTAAAAACATCTAAAGGACTCAGACGAGCCACCGTAGACAAACGAAATAGGAAATCAACACCACTACCAGTAAAACCCTAAAAACAGTCAGTCTTGCAGCCTGTATATGGCTCATTTATACAAGATGCCACTGGCGTTACCAGGAGCAGGAGTAACACCAGTAACACCAGTGACTGTAACTCCAACGACAAGAAAAAAACCTGTAATTGTTACAAAATGTTACAAACACAAATGACTTAATGGCTTAAAAGCTTCATTCAAATTCTCACGTATATCATGGTGTTTGGAAGAAGTGAAGTACGTCCACTGCACCTCCTTAAAGGACCTGTTGATCCAGGAAGAATCTCATTTTTAGAATTAATCCATGATTTATTTATTTATTTAAACAAAAAAGGGCTCAACTTCTGTGAAAGACAAAAGTGACAAAGCAATTCCTAGATCTTAGTTTTTTAAATACACACATATATACATATACATATACATATATATATACATATACATATATACATACTGTAATCTATATATATATGTGTGTGTGTGTGTGTGTGTGTTTTACTAACTAGTCTAAAACAAGACGCCTGCTCAGCCTTTCAGCTGAATTGCAATCAGTGATTGAATGTGCAGGTTGTGGAGACGTCATGTGATCAGTGTGGAGAGTTTTGAAAACTGTTCAAGCAATGAAAAGGATCTAGAGTTCGGTCCTCATGAACTGCTGCTGTGCAGACTGGAGTCAGAGTTTTGCACATGTGACTCCAGTTGTGCTCGCTGACGTTTAGCAACCGAAAAAAACTGTAGCATTTGCTTCTCTGTTCACCTGCAGGTTGAACATGAAGGAATCCTATTGGCTGCTGGAGGGGCTCACCTGTCCGATCTCTACCAGGGTCACCCAATCATTGTAACATAAAGCAGTAGTGTTTGATACTGTGATATACAACTATAACATTACACATGACTATGTAATGAATAACGTAGCAAATCATAATGTACGATGACGTCATAATGTCAAATGTCAAATTATGATATTTTCACTCTTCGCTCATTAGAAGTTGAATGTTTTTTATCCCTTGTCCTAATGGGTTTGAATACAATGAATTGTGGGTAATAAAAGAGCACGACACAACCTGATCAAGTCACAAAAACATTTTCAAATATTGGATCTTTCCATTCCATAAGTTCTTATTCCATATAAATAACAATAACTAAGTGGGCAACGAGCCACTTTAAGATCGGCCAATGAGAAAGGAGTATTTTACAGTGACGGGGGTCTTTTATCCAGAGCCTAGTGGGGTCACGTTGTTGTACGTTCAGCTGGTCAGAGGGACTGGTTGGACAGAGAGCCTTGGTCCTCCTGCAGGTCTCCTCCTCCTCCTCTTCCTCTCCTCCCTCCATCCAGGGGTGAGACAGGATCTCCTCCAGAGTGGGTCGCTCCTCAGGACGGTAAGACAGACACCAGCAAGTGAGAGACTGGCATTCTGGGAAGACATTTGAGCCGATCTGGGGGTTGGGACGGAGGGCGGAACCTCCAATCACTTTTAGAGACCCGTCTGGTGAACGTGGGCGTGGCCTTCAGGATGTCCTGTTCACGCTCAAAGGGGATGTTGCCGCACACCATGTTGAAGAGCAAGACGCCCAGAGACCAAAAGGTGAGAGAACCGTCTTCTAGAGACCACAGGAGATCCACTCCGGGGGGCTGTAGACCCGGGTTCCTGAGGGGAGAGCAGGTTCTCATCCTTCATGTCCCTGTGCACCACGCCCTTTAGCCTGGAGGAACCGGAGGGCCTCCGCCACCTGACGGAGGAACCTGAGGGGAGAGAGAACCTTAAAAACGCTATCTTCACTGGTACCGGTGGCTGGAGAACTTCAACTGTCCTCATATTGGTTCTTATCTACAGCAAGTTGTAAATTGGCTTGTTCGATGAAATCAGACTTTCTTGTTTTTCTGAGTTTGTGTCCTTATGGTTGAAATGTTCTTATTGTAAGACGATTTGGATAAAAGCGTCAGATAAATGACATGTGATGTGATGTAGAACCACAGACGGCTGACTCCCATCAATGACTAATGACTGGATACAAGTACCTACATGCAGTAAAGGTACCAATGACTGGATACAAGTACCTACATGCAGTAAAGGTACTAATGACTGGATACAAGTACCTACATGCAGTAAAGGTACCAATGACTGGATACAAGTACCTACATGCAGTAAAGGTACTAATGACTGGATACAAGTACCTACATGCAGTAAAGGTACCAATGACTGGATACAAGTACCTATATGCAGTAAAGGTACTAATGACTGGATACAAGTACCTACATGCAGTAAAGGTACCAATGACTGGATACAAGTACCTACATGCAGTAAAGGTACCAATGACTGGATACAAGTACCTATATGCAGTGAATGTACTAATGACTGAATACAAGTACCTACATGCAGTAAAGGTACCAATGACTGGATACAAGTACCTATATGCAGTGAATGTACTAATGACTGAATACAAGTACCTACCTAAAGGTACAATGACTGGAGTAAAGGTACTAATGACTGGACTGGTACCCACATGCAGTAAAGGTACCAATGACTGGATATGCAGTACCTAATACAGTAAAGGTACTAATGACTGGATACAAGTACCTATATGCAGTAAAGGTACTAATGACTGGAAGTAAAGGTACTAATGACTGGATACAAGTACCTACATGCAGTAAAGGTACTAATGACTGGATACAAGTACAGGTACCTACATGCAGTAAAGGTACTAATGACTGAATACAAGTACAGGTACCTACATGCAGTAAAGGTACTAATGACTGGATACAAGTACCTATATGCAGTAAAGGTACCAATGACTGGATACAAGTACCTACATGCAGTAAAGACTGAATACAAGTAATGACTAAAGGTACCAATGACTGGATACAAGTACCTATATGCAGTAAAGATACTAATGACTGAATACAAGTACCTACATGCAGTAAAATGACTGGATACAAGTAATGACTGACTGGATACAAGTACCTATATGCAGTAAAGGTACTAATGACTGGATACAAGTACCTACATGCAGTAAAGGTACCAATGACTGGATACAAGTACAGGTACCTACATGCAGTAAAGGTACTAATGACTGGATACAAGTACAGGTACCTACATGCAGTAAAGGTACTAATGACTGGATACAAGTACCCACATGCAGTAAAGGTACTAATGGCTGAATACAAGTACCTACATGCAGTGAATGTACTAATGACTGAATACAAGTACAGGTACCTACATGCAGTAAAGGTACTAATGACTGAATACAAGTACCTACATGCAGTAAAGGTACTAATGACTGGATACAAGTACCCACATGCAGTAAAGGTACTAATGGCTGAATACAAGTACCTACATGCAGTAAAGGTACTAATGGCTGAATACAAGTACCTACATGCAGTTAATGTACTAATGGCTGAATACAAGTACAGGTACCTACATGCAGTAAAGGTACTAATGACTGAATACAAGTACCCACATGCAGTAAAGGTACTAATGGCTGAATACAAGTACCTACATGCAGTAAAGGTACTAATGGCTGAATACAAGTACCCACATGCAGTAAAGGTACTAATGGCTGAATACAAGTACCTACATGCAGTAAAGGTACTAATGGCTGAATACAAGTACCTACATGCAGTAAAGGTACTAATGGCTGAATACCACATGCAGTAAAGGTACTAATGGCTAATACAAGTGCAGTAAATGTACTAATGACTGAATACATACAGGTAAGGTACTAATGGCTGAACACAGTAAAAGGTACTAATGGCTGAATACAAGTACCTACATGCAGTTACTAATGACTGAATACAAGTACCTACATACATTAAAGGTACTAATGACTGAATACAAGTACCTACATGCTGTAATGGTACTAATGACATACAAGTACCTACATGCAGTGAATGTACTAATGACTGAATACAAGTACAGGTACCTACATGCAGTAAACGTACTAATGACTGAATACAAGTACCTACATGCATTAAAGGTACTAATGACTGAATACAAGTACCTACATGCTGTAATGGTACTAATATACAAGTACCTACATGCGACAAGGGTACTAATACCACACTGCAAGTACAAATACATACATGTAGTAAAACTATTAATGGAACACTACAGGTAATACATGCATATAGTAAAAATATTAACAGAATAAAAGTAAAAGTACTTAAATTTAGTAAAAGTATTGATAGAATGTTGCAGTTAAAATAATTCTCTTTCAGGAAAAAAACAATAATAATTAATAATAAATATTCAGAGTAGACTAATATTTGTGTATAATAAATACTCATATATAATAAATGTAACTTCATAAAAGAAAATCTCCAAAACATTTTTCTTCAGAAACATTTTTCCTCTTTTTATTCCAAGAAAAAAAAAAAAGGTATTTTCATCCCAAACGATAAAATAAAATAAAACAAACTTATATTACTAATAATAACAACAATAATCAATCATTTAAGAGGATAAGTATGACAATTCTCACATTTTTTATCACCTTTTTTGTCGCTTTTTCTCTATGACGATATTGGCCGTGGTTGATTAAACATGCTAAATAAGTCTGATGATGAATGAAGCTGATGGGAGGTGGAGGAGGTGGAGGAGGACGAGGAGGGAGACCTGTTACAGACCATGAAGGTGTATGACACAAAGATGGCCGCCGGTGGGAGCTGCGAGGCTAGCTGAGCTAACTTGTTAGCGCTGTTAGCGGTAACTAGCTTTAAAACAGATTAGACTTGAGGTGATAGCTAGCTCGCTAATACGGGAAGTCTTTTCAGTTCAGATTAGCATCCGTCTTTGACACCAAAGGTCCCGATAGTCTCGCAGCCAACAGACACCAAAACACTGATATTAAAATTGAAAAGTGATGTCAATGAATTAAATAAAAGCTTGAATCACAACTGATCCCAAATCAGCATTAGGGCGGAGCTCTATGTGGGTCGTAGCCAGGAATAGAAAGGCAGTGGGACGGGAGGCGATATAGGAGGCATGACGAGGAGAGGAAAGGAGGAGGTGAGGCATGAAGGATACGTTGAAATGTCTGCTGAAAAAAACAAGTGTGCATCTCTTTGTTTGATGTTTTATTTTGTCCATGGTCGATCTCCTGCTCAGCAGTGGACAGGAGGGGGGGAAGGGGTCAAAGGTCATCGTTTTATGTGTGTCAGCCGCCTATCAGCTGCTGTCCGGTGACGGCTCTCTTTCTCGATGCATGGAGGCGGAGCTTTGGTGCTTCATGTTGTCCAGGTACTCCTGCTGGGAGACCGCCAAGACCGAGGCCAGGATCTCATCGTCCTCCCAGTCGGTCAGACCTGGAACACAGGAGACCGGATCACAGACCAGATCCTGGACCAGTATACAGACCGGATCACAGACCAGATCCTGGACCAGTATACAGACCGGATCCTGGACCAGTATACAGACCGGATCACAGACAGGATCCTGGACCAGTATACAGACCGGATCACAGACAGGATCCTGGACCAGTATACAGACCGGATCACAGACCAGATCCTGGACCAGCATACAGACCAGATTCTGTAAAGGTATACAGACTGGATAACAGACCAGATCCTGCACCAGCATACAGACCGGATCACAGACCATATCCTGGACCAGTATACAGACCGGATCACAGACAGGATCCTGGACCAGTATACAGACCGGATCACAGACCATATCCTGGACCAGCATACAGACCGGATCACAGACCAGATCCTGGACCAGTATACAGACCGGATCACAGACAGGATCCTGGACCAGTATACAGACCAGATCACAGACCAGATCCTGTAAAAGTATACAGACTGGATAACAGACCATATCCTGGACCAGTATACAGACCGGATCACAGACAGGATCCTGGACCAGCATACAGACCGGATCACAGACCATATCCTGGACCAGCATACAGACCGGATCACAGACCAGATCCTGGACCAGTATACAGACCGGATCACAGACCAGATCCTGGACCAGTATACAGACCGGATCACAGACAGGATCCTGGACCAGTATACAGACCGGATCACAGACAGGATCCTGGACCAGTATACAGACCGGATCACAGACCATATCCTGGACCAGTATACAGACCGGATCACAGACAGGATCCTGGACCAGTATACAGACCGGATCACAGACAGGATCCTGGACCAGTATACAGACCGGATCACAGACAGGATCCTGGACCAGTATACAGACCGGATCACAGACCATATCCTGGACCAGCATACAGACCGGATCACAGACCAGATCCTGGACCAGCATACAGACCGGATCACAGACCAGATCCTGTAAAAGTATACAGACCGGATCACAGACCATATCCTGGACCAGCATACAGACCGGATCACAGACCATATCCTGGACCAGCATACAGACCGGATCACAGACCATATCCTGGACCAGCATACAGACCGGATCACAGACCAGATCCTGGACCAGCATACAGACCGGATCACAGACCAGATCCTGGACCAGTATACAGACCGGATCACAGACCAGATTCTGAAAAAGTGTACAGACCAGATCACAGACCATATCCTGGACCAGTATACAGACCAGATCCTGGACCAGTATACAGACCGGATCACAGACCAGATTCTGCAAAAGTATACAGACCGGATCACAGACCATATCCTGGACCAGTATACAGACCAGATCCTGGACCAGTATACAGACCGGATCACAGACCAGATCCTGGACCAGTATACAGACCAATTTACAGACTGGATCACAGATCCAGGTCCTGGACCAGCATGCAGACTGGATCACAGACCAGATCATGGACCAGTTTAGTAAAGACCTGAATCCATAAAGTCTCATCAATTTGACTTCATTTTGATTTCTGATTCAATCTTCCTGTTGAGGTTGGACTGTAAACAGCAGGTGACAGTTAGTAGTAAACATGACAGCTGTGATAAAAGTACCAGAACTAGTACCAGTAGTACTTTTACCAGTAGTAGTAGTTGTTAGTTCTTACCAAATGCTGTAGGTGACATCTCCTGCATGATGGCTCTGTACTCCAGATGATGACGACTCTGATTACTGGGACCTACACACACACACACGCCACACACACACACACACACACATGCACGCGCACACACACACACATGCACGCACACACACACACACACACATGCACGCGCACACACACACACATGCGCACACACACACACACACACACACACACACACGAACACGCCAGTTTGATCCGTAGCTCACGCTGCTCTCTGATAGGCTAAGTAGAGTGTGTGTGTGTGTGTGTGTGTGTGTGTGTGTGTGTGTGTGTGTGTGTGTGCTTTACCTGGCGCGCAGGGGAAGGGGGGCTTGTTGAGGATGAGGGCGGCGCCGGCGGGGGAAGGGGGCTTGTTCGCCGAGGGAGCGCCAGGGAGCTCGGAGTGGGAGGGATCAGAGTCACGTTGCCGCGGCGACCGGCCACTCCAGTCATCAGGACCGCTGGAGGCCGCCGCGGTCGCCGAGCTGCAGGTAGCAGTGGCCTTACGAGGCTGTAAGGGAGGAGGAGATAAGTGAGGAGACTCATGATGAAGAGGAGGAGTAGGAGGGGGAGCGGCGCCGGCCTCTGATTGGTGCAGAGCCTCCTACCTGGCGGGCCTGCTTCTCCTGGTCCTGGAGCCACTGCAGGTAGGACTCGCGGGCCACCTGCTCCTCGATGGCCTCGTTGGTGGCCTCCCAGTCGGTGGCCCTCTTCTTGTCCTCCAGCATCTGCTGCTCGATCCACGACTCCTCCGACGTCTTGATGGCCGACTTCATCAGCGTCTGCTCGGCGTACTGGGGGGACAACTGGTTTCAGGGTTCTAACCACAGAAAGCGTGCAGCACGACGAGGGAGGAGAGCCGATCACCAGTATTGATCCAAGTGTTTAAAGTATCTGACGTGTGAGCGAGTGAAGAAGGACGAACAAGAACTTCTCATTAGTGAGGAGAAACTCCACCGAGTTGCTGCTGTGACACTCGGCCCAATTGGACGAAGTGGTGGATTTAGACGAGAATCCACACGCGAGTAAACATAAAGCGGGAACGCGTCTTTTAAGCGCTGCTGCCGTGGTTGTCATGGTAACCCGCCGGCTTAAAGCAACATCCCATTCAGGCAGACACGGCGCCTTTTGTGATTGGCTGTTTAGACTCAAGCCCCTCCCCCTCGTGCAAACAGATTCTGACATGAGGCCCGCAGGTTTAACAAGGTTCTGGTACCCCAGGTTTGAAGGCGGGCAGTCCCAGTCCGACCCCGATGGTGGCCTTGTTGGGGTTCACCACCGAGTTGTAGTGGATGTTGCGGTGGTAGCTCACTCTGATTGGCTCGTCGTTGTTCTGGTGGATGCCGTGGAACGTATTGATTGGCTCTGTGGGAGGAGGAGGGGGCGGGGTCAGGCTGGCGGAACACGATTGAATACGAACGGGTCTGCAGGTGGTTCCTATTGGACGGACTAACTCACCTGTGCTGTCCTGGTACACCTCCACCGGCCGGTTGTACATCTCAGCCATCGCCTGCATCTCGATGTGGTTGCCGTGGCAATTGTTTTTCCTCTTCCTGTTGATGTATGTGGTGAAGTCCTCCGTCACGTAGTTGGAGAAGTAGTCTGCGTTCTTCATCTGTGAGGAAGAGGAGGGCGATGAAGAGGACAGCCAGGGGGAGGTGAGTGAGGAAGAGGAGGGCGATGAAGAGGACAGCCAGGGGGAGGTGAGTGAGGAAGAGGAGGGCGATGAAGAGGACAGCCAGGGGAGGTGAGTGAGGAAGAGGAGGGCGATGAAGAGGACAGCCAGGGGAGGTGAGTGAGGAAGAGGAGGGCGATGAAGAGGACAGCCAGGGGGAGGTGAGTGAGGAAGAGGAGGGCGATGAAGAGGACAGCCAGGGGGAGGTGAGTGAGGAAGAGGAGGGCGATGAAGAGGACAGCCAGGGGAGGTGAGTGAGGAAGAGGAGGGCGATGAAGAGGACAGCCAGGGGAGATGAGTGAGGAAGAGGAGGGCGATGAAGAGGACAGCCAGGGGAGGGTGAGTGAGGAAGAGGAGGGCGATGAAGAGGACAGCCAGGGGAGGTGAGTGAGGAAGAGGAGGGCGATGAAGAGGACAGCCAGGGGGAGATGAGTGAGGAAGAGGAGGGCGATGAAGAGGACAGCCAGGGGGAGATGAGTGAGGAAGAGGAGGGCGATGAAGACTCACCAGATAGTCCATACAGTGCTTCCGAACCACTTCATGCATGTCCTGGTCTCCATAGACCTGGTCAGCTGGGACACAGAGGTCAGAGGTCACAGAGAGCTTTGATATTAGCCACTGAAGCTAACTGGAAGCTAACTGGAACGTGTCACGACGATGTCATCATGACGATGGTGCAGATTTAAAGAATCTCTCACACAACTTGAATTATCTCCATCACACAAACACACGATGTGTAACAGACTCAGAACTCGACTTCCTTTTTGTCATCAGCCGCGTTTAAAGTCAAATTTGTTGAATTATGTGTATTACCTTAATCTATGTTAAAGAAAGTTATTTCAAATATGACCTTATGATTTATTAGGTGGACCTGATGAGGGTCCGCAGGGATAAGCGGAGGAGGGGGGTCGACTCTGTATTGCTTTTATAACACGGTCACCAGTGAAATTATAATCAGTGAGTAAATAGTTTCCTTTCAGCTCTAAACAGTTGAAGCCACCAAACGTTGTGTCTCGTTTCCTCGCTGTAGAGAGGAAACCGTCTGCGTACGAGCTGTAACCAGCATCGCTCCTGACCTCCACCGTAACGCTCCGGTTGTCAAAGCAAACGGATCCGAGCTAAAAGCTAAGAGTCGCACAAAGTCTCAGCTGCTCCTTTGAGTGCGCAGTGATACGGAACAATCGGGTCAATGTGAGCAGGTTCTGCACATTATGGCCCAATAACGTGCCCCTCGTGACTCTCAACCAATCAGAACGCTGGATTTCATCCACCGTGTTATAAAACACCGTAGTAGCTCTTTATAACACCGAATTACTATTTTATTAACAGCTACTAGCAGCGTTTATTCTTGTGGTTGTGGGTCTGAACCGTATGATGGAGTGAACTTATTGTGTTACGGCTCCGCTAATAGAACGGGAATGTTATGCTCCTGATATTGATCCCTGTGATCAGGGGAAGTGTTATTCAGATACAAGTGATCAATAACCGGACTGCGTGGGGGCATCAGGCCTGACATACGGTTTAATAAAGTCATCACTTTCACCAGGTGACAAACACGGCGACATGAAGGAGCCACAGTGGTTCAGGTCGTTGTTTCAGGGGAGGTTTGAGCTTCGTCGTGTCCTGTTTCCGTTGTGTTTTTAAACTAAGTCGACGTAGCGGCTCGTTCACGTTATCGTCTCTCTTCTCTCAAACGTTCCCACAGCGATGCTGAAGACAGAAAGGAACACTAAGGGTTCACGTGTTCCCTTCGCCGGTCGGTAAGCCCCGCCCCCGACAATGGACGCAGACAAGACGGAGCGCCAACGTTCATTTCTGTCAAATGAATATCGCACCACCAAAAATGATCATTGTCCTACATTGTGCCATATGTCATATATTGCATATGGCGACCGGCCGATTGGCATCTTCAACTTAGGAGACGGCGACCCCTGACCTTACACTCAGATAAGACCAGAGGCCGCAGTGTGTGTGTGCGCGTGTGTGTGTGTGTGTGTGTGTCTCACTTACCAACGGCTCTGAACAGACACGCTCCGTCCTCCTTCATCTTCTTGATGACAAAACCGTTCTTTTCCCTCAGAGCTTTTTCAAACCAGTGCTCCTGCTGAACGAACACACACACACACACACACACACACACACACGCACACACACAGTCAGCTGTGTACGGGTTTGTTGAAAGTTTCACATTCAGTTGATTCTAACATTATTAAAGTAAAAAGACTAATCGTCGCGGTGACACTTTAAATACGCATAACGGGAGGGTGGCGTTATTATCGTGTATCGATAAAAGCGAACAAAACCGCACGTATTAATATTACACGTCATATTGTTTCCGCTCAGTGTTTGTGCTGATCAGCTGTCTCGCTAATAAACGTCCATTAGGTATCGGTGAAGCCCGCCGGAAGCTAATGCTAACACATCAAAACACACTGCGTTAGCATTAGCGCCGTGCTAACGCTAACGTTAGCTTCCTACCTGCTCCACCGTGGCCGGGTCCACGGACTGCAGCCGGGCCGCGTTCTCGTACTCGTCCTCGCTGTTGTTCCCGGCTCCCTCCTCCGTGTCCTGGCTGGAGCCTCCCGCGGGTCCGGTGACGCCGGGCTGGCCTCCGCCGGCCAGAGCGGCCGCCACCCCGCCGGAGCAGGTGCCCGCCTGCCGCCGCCTCTTGCTGAGTCCGGGCCCGGAACAGCAGCTGCCGATGCCTCCGCTGCAGCCGACGACTCCGGCCGAGACGACGATCTCCCCGCGGGATCCAGCCCCCATCCCGCCACTGCCGTCCCGCCCGTCCCCCGGTCCCGCCGGGGACGCTGAGCCGACGGGCGGCGGAGAGGCCTGCTGCGGCCGGGAGCTCGCCTCGATGCTCCGCCGGTCGTCCCTCGCGGAGGGCGGAGCGGGCTGGTAGGACCACGGCGGGGGCGAAGCCCTCGACCGGGCTCCGCTCCGCCCCGCGTGCGGGTGTTGGTGTGGGTCCGAGCCGCTCCGACGGTCGCTGTCATCGGTGTGGTCCGACACGCCGACCCCGGAGCTGGGCTTCTTCTTGGGGAGAATCGTCATGGTTGTGTGTGTGTGTGTGTGTGTGTGTGAGTGTGTGTGTGAGAGAGGGAGGGAGGGAGGGGGGGTCAGAGGGTGACGAGTCCTCCCTTTCTGGATCAAATGCTGCGGTGTTTTCGACCCTCCGGTCCGGCCGCTCGGGACCGATCACCGACCGTGAGCCTCGACCCGACCGGAACCGACGACAGAAACAACGGCTCGGCTCCTTTTCGACGGTTTGGTTGAACAAAAACAGAACGCGGCTCCTCTTCCCGTTCTGCTGCCGTCCGGCGCACAAAACATCAACACGATCTGACGGGGCCGCTACGTCACTTCCGCGTTACGACGCACTTTCTGTTTTTACGTCAGGCCGTTAATCGGATCTTTATTTGTATCATTTAATGGAGGAGCAGTTTCTGTGTTTAACATCTGCCTGAATGTACTTTGATATAGTAAAGTACTATTTTATTATCACTATTATTATTGTTATTAGTATGATTGTTATTTAAATGTATTATTACTATGGTAACAATTATTATTTAAATATATTTTCATCATTATGTTTTTTTATTAATATTATAATTGTTCCCGTTATTATTAGTAATATAAGTATCATTAATCACGAAACAATAAAACATGGGAAAAGTATAAATTAAAACATAACTACAGATTTCATTCTTCTGTTACTGTTTAAAATGAGAGTGAATTATAATACTAAACACTTCATTTCTTGTCATATTAATTCATGCTTCGTTTTATTCATTTTTTTTCATCTGGTTTTCTTTACTAAACTGATTTCAATTTCTTGCTTCCGTTATTTGTAAAAACAGTCACAGAATGTTAGTGGGGGTGGAGCTGCAGGGGGAGGTGGTGTAAGGAGTCAAGGAGCAGCTCCTGGTCATCACTGAGGACTTGTGTGTCTTCTGTGTGTCTTCTGTGTGTCTTCTGTTCCCAAGAACCCAGGAAGCTCAGTCACGCTACATGTCAGTCCAACAAAAATCTACATTCTTCTTCCTTCAAAGTGACACCACTGTGTTAACTTATTCATTCATTAACCAAGTTAAATAGTTAGCAGGTTAACTGTCAGTGTCCCTCTTGTCTGTTTTGATGTATTTTTCTGTTTTTTGCACTATTCAGTCTGTTTCTGTCATTTTTTGTCTTTTTCATCATCTTGTCTGTTTTGCAAAATATTTCAGATGCTTCATCTTTTAACCCGACAAATCACTTTTTATGATTTTTAGTGTTTCACTATTTAGACTTTTTGTCTGTTTCTTCTGTTTTCCTAATTTTGTCTGTTTTGTCTGAAGTTTTCAGATTCCTTCACTTTGTCCTTTTGTTTTTCATTATTTTGTCTTTCTTGGTGAATTCCAGTTTTGTCTTTTGTCTGAATCCTTCTAATATCTCTTATGTCTCATTGTTTTTTCATCACTTTGCCTGTTTTGAAGAATTTTCCAGGTTTTTCATCTTTGTTTGTCATCTTATTGTGTTTCTTCTTTCATTATTTGATCAATTTGTTTCATTTTGTCTGTATAGTGACTTTCTCAGATGCTCCGTCAGTGTGTTTTTTTCAGCCTTTTGTTTGTTTGGGTAAATAACCCCAACCAATCACAATACACCCAAAGCAGATAAATACTTTTAATGTATATTCATACTGTAAACATATCCAGAATACATGTAGTCAACATAATTGTACATAGAATATATATATATAAATTAATTCTCCATACTTTCATTGGTATTCATAGTATGCAGATCAGTTATTGCAGATCCGTTACAGCAGAAGATACAGTGCTTTCTTTGCAGATGGAAGAACATTCAAAGAAGTTATCTGGAAGAATTGCATCATACAAAATATTGCAGAGAACTTTGGTGTCAACACAAAGCAGAGAAAACAAGATTTGGATCCAACAGCTCAAGTCGGATTATTCTAAACCAGACTAATTAGTGGAGAACCAGATATTTCTACAAATGGAAACCTTCTGACCTTCTTCAACAAGCGTTTGTTTCTATCTTTAATCATTTCTTCATGGTGACTTTAGTAACCGAGGATGAAAACGTTATATATAAATATTCCTATTTGCTCAGTACTTATTGAATTTAGTGTGTGCAACAAGTCAACTTTAATGTTTCTTCAGCAGCCGGAACCTGGTTCAGTGACCTGGGTTCTTCTGGTCCGAGTCAAACTGGAACACCAGAGGAGTTTCAGATTGTTGGACCAGCAGCTGAGGAACATCACCTCAGTTTGAACCGCTCCCGTTTCCTCTCATTACTAATCACAACAAAACATGAATCAATATGATTTCTTTCAATGGTCACTGTACATTTTGATCTTTTCACATAAAAACATCTACAGATACAAAATTAAAATTCACATCAGCAAAGGTTTGTGCGAAATATCTTAATGCTCCAAAACCTGAGAATCCCACAAACAATTCTAAGAGAATTCCTTTTTCTGAAGGACAATATTCTCAAAGTCCAAAGCACGGCCTCGCTTCAAGATACGGCCTCCCAGAACGTACAGATTCTCATGCGTATTAAACGATTTATAAAGAAAGAGGATGTTTAATATGCTGTAAATAAGTTGATTTGACTGCTAAATATTTAACACCTTCTGTTTCTAAAGCCTGTACGTGACTTTCCTTGTAGAAATACTAGAGGTGGAAATGGGGCCGACAGGTAGCGGACATCACTAAGCCCCGCCCCCATGCTCAGGTGAGGCTCTGCTGACGTCACGTCGTCTTCCTCGGATTTCTGAATAAAAGCTATTCAACATGTTATGAATCAAATGATCATTGTGAAGAAAAGAGCTGTTTTAGACTGTGTATATAATTACAGTATCACTGTATTGTTTACTACATATATTACCAGTATTACAGTTTGAGTGTACTACACACATGCAGAACAGTAGAAACCAGTTCACTTTTATTATTAAACCTAAAACTTTCTATTCTTCGGATTTCCGGTTGAAACCAAAAACTTTTATAAAAGGTAGAAGTGTAAATAGTGTAATAGTACTGCAAAGGTTATACTGTACTATGCCAAGTACACAAACAGCAGCTCCAAACCAATTATGGTCTCTGAACTTTAAAAAGGTAGAACATCCTTTATTGATTGTTCACTGACGGTTACTATAGTTACATTCAGTTGGTACCAAACGGGTTGGAGTCGGTCCGTCTGCGTTGAGGATAAACTTTGATGGTTGTGTTTCTTTTTAAATAAAACTAATATCATTTTAGTGGAATGAATGACGATGCTGCACATGCAGGTGTTACCTGTATTCAGGCGTATCCATGACAACAGTCATTTGAGTTGAATCTGAAAATGGAAGACTGTTAAATAACCTGTAACTCGTCTGTTGTTGAACTCATTGTTCTGAAGTGACTGATGTCACAACTTGCTGGTTGCTGATTGGTCAGATGGCTGCTGTGACCCATTATTGCATCAACGTTTCTGAACAAGAAGCCGCCTCCTTCTTCTTCTTCTTCTTCTTCTCTCTCTCTCTCGATAGAAAGTCATTGTGAGGTCCGTTTCTTTCGGTTTCCCTTTAATCCTGAAATAGGATGATGTCATCGAGGCAGAACACGCCCCCACGATGATGTCAGAGGAGCAGGCCACACCTTTTAGCCGGACTGTTATCTGGACAGACAAAAAGTCAAATAAAAACATTCAACTGAAAAGTGTTCTCAAGCGGTTTGTTGCCACGCGTGTTACACATACAGGAATGTGTCTTGGTGGACGGTGCAATAAAAAGAGAATGAATAGAATACGATGATAATGTGGCTCATTGGGGACTCAGACTTGAGGGGAAGAAGCACGATGGACGGATGTTTAGCTGTACATCGCCAAGAAGTAACTTTGTGACCCAGAAAAGTACTTAATGTACTAATTTAAATCTGAGGGCTTCAAGAGGAAAATGTTTCCCAGTTCAGGAGAACAAAACGTAGAAGAGTTAAGACGACGCATCGTGTCTAACAAGGGAGACCATCGAGTGTCTGTCTGTGTGTGTGTCTGTGTGTGTGTGTGTGTGTGCGTGTGTGTGTGTGTGTGTGTCTGTGTCTGTGTGTGTGTCTGTGTGTGTGTGTCTGTGTCTGTCTGTGTGTCTGTCTGTGTGGTTGTCTGTCTGTGTGTGTGTGTGTGTGTGTGTGTGTGTGTGTGTGTCTGTGTGTCTGTGTGTGTGTGTGTGTCTGTGCGTGTGTGTGTGTGTCTGTGTGTGTGTGTGTCTGTGTCTGTGTGTCTGTGTGTCTGTGTGTGTCTGTGTGTGTGTCTGTGTGTGTGTCTGTGTGTGTGTGTGTGTCTGTGTGTGTGTCTGTGTCTGTGTCTGTGTGTGTCTGTGTGTGTGTCTGTGTGTGTGTGTCTGTGTGTGTGTCTGTGTGTGTCTGTGTGTGTGTGTGTGTCTGTGTGTGTGTGTGTGTCTGTGTGTGTGTGTGTGTCTGTGTGTGTCTGTCTGTGTGTGTGTGTGTGTCTGTGTGTCTGTGTGTGTGTCTGTGTGTGTGTGTGTCTGTCTGTCTGTGTGTCTGTGTGTGTGTGTGTGTGTGTCTGTGTGTGTGTGTGTGTGTGTCTGTGTGTGTTACCTGGTGTGTGTGTCTGTGTGTGTGTGTGTGTGTGTCTGCGGTGTGTGCTCAGTGGTCTCATGGTTTCTTTTTCCAGTTGAATCTCTTGCAGACTAAAGATGGACTTTGCTGAAACATCAGGAGGACTTAGTGACGTCACAGCAAACAGTGACATCAGATTCAAACGTTGTGTTTGAACTTACTATCGAGAAGCGTCGCCACTCTGTTTCCAAGGTTACTGAAATAACGATGACTCATCGCCTCGGCCGCAGAGATCCTTTTCTTCCCTTCGAACTAAAGTCGATTTAAACACATTTATACACACAAAACAATCACCAGATGAATGTAAATACCAGAGTGATGTATTTAGTGTATAATACACAGTGTATTTAGTGTATAATACACAGTGTATTTAGGATGCTTCACTTCCTGTGCATGAATGTTCTCTCGGTGAGAAAAGGCTTTTCTCACACACACAGATGCATTTGGAGCGTGTTGACATGTGTAGCGTGTTGACGTGTAGCGTGTTGACGTGTAGCGTGTGTTGACGTGTAGCGTGTTGACGTGGCGCGTGTGACGTAGCGTGTTGACATGGAGCGTGGAGCGTGTTGACATGCAGCGTGTTGAGCAGCGTTGACATGGAGCGTGTTGACGTGTAGCGTGTTGACGTGTAGCGTGTTGACGTGTAGCGTGTTGACATGGAGCGTGTTGACATGGAGCGTGTTGACATGGAGCGTGTTGACGTGCGTGTTGACATGGAGCGTGTTGACATGGCGTGTTGACATGGAGCGTGTTGACATGTAGCGTGTTGACATGTAGCCCAGGAAAGGAAATCTTAAACCAGGTTCATACTTATTCTATTACTTTGATCATCAGGATGAATACTGTTCCTCTATGAACACAAAGGAAGTCAGTTCCTGTTTTATCAAGAAAAAACTTTTACTGACCTGAAGGAACTTTGACAACAAGTCGACTCCGTCACTGCTGAGCCTGTTAACACACACACACACACACACACACACAGTCAACAATGCAAAGGGTGCACACAGTGCGCACTACAATGCAGTACAGGGTACCGCGTGTAGTACAGGTGTACCCCATGTGCAGTACAGGTTGTAGTACAGGTGCGTACCCATATGCGGTACAGGTGTAGTACAGGTGCGTACCCAAACCAGGTACAGGTGCGCACTTTGATCATGTGCAGTACAGGTTGTAGTACAGGTGCGTACCCATGTGCGGTACAGGTTGTAGTACAGGTGCGTACCCATGTGCGGTACAGGTGCGTACCCATGTGCGGTACAGGTGCGTACCCATGTGTAGTGTAGTACAGGTGTGTACCTGGGAGTGTGGGTACTCAGTCGCTCTGCTCGGTAAAGAGGGTAGTTGTGCCCCACAAATTGCTCATTGGAGCTGATCCCAGACCAGCTGTTCTCTGTGGGAGTACCTGCACACAAGATCGACACAAAAGATACACAACTCAGTGTTTCCCCTACAATTTTAACATGGGGACGGCCCCCCACCCTGAAATAACTCTCTCCCCTCCTAAAAAATGTGGGATTGACCCCCCACGGCTACTACCCCCCTCAAGTCATAAACCTGCAACCAACTCAGACTAAATCCCAGAGTAATAACAGAAGCTGAAGGCTCCTCACCCAGGAGCTTGAAGATGAAGTGAAGCTCCTCCTCCACAGTGGAACCAGGAAACAGAGGTCGCCCTGTCGTCATCTCATAGAAGATACAACCAACGCCCCTAGAGAGAGGCAGACACACACACACACACACACACACACACACACAATCACCCTCTACTTTCACATTTTACATGCAGCTCATTCAAGAAATTACAGTCCATTCAATTATCAAGACGTATTGGACAACATCCTCAGCAGAAACCTTGAATTACTGATTCTTATAATCACGTTGTAATGCCACGATTGGTGGCTTCGGGTGCCAGTTACAGATTGGTGAGGTTTTGTGAGTCAATCTGTCCTTTTAGTCCACTGCGCTCTTTTGATCTTTTAGCGTCTCCTGCATTTCTGCTTTTGTCACCCAGAGGTGAAGCGAGCAGATTGGTTGTGTGTGTGTGTCTGTGACGTGGCAGCAGTGTGTGTTGTGCACACAGGGACAACAGATCGCCACACCTTGTAAATTTGATGCCATAGAAGGCCTTTTCCTTACAGTTTAATCCATGAACCCCAAAAAATCCTCATTATCAGCACTTCCTGTTCGGATGGCCGTTTCCGTTGTCACCAAACGTCAGATTTCCAACGGCATTTTGACATTCAGGGCTCCACTTTTCCTTTTAAGGGCATTAAGCGGCTCTGCTACTGCCTTGGTCTTCTCAGGTTCCTGAACAGCATTGAAACCCCCACTGATGACCTCGAAGACCTCTTCCACAGGTCCGGTCTTTCTAGTCTAGACTGCATGTAGGAAGGGTTACTGCTGTTATGAATATACAGTAATCCCTCGTTTATCGCGGGGGTTACGTTCCGAAAATGACCCGCGATAAGTGAAATCCGGGAAATAGAAAACTTCCGCGAAATAGCGGATTTATTCTGTAAAAAGATCACATAGCTTTAACAAAGTCGGCTTTCTGGTGACGTCATTGCACTCGGCCTCTCTCTCCTCTTTCTGTCTGATTGCCTCTGTGCCGTCTCTTATTTCATAAATAGTCCACCGGACTGGTTGTATTTAGAAGCTCGGGTGAAGGAGAAACAATGTCGATGTCCATCCACGTTTTGATACCCGTACGCTGCAGACGGGCGTAAATTGAACAAATTGAAATGGTGTGAAAACACAATCCTCAAGCCACGACCTGGACGGCGAACGCCATACGAGACTAAAGGAAAAAAAAGCCGGATCTCTGCGGGGCTCAATCACCAGCGAACGATGGTGAGTTCGAAGAGGCCTCTTCGCCTTTATTACAGTCGGCTTTCCAATCCTCCTCCGCTGCCGTCCAATTAAACCGGATCTCCGTCTCCCGACTGTGAACAGCGGGTCGACCAAAAATCCGCGAAATAGCGAATCAGCGATAAGTGAACCGCGAAGTGGCGAGGGATCACTGTATAACATTGCTCCCGCAAAGACTAGTTAACCACTCGCTACAGAATGGAAAGTAGGTTAGTTGCGTGTTGTTAGTGACTGACGACACAAAGAGGGAACTTCAGGCGCTAAAGCCACTGGGGACCAGGACAAAGACAAAGAAGCAGAAGAACACTGACCACATGTCGATGTGAGTGGAGTAGTTAGTGCTGCCCAGCAGGATGTCAGGGGGGCGGTACCACAGCGTCACCACCTCATTAGAGTACGTCTTTGTGGGGATGGATTTCGCTCGCGCGAGACCTAAAACACACACAGGTGCGTCTCTTAGGCAGAGTGTGTGTGTAGAGTGTGTGTGTAGAGTGCGTCTCGTAGGCAGTGTGTGTATTTAGAGTGCGTCTCGTAGGCACAGTGTGTGTGTAGAGTGCGTCTCGTAGGCACAGTGTGTGTGTGTAGAGTGCGTCTCGTAGGCACAGTGTGTGTGTGTAGAGTGCGTCTCGTAGGCACAGTGTGTATTTAGAGTGCGTCTCTTAGGCACAGTGTGTGTGTAGTGTGTGTGTAGAGTGCGTCTCTTAGGCACAGTGTGTGTAGAGTGCGTCTCTTAGGCACAGTGTGTGAGTGCGTCTCTTGGGCACAGTGTGTGTGTAGAGTGCGTCTCTTGGGCACAGTGTGTGTGTAGAGTGCGTCTCTTGGGCACAGTGTGTGTGTAGAGTGCGTCTCTTGGGCACAGTGTGTGTTTAGAGTGCGTCTCTTAGGCACAGTGTGTGTGTAGAGTGCGTCTCTTAGGCACAGTGTGTGTAGAGTGCGTCTCGTAGGCACAGTGTGTATTTAGAGTGCGTCTCGTAGGCACAGTGTGTGTATTTAGAGTGCGTCTCTTGGGCACAGTGTGTATTTAGAGTGCGTCTCTTAGGCAGAGTGTGTGTGTGTAGAGTGCGTCTCTTGGACACAGTGTGTATTTAGAGTGCGTCTCTTAGGCACAGTGTGTGTTTAGAGTGCGTCTCGTAGGCACAGTGTGTGTTTAGAGTGCGTCTCGTAGGCACAGTGTGTGTTTAGAGTGCGTCTCGTAGGCACAGTGTGTGTGTAGAGTGCGTCTCTTGGGCACAGTGTGTGTAGAGTGCGTCTCTTGGGCACAGTGTGTGTGTAGAGTGCGTCTCTTGGGCACAGTGTGTGTGTAGAGTGCGTCTCTTGGGCACAGTGTGTATTTAGAGTGCGTCTCTTAGGCACAGTGTGTGTAGAGTGCGTCTCGTAGGCACAGTGTGTGTGAGAGTGCTCTTAGGCACAGTGTGTATTTAGAGTGCGTCTCTTAGGCACAGTGTGTGAGTGCGTCTCGTAGGCACAGTGTGTATTTAGAGTGCGTCTCGTAGGCAGAGTGTGTGTGTAGAGTGCGTCTCTTAGACACAGTGTGTATTTAGAGTGCGTCTCTTAGACACAGTGTGTGTTTAGAGTGCGTCTCGTAGGCACAGTGTGTGTTTAGAGTGCGTCTCGTAGGCACAGTGTGTGTTTAGAGTGCGTCTCGTAGGCACAGTGTGTGTGTAGAGTGCGTCTCTTAGGCACAGTGTGTGTGTGTAGAGAGCGTCTCTTAGGCACAGTGTGTATGTAGAGTGCGTCTCTTAGGCACAGTGTGTATGTAGAGTGCGTCTCTTAGGCAGAGTGTGTGTGTAGAGTGCGTCTCTTAGGCAGAGTGTGTGTGTATGCGTCTCTTAGGCACAGTGTGTGTGTAGAGTGCGTCTCGTAGGCAGAGTGTGTATTTAGAGTGCGTCTCGTAGGCAGAGTGTGTGTGTAGAGTGCGTCTCGTAGGCAGAGTGTGTGTGTGTAGAGGCACACAGTGTGTGTATTTAGAGTGTCTCGTAGGCAGAGTGTGTGTGAAGTGCGTCTCGTAGGCACAGTGTGTGTAGAGTGCGTCTCTTAGGGCACAGTGTGTATTTGAGTGCGTCTCTTAGACAGTGTGTGTGTAGTGCGTCTCGTAGGCAGAGTGTGTGTGTAGTGCGTCTCGTAGGCAGAGTGTGTGTGTAGAGTGCGTCTCTTAGGCACAGTGTGTGTGTAGAGTGCGTCTCGTAGGCACAGTGTGTGTGTAGAGTGCGTCTCGTAGGCAGAGTGTGTATGTAGAGTGCGTCTCTTAGACACAGTGTGTATTTAGAGTGCGTCTCGTAGGCACAGTGTGTGTGTAGAGAGTGTCTCGTAGGCACAGTGTGTGTGTAGTGCGTCTCTTAGGCACAGTGTGTGTGTAGAGTGCGTCTCTTAGGCACAGTGTGTGTGTAGAGCGTCTCTTACAGTGTGTGTGTAGAGTGCGTCTCTTAGGCACAGTGTGTGTGTAGAGTGCGTCTCTTAGGCACAGTGTGTGTGTGAGTGTCTCTTAGGCAGAGTGTGTGTGTGTAGAGTGCGTCTCGTAGGCACAGTGTGTGTGTAGAGTGCGTCTCTTAGGCAGTGTGTGTGTGTAGAGTGCGTCTCTTAGGCACAGTGTGTATGTAGAGTGCGTCTCTTAGGCACAGTGTGTATGTAGAGTGCGTCTCTTAGGCACAGTGTGTGTATGTAGAGTGCGTCTCTTAGGCACAGTGTGTATGTAGAGTGCGTCTCTTAGGCACAGTGTGTATGTAGAGTGCGTCTCGTAGGCACAGTGTGTATGTAGAGTGCACAGAGTGTGTGTGTAGAGTGCGTCTCTTAGGCAGAGGTGTGTGTGTGAGTGCGTCTCTTAGGCAGAGTGTGTGTGTGTAGAGTGCGTCTCTCGAGGCAGAGTGTGTGTGTGAGTGCGTCTCTTAGGCACAGTGTGTATGTAGAGTGCGTCTCTTAGGCAGAGTGTGTGTGTAGAGTGCGTCTCGTAGGCACAGTGTGTGTGTAGAGTGCGTCTCGTAGGCAGAGTGTGTATGTAGAGTGCGTCTCGTAGGCAGAGTGTGTATGTAGAGTGCGTCTCTTAGGCACAGTGTGTATGTAGAGTGCGTCTCGTAGGCACAGTGTGTATGTAGAGTGCGTCTCTTAGGCACAGTGTGTGTGTAGAGTGCGTCTCGTAGGCACAGTGTGTGTGTAGAGTGCGTCTCTTAGGCACAGTGTGTGTGTAGAGTGCGTCTCTTAGGCACAGTGTGTGTGTAGAGTGCGTCTCTTAGGCACAGTGTGTATGTAGAGTGCGTCTCTTAGGCACAGTGTGTATGTAGAGTGCGTCTCTTAGGCACAGTGTGTATGTAGAGTGCGTCTCTTGGCACAGTGTGTGTATGGAGCGTCTCTTAGGCAGTGTGTGTGTAGAGTGCGTCTCGTAGGCACAGTGTGTGTGTAGAGTGCGTCTCTTAGGCAGAGTGTGTGTGTAGAGTGCGTCTCTTAGGCACAGTGTGTATGTAGAGTGCGTCTCTTAGGCAGAGTGTGTGTGTAGAGTGCGTCTCGTAGGCACAGTGTGTGTGTAGAGTGCGTCTCTTAGGCAGAGTGTGTGTGTAGAGTGCGTCTCTTAGGCAGAGTGTGTGTGTAGAGTGCGTCTCTTAGGCAGAGTGTGTGTGTAGAGTGCGTCTCGTAGGCAGAGTGTGTGTGTAGAGTGCGTCTCGTAGGCACAGTGTGTGTGTAGAGTGCGTCTCGTAGGCACAGTGTGTGTGTAGAGTGCGTCTCGTAGGCAGAGTGTGTATGTAGAGTGCGTCTCTTAGGCAGAGTGTGTGTGTATGTAGAGTGTGTCTCGTAGGCACAGTGTGTAGTTCATAGTTAACGGTTTGCTTATAATAGTTCACACTGTCTCAATCTTGACTAATATCATCATCATCATTAATATTAAATAGCAGTGAACTCACCGAAATCGGCCAGTTTGAGTTCTCCTCGCTCGTTGATCAGCAGGTTCTGGGGCTTCAGGTCTCTGTGGAGAACTTTCCTCCGATGACAGTATGACAAACCTCGTAACAACTGGAAGAGGAAGAGCTGAGGAGACGGAAGCAGACTGGAGATCAGTTGCTACTGGAGGGTTAGGGGTTAAAGGTTAAAGGGTTACATATGAGCAGTACGAAGGGCCCTTTAAGAGTTTTCTCACTTTCACGTTGTGAACGTTGATGATGTTTGAACAGTCGTCCAGATACTGCTTCAAGTCTTTGTCCTGAGACACAGGAGACACCATTAAAGACTCGAATCACCAAGTAAAAACGTGTGTGAGTGTGTGTGCGTGCGCGCGCGTCTCACCAGGTACTCAAACACCAGTGTGAGGGACTTTTGTGTGTGGATGATGTCATGAAGCGTGACGATGTTGGCGTGTTTTAGATCCTTCAACAGAGACACTGAGGGGGACACACGTGTTAATACTGGTATTGACACCTCATCATACGTAGCGTAACACACTCACCATATGTTGGCATGCGATACAATACATATTGCAATATATTGAAATGATCTGGGTACAATAATACAACTTGCTGTGTAGTACTACCACTGATACTAAAGGAATCATCCTGTATACAACGTAATGGTAGTATGTGTATTGTAGTCCTGTAGTACACACAAGTACTACCTTCTCTGATAGCAGTACACGGAGCTCCTTCCTCGTGTTCCAGTCGAATCTCCTTCAAGGCCACGAGGTTCTCCGTCAGTTTACTGCGACCTTTGTACACAGTGGCGTAGGTTCCCTGCAGAGAGACGGTAGAACCGGTGAGAGGACATGTGGAGGACAGGGAGAAAGACCGGTGAGTCGGGCGGTCACAATATCAAATCTTTGTTGTGCGATTATTGCACCAACATTTATTGCAATTTTCACAATTTATGCCACTGACGCCACTTTAAAGCAGGACGGCGTTCTGGGGACCAAAGAGGAGAAGGAGCCGTCCGGAGGAACCGACAGTAGTCAGGTTAAAGACGGGCGGATGGTTGTTGTTTTGGGTGAGATGTTAGCTTAGTTAGCTTAGCTTAGTTGGGTTCACTGCTTCTCTTCAGCTGTCGCTCTGTGTGCGTGCTGCATAAGCTCCGCCCCCTTTCCACAAGGAGGACAGAGGATCAACTTAAATGTTGGTGACGCTCATTTAGACGTGAAGTGAATATCGCAGCACCAACAATGATTGTGTGTGATGTGTCATTTTATCGCATATTGCGACAGGGCTAAAGGTAGGACACGTGATAAAAGGACACGTGGAAAGGGACGGGTTGAGAGACATGTAATGCAGGACACGCAGATTTGTTGGGAAAGACAGGTAAGAGACATGGAGAAGACAGACAGGGGGGGAAAGACGGGTGGAGACAGGTTAGTCCACTCACACAAACACAATTATGTAATGGTGAGTCCCCACCTCTCCTAGTTTGTCCAGTTTGACGTACGTCTCCAGTTTCCCAAAACCAATCTCTGACTGCAGAGACAACGAGACCGAAGGTTACTCTTAATACTAGGACACAATCGAATCAGAGGGAGTAAAGCAGGTAGGCGTACCAGAGACACTCGACGCAGACGTCTACTGATTGGCTGCTCAAACAGAGCGGGACCAATCAGATTAAACTTGTCCAAATAATCGTCTGGAAGACGAATGTCCGCCGGTAATGAGAGACGTTTGTTAATGTCCTGAGTAACAAGAAAAGCAAAACATTAATGGAGTCAGGGACATCAACGGGAACCACAAAGTCCAAAGGGTTCAGAGAGTCTGAAGACAGTCCGAAGAAGCGAGTGCAGAGACAGTCTAAAGAAAAGGGGGGGGTCAAAGTCTAAAGGGTCCAACGAGTCAAGAGAGTTCAGGACTTAAGGCCAAACGAAAGGCGGGTGTACAGCTGCGTGTACAAGCGTGTTACCTCGGTTGATATCTTCTTGTTCCTCAGTCTCACTCTAACTGGACTCTGAACGAGAACCGAAGAAGAGGACGGATCACTTTCTCCTTCTGAACACATCTTCACATCCTCATGGACGATCTCTGACAAACAGAGAGAGAACATCAACACAGTGTTTGGACATGTACTTGGTGTATTAGTACCCAGTCGGGCCGTGCGGTTCGGGTAGGATTTGGACATGTACTTGGTGTATTAGTACCCAGTCGGGCCGTGCGGTTCAGGTAGTATTTGGACATGTACTTGGTGTATTGGTACCCAGTCGTGCCGTGCGGTTCGGGTAGGATTTGGACATGTACTTGGTGTATTGGTACCCAGTCGTGCCGTGCGGTTCGGGTAGGATTTGGACATGTACTTGGTGTATTGGTACCCAGTCGTGCCGTGCGGTTCGGGTAGGATTTGGACATGTACTTGCGTATTGGTACCCAGTCGTGCCGTGCTGGTTCGGGTAGGATTTGGACATGTACTTGGTGTATTGGTACCCAGTCGTGCCGTGCGGTTCGGGTAGGATTTGGACATGTACTTGGTGTATTGGTACCCAGTCGTGCCGTGCGGTTCGGGTAGGATTTGGACATGTACTTGGTGTATTGGTACCCAGTCGTGCCGTGCGGTTCGGGTAGGATTTGGACATGTACTTGGTGTATTGGTACCCAGTCGGGCCGTGCGGTTCAGGATTTGGACATGTACTTGGTGTATTGGTACCCAGTCGGGCCGTGCGGTTCGGGTAGGGTTTGGACATGTACTTGGTGTATTAGTACCCAGTCGGGCCGTGCGGTTCGGGTAGGATTTGGACATGTACTTGGTGTATTGGTACCCAGTCGGGCCGTGCGGTTCGGGTAGGATTTGGACATGTACTTGGTGTATTGGTACCCAGTCGGGCCGTGCGGTTCGGGTAGGATTTGGACATGTACTTGGTGTATTGGTACCCAGTCGGGCCGTGGCGGTTCGGTAGGATTTGGACATGTACTTGGTATTGGTACCAGTCGGGCCGTGCGGTTCAGGATTTGGACATGTACTTGGTGTATTGGTACCAGTCGGGCCGTGCGGTTCGGGTAGGATTTGGACATGTACTTGGTGTATTGGTACCCAGTCGGGCCGTGCGGTTCGGGTAGGGTTTGGACATCTACTTGGTGTATTGGTACCCAGTCGGGGCGTGCGGTTCGGGTAGGATTTGGACATGTACTTGGTGTATTGGTACCCAGACGGGCCGTGCGGTTCAGGATTTGGACATGTACTTGGTGTATTAGTACCCAGTCGGGCCGTGCGGTTCGGGTAGGGTTTGGACATCTCCTTGGTGTATTAGTACCCAGTCGGGCCGTGCGGTTCGGGTAGGATTTGGACATGTACTTGGTGTATTGGTACCCAGTCGGGCCGGTTCTGGGTAGGATTTGGACATGTACTTGGTTCCCAGTCGACATGTACTTGGTGTATTGGTACCCAGTCGGGCCGTGCGGTTCGGGTAGGGTTTGGACATGTACTTGGTGTATTGGTACCCAGTCGGGCCGTGCGGTTCGGGTAGGATTTGGACATGTACTTGGTGTATTGGTACCCAGTCGGGCCGTGCGGTTCGGGTAGGGTTTGGACATCTACTTGGTGTATTAGTACCCAGTCGGGGCGTGCGGTTCGGGTAGGATTTGGACATGTACTTGGTGTATTGGTACCCAGTCGGGCCGTGCGGTTTGGGTAGGATTTGGACATGTACTTGGTGTATTGGTACCCGGTCGGGCCGTGCGGTTCAGGATTTGGACATGTACTTGGTGTATTGGTACCCAGTCGGGCCGTGCGGTTCGGGTAGGATTTGGACATGTACTTGGTGTATTAGTACCCAGTCGGGCCGTGTGGTTCAGGTAGGAGCTCAGACTGCGTCCCAGGCCTCCAGGTTTTCTCAGCGAGCTGCTGTACGACTGAAGAAGAGACTGAACTGATGAAGACGAACCTCGGACCTTTAAACCTCCAGAAGAAGAGTGAAGAGACGACACCTCTGATAAAGAGGAGAGGAGATGAAGAGTAGGAATGATTGGTTGAGTTAATGGAGACAAAAATAAAACAAAATACATGAAGCTGTCGTAACAGAACTTTAAACTTAACTTTCCATGAAACAGATCAGGCGAATAATTAAAGCTCAATGTCACACAGAGTGATGTCATCACCGTTTTCCTTCTAGTCCTCATATGATGCATCGCTCAGCTCAGACACAATGAGCCCTGGGACGCTCAGACGTCGCCTTAGTGACGAAGTAACGAGTGACCTCGTTGTGCTGTGACACATAACGTGTGTGTTACCTGAATCACTGTGTGATGTCACTTCCTGGTTGATGGTGTCCCTTCCCCCGGCCCCTCCCCTCCCCAGGGTGAATGACAACTGCCGCTTGATCTTTCTCATCCTCTCCATGAGGGAAGGGCGAGGGGGGCGGGGTGCTGAGGGGGGCGGGGCAGCCAGCCTGTAGACCACACCAGGGCAGGTTAACACGGGTTCACCTGATCAATCAAATCATCTACAGAGCTACAGAACACAACAGCTTTGAATACAAGTTCCACTAGTAGAGACCCAGAACCTCTTCTTTTCTTCTTCTCTGGAACCGATGAGACGGATTCTCTTTGAGAGGGCTGAGCAGCTAGTGCTCTGTGTTCTGTGTTCTCTATAAACGTTCTATATAAAAGGTTCTATGTGTTCTATGCGCTCTATGCAGGTTCTTTATTGTCACTGCGTCGTATATTATAAAAAGATTCAGAGCTACGGGTCTTTTTCATGTGGCATTGCAATAGACTACAGGAAGTGCCGGAGGCGCTATCGCTTCTATTGTCAACACGACCCAAGGAAAATAAAATGTTTATCTGGTTGAACGTGGGAGAGCCGAGAAAAAGCAAGACCTAGAAAGTCTAAGAATATTTCATCAGCAAACCAAACTGTACAATGCAGCACATTGTACATGACATGTGATGGAATCACATCACATGTCATTTATCTGACGCTTTTATCCAAAGCGACGTACAATAAGAACATTTCAACCATCAGGACACAAACTCAGAAGAACAAGAAACAAGAAAGTGTGATTTCAGCAAATAAGCCGATGTACAACTTGCTGTAGATAAGAACCATTATAAGTCCAATGTAAGTGCTGCAGTTAGTTAGTGTGTTAGTGGAGGTAGAGTCTGAAGAGGTGTGTCTTTAGTCTGAAGATGTGAAGGCTCTCTGTGGTCCTGATGTCTTCAAAGACCTCCTTCCACCATTTAGGGAGCAGGACAGCAAAGAGTGGAGATCTAGTGGAGTGTTTTGCTCTCAGTGAGGAGGAACAAGCAGTTTATCACATGCAGAGCGGAGAGTGCGGGTCGGGATGTCGGGTTGGACCAGGTCCTGGATGGAAGCTGGACCCCATCCATTCACAGCGTGGTACCTGAGCACCATGTTTAGAACTGGATGAGCCACCGGGTACCAGTGAAGAGAGCGGAGGAGTGGAGGAGTGAGGGAGAACTTAGGAAGGTTAAAGACCAGTCTATGGCAGCAAATCACTGTCAAACTTCCAGAGAGCAAATCAGGTTGATGCTCGCGCGTAAATAAAACATCTGCGAGCAAAATTCTGTCTCGCACGAGATATTTTCTCGCTCGCAGAACGTGAACTTCCTTGCTCGCGAGGCTAATCTCTGCTCGCGCTCGCTGTTGTTCTTTTTGACAGTAAGGGGGCGGAGCCAGTCACCATGTACATCTAATTGGTTACAAATTAGATGTCGAGTGTGACGCCGAGGTTCCTGCAGTCAAAGTGGGCGCTAACGTTAACGGTCAGGTCCTGGGTCGGAGAATGAGTTGGTATTCCACAGCATCACCACGGCAACGCAGGAACATTTAAAATACAAGCATCCTGGAGCCCCGGCGTTCTTCAAACAAAAGATTGTGTTCATATCAACACAATTACGAGAGATCTACTATAATAAAACTATGATACTAAAGCCTACCATGTGGTGATTAAAGCTCTGTGTTTTGTCCGTTTAGTATTAAGCAGCGTGCACAGGTTTGTCCTTCAGAGGCTCGTGCAGCACTTCCTGTACATTGGAACGCCGAATGAAAAGGACCCGGAGCTCTGAACCTTCTTATAATATACGACGTGTCGGCGTTTTTTCATAATCTACGTCGTTGATTACGTGGACTAATCGTTGCAGCTCTACCTCACTATGCTAAATGATTAGTCGATTAATCGAAAAAAGGCAATAGATCAATCGACTACGAAAATAACCGTTAGTTGCAGCACTAGATGTAAAACAAACAGAAGAACTGTGCAGAGGAACTCGTCCACGTGTCAAACAGAAGGGGGACGAGTGCAAACGGCTGTGCTAAGCTAGCTGCTAGGCTACTTCCATCTCATCTACCTGCAGAGGACCACTGTGTCCCGAAAAGACAGTGGTTCAAAACGTCCTGGTTAAATGTGGGACATGTTGGGACTTCAGATGATGGAGAGTGAGTCGATACTTCCACATGTTCCACATGTTCCACCTCTAACACCATCACATGGGTGGGGTTTGTGTTTAAAGGGAAATGTAAGACTACATGATTATTTATTTGCGAATAGTAATCGTGAATAATGGATTTCAAAATGCAAGATTAGTTATTTTTTCAAATGAACTAACTAACTAAATATGCGTATTTATATCTCTCACACACACACACACACACACACACACACACACACACACACACACACACACAGTGTCAGTCTTCAGTGATTTAGTCAGCTTAGTGATGACTGCGTGAACACAGTGGCCCCGTCTACTTTCTGCTGTGTCAGTGAGCGGACGGGGCCCGTCTATGTCCTGCAGGAGGATCACTGTGGTAGAACAGCACCGGAGCTTCAGGTCACCGTAGGACGGTTTCCCGGTAACAGGCGAAGCTCGGCGGTGTGCATTACTCACTGGCGGGGGGTGGGTCCCGGTCCCGGTCCGTCCGGTCCGTTAGGGGTGTCTCTGGCTCGGTTCAGTCGGACAGGTTCTCAGGTCTGTCGGGCTCCCAGTAGTCCGCAGCCATGTTGCTGCTCCGCTAAGCTCCGCCCCTCCGGCGCGTATGACGGGGAAACCGCGCACATCAGTGACGTCACAGCACGTAGTGCGCGCGCGGTAATGACCCAGGCGACCGGTGACAATACGTCGTTTACAACATCTCATAGCGGGTCAACAGCTCAGCGGAGGTAAAGGAACGTTGAAAGGTGAGATATCGACACTTTATCAGTGTTTACAGCAGAGACATAGAAAACAAGTACACGAATCAGGAGACACAACAGAAACGTGGACGAGAGAGACAGCAGCCTGTGGACACATGTGATCTACCCTATGAGGCCCAGCATATCCCATCATGCAATGCGGGCGACACAGATGTTCTTTTCTTCAGCATCTTATGAAAATCTCTTTACGAAGTGTAAATATACATTTAGTGTATTAGTATATGTATCAGTGAAGGAGATCCTCCATCATCCACCCAGCAGCTCCAGTGGAGCAGGGAGGAGGCCTGAGGACTGGGTGGTGTTTGGGTGGTGGAGCGAGAGGTGGAGGTTCCTTCCTGACAACTGGCCACAGCGCACACACACACACACACACACACACACACACACACACACACACACGTGCACGCAGGCTGGTGGTGAATACCAGAGGGAATAAACAAATACATGGTCACGTTTCAGTGTGATTCCTACACTGCAAATCTGATATTTTAACCCAAGAATGAATGAATAAATAAAATGAGTTAATTAATTAATCATCAATTACCATTAGAATGAGACCATGAAACGAACACAGAATACGTGATTCATTTAGGGATCATAGATCCAACAAACAAGACAACAATGTGTTATCAAGAATTGTTTAGTGAGAATGAATGAAAGCTGAATGAAGCACGACTGACAGACAGACTGACTCACACACTGACTCACAGACTGTCTCACAGACTGTCCCACACGCTGTCCCACAGACTGTCCCACAGACTGACTCACACACTGTCCCACAGACTGTCCCACACTGTCCCACAGACTGACTCACACACTGTCCCACAGACTGACTCACACGCTGTCCCACACACTGTCCCACAGACTGACTCACACACTGTCCCACAGACTGACTCACACACTGTCCCACAGACTGTCCCACACACTGTCCCACAGACTGACTCACACACTGACTCACACACTGTCCCACAGACTGACTCACAGACTGACTCACACGCTGTCCCACAGACTGTCCCACACACTGACTCACACACTGTCCCACAGACTGTCTCACACGCTGTCCCACAGACTGTCTCACACGCTGTCCCACACACTGACTCACACGCTGTCCCACACACTGACTCACACACAGACTGTCCCACAGACTGACTCACACACTGTCCCACAGACTGACTCACACACTGACTCACACACTGTCCCACAGACTGACTCACACACTGTCCCACAGACTGACTCACACACACTGTCCCACAGACTGACTCACACACAGACTGACTCACACGCTGTCCCACAGACTGACTCACACACAGACTGACTCACACACTGTCCCACAGACTGACTCACACACTGTCCCACAGACTGACTCACACGCTGTCCCACAGACTGTGTGGGACGTTTAAAAGACGTCCCGACGTTGTAAAGAGGTTTGCAAAATGGTTTAAAAGTGAACGATTTTTCAACGTCTATTTGTACGTCGACAAGACGTTTAGCCCCGTTTTCAACGTGATTTATGATATAAACTTTATTTTTGAAACTGCGCTACAAGAACATATATTGGCATGTAGAATGTTCGTTGACAGCCGTAATGCACAAACACGTCATCGTGGTAATAAATTAAGAATAATCCAGCATCGGCGGTAACTTCACTTATGAGCGAAAGGATGACAAGTTGGAGGGAAATGCAGAGATCTCAACGCTGTTCTACTCGTCACATCAACAGGTTTTATTGTGAAGATCACAAAATCACCTGTTTCCACTGTAATCTCAAGAAAAGACCTCTTCACATCCACAGCGTTCACGTGGAGGATGTTATGATGTCAAAACAGTGAATTCCGTTGAAAACTTTGCTGTATCATTTATTTTCCTATGAAATCAAATCCAAAGCAGGGTTGTCTTTTGGTTTGATGGTAAAATAATGAAATCCATTTAAAGAGCAGCTGACGTCGTAACGTCCAGGTGCCTGTCCTCCATCCGCCCGGCTCCGGGTGTCCATTCTCCAGAGGACACAAGTCTGTTCTCGGCGTTCTAGGTAGGAGGACACAAACGGCACAGATGGTCGGAGACGGACTGGTCCTACCGGACCTCATGTTTCTGACGGCTCCCTGGCCGCTGTCATTTGGACGGTGTGTTTTCGGGCTCGCTTGCTTGGCGGCTGCTCCGATTGGTCGACGTCTCTGAACCCCTCGGAGGTTATCTGGTATCGGACCGTAGCCCCCATGTGATTCGGGGATTTAAAGACGTTAGCTAGCCGCTGAGCCCCCGCCCAGTGCAGGAGGAGCCTGATGGTGGCGGCGTGGCCCCAGCTCTCTCCAAGGGCCGGGACCTGCTGCGATTGGCGGCCCCGCAGCCGGGTGGTCATCTGGTTGGTCATCAGCACGGCAATGTTGTGGCTGGTTGCCATGGAAATGAGTTGCTGGGCGAGGCCGTTGAGTAGGCGTGTCCTCTGAGAGAGATCGTCAAAGTGCTGGCGGAATGGAAACGCCACGCTGTCAATCACAAGGAGGCGGACCTTTGGGTGGTTGGATAGGAAGTCAGGCAGCAGGTGGAGCTCTGCCAGCAGCTCCACGTAGTCGTGGCAACGCACCTGTGAGCGATTCAACAGACAGACATTAGGAATCACTACAACCGGCCGATGTGCGATGCCATTATCACACGCTCACGCCCATTATTGAAGTTTTGGGGATGAAATGTTTTCATATGGAAAGAGATGAATTATGATCCATTTAACTTTCCAACACAACCTCTAAGCACCTCATCATACAGCAATCAAAACAACGAATCGCTTGAATCCATAAAATTAAAATCGATTTCCTGTTTGTGTTTATGAAGAGGGTCTGTATCCGTTCATATGGATCATCAATGATCAATAATTACTAGCGTTGGCAAAAAAACTGCGTCCAATGGGCTAAAATCAGTTGAACTGCCAATCAAAAAAACAAAAGTCATTTGCCATGACGACCTGCCATCATTACCAGGAAGGTGTTGGACAGGATGGTTTCCACAGTGAAGGTTGCCATGGCAACTTGTTGCTCGTCGTCTTCAACCAGTAAGGAGCAGTGTTGGACCGCGGCGGTGGCAATATCGACAACTCTCTGAAGCAAGAAGCTGCCCTCCGTGTCAATGTAGACCACCTGACCTCCGACGCCCCCAAAACACTGAGGCACCTGAACATCCACTGCTAGCTGCAGGCTGGAAGGAGCATGTAACCAACAATGGTATTGACGGTCAGCTGGACAGAGTAAAACAACTCAACCCGTATGTTTGTAGATCCCACAGCTGTCACGGTGTGTTACAGCTGTCACGGCGTGTCACAACGTGTCACGGCGTGTCAGTGTGCGAGCGTCTCACCAAAGCTGTGTTTTTCCGACCCCAGGAGCTCCACAGATTTCTGTGGTTTTCCCGACAGGAAGTCCTCCTCCGAGAGCAGCATCCAGCTGAGAGGAAAACGTCACGATGCTCCTCAACTCTTCCTCCTTCTGCAGGAGCTCCAGAGCCGTCAGAGAGGATGATGCTCCTCCTCCTCCTCCTGCTTCATTGTCACCTCCTCCCGTCTCTCCCCTCACAGCCTGCAGCACTTCCAGCGCCTCCAGCTGGGACAGACTGGTCTCTGCAACCCACCATGGACCATCACGTCTGTGCAGTAGAGCAGCTGCTCCTCTATCATTATTATTAGAAACATGAATCACATTACTATTGTACGGACTATACTATTGTGATCAGAACTTTGCTTCTTTCCTGAAGTCTTTGTGCTTTTTCCCTCCCAACAGGCTTCTGTGGATGGTGTTTATATCTGATGGTGGTGGGTGGTGCCAATGTGTGGGTTTGCTGACAGAGGAGGCCGCATGCATACAGACTGTAAAGCCCTCTGAGGCAAATTTGTGATTTGCGATGTTGGGCTGTACATGTTTCTACTGTTGGTCTTCACTCAAGGACTTAACGTCCTGCTGAGAATGAATCAGTGAGCTGTTTAATGCACAAAACAACACAACGTTAGATGAAAACGGAGACGGTGCTTGTTGGCACATACACAGCAGCAGAGTGTAATTAATATGAATAATGCTGTGAACGCTAGATGATGGTCAGCTGACCTCTGCGTCACGTGTGTGTGGTGAACACGGGAGTTTACTCGGTGACATATTCAATGGGTGTAGCAGCTTTACCTTTACTGAGTTGAAGTGGCTTCACGTGTAGCAGGTCGGCGGTGAACTGGAAACCAGCGTTAACCAGTTTCACCTTTACACTGGGACTCAGAGACAAACTGGACACCGACCTCTGCATCGTCCTGCTAACGTTAGCTTCCACTTCAAATCATCCCGCCATGACATGTATCCACGTTACATCAGCATTTTGGTATTCTGGATACAAACAAAACAATGTTTGATTATTATTAATTGATTATTGATTGTGTAGAATGAGGAGAAAAAGGACGTTTGAAAGCATCACCTGACTTTAAAGTTTGGTTGGTGAAAGCTCACGCGCGCTTATTGTCCCTCTGCAGCTGCCGTCCGGTCCCATCGCGCCTTACATGACGCGGTGAGCGTCATCAATGCGCGACAGAGGCTGCCCACGTGAGAACGACAAGTTGATGAAGATTTACAACTAAAGGTGAGATTTCTTTATGTAAGGTATCAAACACTTTAATGTGGTTAAAAGGAGTTTATTTATTCATCGTCGGTGGACGTTGTGTAAACGGTGACCATAGTAACAGATCGATATAATCAATAATAGCCGTGTTGTTGATGTTAACATGATTTTATAATTGACACATAGTTACTTATTATAATTATGTCTCGGTGGACTCGATACTGGTCTCGTGTTCATGTTGTGTGAAAGCTGGTTAACTTCGTCCCGAAGAGCCGAATGTAAGGAAGCTACTCCTACCTACGCTGGTCCTAGCCCCTGACTGCTAGCTCCTAGCCCCTGACTGCTAACTGATAGCCCCTGACTGCTAGCTCCTAGCCCCTGACTGCTAGCTCCTAGCCCCTGACTGCTAGCTCCTAGCCCCTGACTGCTAGCTCCTAGCCCCTGACTGCTACCTCCCTAGCCCCTGACTGCTACCTCCCTAGCCCCTGACTGCTAACTGATAGCCCCTGACTGCTAGCCCCTGACTGCTACCTCCCTAGCCCCTGACTGCTAGCCCCTGACTGCTACCTCCCTAGCCCCTGACTGCTATCTCCTAGCCCCTGACTGCTAGCCCCTGACTGCTACCTCCTGACTGCTACCTCCCTAGCCCCTGACTGCTAGCCCCTGACTGCTAGCTCCCTGGCCCCTGACTGCTAGCTCCTGACTGCTAGCCCCTGACTGCTAGCTCCCTGGCCCCTGACTGCTAGCTCCTGACTGCTAGCCCCTGGCCCCTGACTGCTAGCTCCTGACTGCTAGCCCCTAGCCCCTGACTGCTAGCTCCCTGACTCCCTGGCCCCTGACTGCTAGCTCCTGACTGCTAGCCCCTGACTGCTAGCTCCCTAGCCCCTGACTGCTAGCTCCCTGGCCCCTGACTGCTAGCTCCTGACTGCTAGCCCCTAGCCCCTGACTGCTAGCTCCCTGGCCCCTGACTGCTAGCTCCCTGGCCCCTGACTGCTAGCCCCTAGCCCCTGACTGCTAGCCCCTAGCCCCTGACTGCTAGCTCCCTGGCCCCTGACTGGCTAGCTCCTGTGTATTATTTGAATAGCTTAGTGTTGAATGCAAAATAACAGGATAGCTATGTTTATACATGGCACTAGGCCCAGTATAATATAAACACAATTGTATGCAATTAATATAGTAGGGGGTCCCTGCTCCATCTCGCCATCAGTTTGGGGGACCTTGGCCTGTAAAACGTTGAAGACCTGAGTTAAAGAAAGGAGACGAGTAGACTTCAAACCTCGATCTGTTTCTGTTGTTAGAAATCAATCTGCAGTCTCATGGAAAGAACACGGGAGGAGCAGGAGGAGGAGACTACATCTCAGAGAGGAGGAGGAGAAGAAGAAGAGAGACCGTCTACGGCTAGGAGAGGAGAGGGAGAAGAAGCTGCTACAACAAGAGTAGGTGGAGGAGATAATCAGGAAGAAGAAGCTGCTACAATGAAAGGAGACGAAGAAGAAGAAGAAGGAGGTGATGACGACAACGTGGAGCTGAAGAAGACCATCAAACGGAGAGCTGTTGGGTTGACTTCCCTTCCAGACAGAAAGTGTGTTCCAGGTGTCATTTACCTGGGTCACATTCCTCCGAGGTTCCGCCCCAAACACCTGAGGAACCTGCTGTCAGTGTACGGAGAGATTGGACGCATCTTCCTCCAGCCTGAAGGTACGTTAAATACACTCGATATGATGTAACCGTCGTACAGGTAAATATGAATGTAAATATGAAAGATGATGTTTTGATGAGTTATTGGTCCCTCAGACAGCCAGGTGAGGCGGAGGAAGAGGAAGTCCGGCTTGAGGAGGTGTGACTTCACTGAAGGATGGGTTGAGTTCAGAGATAAACGAGTGGCAAAGAAAGTTGCTGCTTCTCTCCACAACTCTCCGATGGGAACCAGGAAGCGCCAACGGTTCTACTCCGACCTCTGGGCCATCAAGGTCCGCCACGCCGCCGCTGACCCCGTGATGTCACATGATGAAGACTCCTTCATTGACGGTGTGGTGCTGCTCTTCTTACCCGTCTGTCTCCACAGTACCTGCACCGGTTCCAGTGGACTCACCTGAGCGAGCGGCTGGCCTACGAGCACACGGTCCTCCAGCAGAGACTCCGGACCGAAGTGTCTCAGGCCAAGAGAGAAACCAACTTCTACCTGAGCAACGTGGACAAGAGCGCTCACCTGGACCTCGTGAGGAGGAAGAGACAGAGAGACGGACAGCAGGTCAACTTCCTCTTGGTCTTCAAAACCTGATGCAGACCTGAGTCACATGACCTCCTATTGCCATGGAGACCCACTACACAATCTGGTTTGTTAACATCTTCATCTGTCCTCAGGTGGAGGAGAAGACGTGGGACTTCACCCAGCGTCAGACGGAGGAAGAGATCCAGACGAAGAAGAAGAAAAGAAAGACTCGTTTACCCAGAAGCACCTGGACAAGGCCCGCCTTATTGAGCAAAAGAGCCAATCGAATGTCTCCCTGCTGGCCAAGATTTTCAACTCCAAACAATCAGTTTGACAGAGACAACAGATTGGCTGCTTCCCCCACCAGCAGGGGGCGGAGCCTCTCCAACGCTATTCCCAACTTTAGTTCAGCATGTGTGTGTGTGTGTGTGTGTGTGTGCGTGTGTGTGCGTGTGTGTGTGTGTGTGTGTTATGTATTTTATTGCATGAAGCGCTGCTGTTTGCCTCAAACAATAAAGTGACATACGTCTTATGACTCACGTCAACCAGCAGAGGTCGCTGTCAGGTGGATGTAGACTGATGACCAGCGGACAGGTGACAACACACGTGCATGTCTTCATAAGAGAGACAGGACCAACCTGCAGGTGTCGAGCCTCCACTGACTCGGGACGCGCTCGTCAGCGGGTGGAGCGTCTGTCTCAGCGGGTGGAGCGTCTGTCTCAGCGGGTGGAGCGTCTGAGTCTCAGCGGGTGGAGCGTCTGAGTCTCAGCGGGTGGAGCGTCTTGAGTCTCAGCGGGTGGAGCGTCTTGAGTCTCAGCGGGTGGAGCGTCTGAGTCTCAGCGGGTGGAGCGTCTGAGTCTCATCGGGTGGAGCGTCTGTCTCAGCGGGTGGAGCGCAGCAGCCGGCCGGCGGGAAGCAGAACTCTGGAATCAGACAAACTGGATTAGAATCTGACTGTTGAATTGATTTCTGAAGGTAAATGGTGTGTTCAACGTTTTAAATATAAACAGTTTGATTTACTCACCTGGTCGTGTTTCAATTGGATTCAATTATTAGATTGAAAATGTCTGTTTTTAGACTCCTGACTGCGCTTCATTATTTGATGTGAACGTTCACATGCGGTTTAATGTGGGTTTTTCTGAACTTGTGGCTGCACCTAATTTCTTTCCTGGTTAAAATAAAAAAATGAAGATGTGAAACTCACTTCAGAAACCATATAAATATTTCCTGTAATGAGAAACATTTAATTTCACTGTGATGAAGGAAGTTTTACTGAAACGCTTTATTAAATAAATACAAGTCAACAGGTAAACAATTTTAAACAAAGGTTGTGTTTCTTTTGCCTCAATAGTCTTTTGACCGTGTGGTGGAGTGACGTGAGGGGCCGTATAAGAAACCGCTTTAGTTTAATCGTTATTTTTACCTCCTGTTTTTGGTTTGTAAATTCTTCATATATTAAGAGCAATAAATGGTTATTGCACCGGATCACCAGCTACTCCTCATCGTTACACTTTGGAGTGTAATAAAGAGTAAAACGACTACAAGATTATATATTTAAAAAAACAACTTCATTACTTAATTATTTGTGATTAAAAGTGAGTTTTTCTTCTAAATGAACGAGTAATCACTGTGGGAAGCGTGTATTTTAGACCGTGTTTAATTGTATGTTAAACACAAACCCACCCATGTGATGGTGTTGGAGGTGGAACATGTGGAACTACGACACGTCCCACATTTACGAATTCCTCTGCACCGTTCTACCGTTACTGTCTAACTGACGGCGGCGTCAGGGGTCAGGGGTCAACGCACCCTGGAAGGAAACAAAGCTGAGTTAATACATTTTATTGCATTAATCTCTGAATAGTCGCAGAGTTTAACGCATTAACGTCGACAGGCGTAATTTTTCTTGATTGATGTATTGATTTCTCCTCAGGTGTCCACGGCAGGATGAAGCTTCTCACCTGAACCTCAGTATGACATCACCAGGCCACACCCCTTCCTCCTCCCCATTCTATTACCAGCATATATTGTTCTGCATTAGATGGACACTCTATCTCTGGCCGTGGATTGCTGGACAGGTGGGCCAGGTGAGCTCCTCCCACCAGCACTTTCACCCCCACTCCATCAAGATCCCAGGGGACATCACTCTGGGGGGGCTCTTCCCCATCCACTCGCGTGGCCCCCATGGTCTGCCCTGTGGAGAGCTGAAGAAGGAGAAGGGCATCCACCGCATGGAGGCCATGTTATATGCTCTTGACCAGATCAACAGCGACCCGGAACTGCTGCCCAACATCACGCTGGGGGCCCGGATCTTGGACACCTGCTCCAGAGACACCTACGCCCTGGAGCAGTCCCTCACCTTCGTCCAGGCGCTGATCCAGAAGGACACGTCGGACATCCGCTGCTCCAACGGAGAGCCACCCCTCATCCGCAGGCCAGAGAGGGTGGTGGGAGTCATCGGGGCTTCAGCCAGTTCCGTGTCCATCATGGTGGCCAACATCCTGAGGCTGTTTGAGGTAATAGTACACAGGATGATATACATGGATACATATCTGTTAATGTACAGGATAACGAGATGTAATAACATGCAGATAAGAATGATTCCTAAATGTTGTATGTATCTGCTGTCTGCTGCTCCATAATGTTCAAGCGGTTCATGTGGTTTATATGGTCCATGTGGTCCACGTGGTTTATGTGGTCCATGTGGTCCACGTGGTTTATGTGGTCTACATGATTCATGTGGTTCATGTTGTCTACATGATTCATGTGGTTCATGTTGTCTGCGTGGTTCATGTGGTTCAGACTCTATGACGTCAGAGGAAGTAAATGAATGGTGATTAATCAGGATTAGAAGATCTTAACAGCGGTAGTCCTGCAGCGTCGATGTTGAGATTCCTCTGCACAGGTCTTCTGTTTGTTTTACTTCCAATGCAAAACGCTCCGTCTCATCTTCAGCAAGCGTCTCGCTCTGGTCTGACTGAAGCTAGCGGCGGTTTCGTTTCCGGGGTCAACTTTGTTTACTTCTGGCACCCCCGAGAAAACCGGAAGTAAATGAAGCTGCGTGAACTGCCTTCAATTATTTTATCGCCTTCATATCGGCTGCATTAATCGCATAGATTAACGCGTTAATGTTGACAGTTATTCTACATTAAAGCAATAAGGTACGAGAAGCCGTAGTTTATCGTCCAATAACAGTTGGCGGGTGTTGTTAGGCAAATAGTGAGTAAATAGCTTCCTTTCAGCACAAAGTAGTTGTAACCACCAAACGTTGTGTATCTCACTTCAGTAGTAGAAAAAATAGTCCCCGTACGCAAACAGCATCGGGTCATCTCGTTCATTACGTCCACCTTAATTGTTCGGTTGCGAAAGCTCGCATTGCCCAAAACCGATCAAACTGATCATCTGTGGGGTTTCTGTCCGTCTTTAACCTGAACTACTGCCGGTTCCTCTGGACTGAGGGTCTGTCTCTGTCTCTCTAGCCGGGACGGCCACGCGCAGGCCTGGGGTCCCCCAGCTTTTCAATCTGTACAACTTACATCCTCTTTTTACAAAAACCTCTTCAACAGAAACAAAAAGCCAGTCCTACCTAAGTTACTGAGCCACCCCTAAGCCAGCCCTAACTATTCAACCTGAGCCAGTCCTACCTAAGTTACTGAGCCACCCCTAAGCCAGCCCTAACTATTCAACCTGAGCCGGTCCTAACTAAGTTACTGAGCCACCCCTAAGCCAGCCCTAACTATTCAACCTGAGCCGGTCCTAACTAAGTTACTGAGCCACCCCTAAGCCAGCCCTAACTATTCAACCTGAGCCAGTCCTAACTAAGTTACTGAGCCAACCCTAAGCCAGCCCTAACTATTCAACCTGAGCCAGTCCTAACTAAGTTACTGAGCCACCCCTAAGCCAGCCTTAACTATTCAACCTGAGCCAGTCCTACCTAAGTTACTGAGCCACCCCTAAGCCGGCCCTAACTCTTCAACCTGAGCCAGTCCTAACTAAGTTACTGAGCCACCCCTTAGCCAGCCTTAACTATTCAACCTGAGCCGGACCTAACTAAGTTACTGAGCCACCCCTAAGCCAGCCCTAACTATTCAACCTGAGCCGGTCCTAACTGAGCCGGTTACTGAGCCACCCTAAGCCAGCCCTAACTATTCAACCTGAGCCGGTCTAACTAAGCTGAGCCACCCTAAGCCAGCCCTAACTATTCAACCTGAGCCGGTCCTAACTAAGTTACTGAGCCACCCCTAAGCCAGCCCTAACTATTCAACCTGAGCCGGTCCTAACTAAGTTACTGAGCCAACCCTAAGCCAGCCCTAACTATTCAACCTGAGCCAGTCCTAACTAAGTTACTGAGCCAGTCCTAACTAAGTTACTAAGCCAGCCCTAACTATTCAACCTGAGCCAGTCCTAACTAAGTTACTAAGCCAGCCCTAACTATTCAACCTGAGCCGGTACAGTCAAGAATCATCACCATAGTTTATTGCACCTCAGAGTTCAGTCACGATGATGAATGCTTTTGTTATTTTGAACAAAGAGCTGATGTTCATATTCGCTCCACTAAAGCTCCTCTGGCATAACGAGGTCTTCTTTTAGGAACTCGCTAATGTAACGTCCTCCATTAATCTGCACGCACACACACACACACACACACACACACACACACACACACACACACACACGCCGTTGTGTGTTAATGTGATTGGAGCTGTGACACATATTCAGCAGGTTTTACACAACACTCCTGTAATCCTGTGTGTTTGTGTGTAGATGTGTGTGTATTTATATGTTAATTCAACATTGAGTTCTGAACCAGGAAAATCTCACCTCTTTATTGAAGTGAACATGTAACAGGACCCGACAGCAGGCAGAGTTGGATATTATGCAAGTAATAGTTTTAATAAAACCAATTGAAGAAAACAGCAGATAATCAAGCTCCTTCCCACAGTGCGTTTGCACAACTAAACTAGACTTTGACAATCGGACCGGGCCGCTATTCCCCCTGGAGAACACGTCTGTCCTCTGACGTCTTCCCTGCTTGTCCTTTCTTTCCTTGATGAGGAGATGAGGTCCAGGTGAGGTCCAGGAGTCTGGACGCCTTCTGGCTGGAACATATAGTCCTCCTGCCCTTCAGCCCCTTACGATCAACATGATTCCATCTTGAAATGAAAAATACACCTCAGTTAGCTTTTACAATGGAAAGTCGCTATGGACTCACGTTTAGTAAGATGTGAATGATTCGGCAACGGGGTAAGCACGCATTCTTTGGAGGGGTCTTGTACCCCCCAATGTTGAGTAAAAAATACCCCCCCTCAATATACAGCAGAAAATATGTCAAATCTACGTTGTCCTTTTATGAACCCTGCCAATGGATCCGTCTCACGGCTCCTTAGTGGGACACACGCGTGGTCCTCCGCTACAAACTGGACAAACTTCAGCTGCTGGTGAGGAGAGACGGAGACATTTCTACGTCCCCGGTTTTGTCCCTCACGGAGACGTGGCTCCAGCTGGCGACACGGAGCTCTCCGGCACGGCGAAGGGTGGAGGAATCTGCTTCTACTCCAACAGCAGCTGGTGCAACAGATTTGTGGTTATTCATCATCAACTATAAACCCTTTTACTCCCCGTGAGTTCGCTTCATCCGTCCCGTCGGTGTACAACGTGCACGAGGCCCCGCGGCGACCTGAGGCGTGTGGAGCGAACCGACCGACTCCTTCCTGTCCGTTAACAAAGGAAAGTACAGAACCGTGTTACAGCGCACCATCCCCCCCTGAAATGACCCAGAAACAGATTTGTTCGTTTTACTGAACGAGATTCAAAGGGCCGAGCCAGTAAAGCGACCCGGTCTCCCCACCACTAGAAACCACCCTGTGGTCTCTGCTCATTCGCTGTTTCAGACACGTGAGATGAATGTGAGTAGGTCACGTTCGTTTTAATTGGTTTTGTAGCCTTGAAATCTCAAACTATTACGTTATTCCAGCGAAACCTTCTTATTTATTCTATAAAAACGTAATATATTTAGTTATTTTAACATAACAAAGTTGACAAAATGTGAACAACATGGCAATTCCATTTCTTAGAGTGTATCCAAAATGAAATGAAATGAACCATTATGGCAGAAACTGACGGTGCCCCCTGCGAGGCCACAAGCCCGACGAAGTATCACACACAAGGTAAATGTGTTTAAATGTATGGTTTTATTTTAAATGCCTCATCACTCACATTGTCTGCTTGAGGAGGCTTCATGATGATCATCATCCAATGAGAATAAAGATCTCAACAAGCCCAAAGCATCAGATTGATACGAATGAATCTATGTATCATCTTATGTATCATATATGTGTAGACGACCACATAGAACTAGTTTGTTATATGTGATCGTTAAATATACTGTTGATAATCAGACATTTGATCAATTGAAGCAGTGAAATGTGGAACATCCAGAAGTTTATTAACAGACAAATAAACCAACAGAACTTTACCAAGAACACGACATGCAGCTGCTTTCCAGATGTTCTCTGCATCGCAACACCGTACAGACAGTATGAGAGACAGCGTGTGAGACAGTATGAGAGACAGTGTGAGAGACAGTGTGTGAGACAGTATGAGAGACAGCGTGAGAGACAGTGTGTGAGACAGTATGAGAGACAGCGTGAGAGACAGTGTGTGAGACAGTATGAGAGACAGCGTGTGAGACAGTATGAGAGACAGTATGAGAGACAGTATGAGAGACAGCGTGTGAGACAGTATGAGAGACACTGTGTGAGACAGTATGAGAGACAGTATGAGAGACAGTATGAGAGACAGCGTGTGAGACAGTATGAGAGACAGCGTGAGAGACAGTGTGTGAGACAGTATGAGAGACAGCGTGAGAGACAGTGTGTGAGACAGTATGAGAGACAGCGTGTGAGACAGTATGAGAGACACTGTGAGACAGTATGAGAGACAGTATGAGAGACAGTGTGTGAGACAGTATGAGAGACAGCGTGAGAGACAGTGTGTGAGACAGTATGAGAGACAGCGTGAGAGACAGTGTGTGAGACAGTATGAGAGACAGCGTGTGAGACAGTATGAGAGACAGCGTCAGAGACTGTGTGAGACAGTATGAGAGACAGTATGAGAGACAGTATGAGAGACAGCGTGTGAGACAGTGTGTGAGACACTGTGTGAGACAGTATGAGAGACAGTGTGTGAGACAGTATGAGAGACAGCGTTTGAGACAGTATGAGAGACAGTGTGTGAGACAGTATGAGAGACAGCGTGTGAGACAGTATGAGAGACACTGTGTGAGACAGTATGAGAGACAGTGTGTGAGACAGTGTGTGAGACACTGTGTGAGACAGTATGAGAGACAGCGTGAGAGACAGTGTGTGAGACACTGTGTGAGACAGTATGAGAGACAGTGTGTGAGACACTGTGTGAGACAGTATGAGAGACACTGTGTGAGACAGTATGAGGGACAGTGTGAGAGACAGTGTGAGAGACAGTATGTGAGACAGTGTGAGAGACAGCGTGTGGGACAGTATGTGAGACAGTGTGAGAGACAGTATGTGAGACAGCGTGTGAGACAGTGTGTGAGACACTGTGTGAGACAGTATGAGGGACAGCGTGAGAGACAGTATGAGGGACAGCGTGTGAGACAGTGTGTGAGACACTGTGTGAGACAGTATGAGAGACACTGTGTGAGACAGTATGAGAGACAGTATGGAAAACGTGGTGAGACAGTATGAGAGACACTAGACAGTAACAGTATGAGAGACAGCGTGCAGACAGTATGAGAGACACTGGCAGTATGAGAGACAGTATGAGAGACAGTATGAGAGACAGCGTGTGAGACAGTGTGTGAGACACTGTGTGAGACAGTATGAGAGACAGTGTGTGAGACAGTATGAGAGACAGCGTGTGAGACAGTATGAGAGACAGTGTGTGAGACAGTATGAGAGACAGCGTGTGAGACAGTATGAGAGACAGTGTGTGAGACAGTGTGTGAGACAGTGTGTGAGACAGTATGAGAGACAGCGTGAGAGGACAGTATGAGGGACACTGTGAGACAGTGTGTGAGACTGTGTGAGACAGTATGAGAGACAGTGTGAGAGACTGAGAGACACTGTGTGAGACAGTATGAGAGACAGCGTGAGAGACAGTATGAGGGACAGCGTGTGAGACAGTGTGTGAGACACTGTGTGAGACAGTATGAGAGACACTGTGTGAGACAGTATGAGGGACAGTGTGAGAGACAGTGTGAGAGACAGTGTGAGAGACAGTATGTGAGACAGTATGTGAGACAGTGTGAGAGACAGCGTGTGGGACAGCGTGTGGGACAGTATGTGAGACAGTGTGAGAGACAGTATGTGAGACAGCTGTGTGAGACAGTGTGTGAGACACTGTGTGAGACAGACAGCGTGAGAGACAGTATGAACACGCTGTGTGGACAGAGACACTGTGTGAGACAGTATGAGAGACACTGTGTGAGACAGTATGAGAGACACTGTGTGAGACAGTATGAGGGACAGCGTGAGAGACAGTATGAGGGACAGCGTGTGAGACAGTAGACAGTATGAGAGACACTGTGTGAGACAGTATGAGAGACACTGTGTGAGACAGTATGAGAGACACTGTGTGAGACAGTATGAGAGACAGTGTGAGAGACAGTGTGAGAGACAGTGTGAGAGACAGTATGAGGGACAGTGTGAGAGACAGCGTGTGAGACAGTGTGTGAGACACTGTGTGAGACAGTATGAGAGACAGTGTGAGAGACAGTATGAGAGACAGTGTGAGAGACAGTATGAGGGACAGTGAGAGACAGTATGAGACAGTAGATGTGTGCTGTTCATCATGTAACGTTGTCGTCTTGTAAATAAATGATTTCTTGTCTTCAGCATCGATGAGCTCGTACAGGAAGTGATGTCATAACGATCTTTGTGATGATGCTAACTCAGTTAGCCACGTACGAGGAGCGAGGCCCTGATCTCAGGTCTAAGGTTAACTAGAGCATCTCTGGATCCCTCAAAACAGTTTATTCTAATAATAATAATGCGGGTGGAGGTTTGGGGAGTAGATAGGGAGGTGCATATCTACATCCTACATTTTATTACGTTATTATATACAGTATTTATAATGTATTATGTATTGATTTAATGATCAATTAATAATATTTTATACTTTATTGATGTTATGTACTTCAACAAATGCTGTCACCTGCTCGTTTCAGGTTTTGTGTTTTGTATTTTGGCAAAAAGCAACTGTATCAACTATAATGATTTTGATTATTGACCCAGATCCCCCAGGTGAGCTATGCGTCAACGGCTCCGGAGCTCAGCGATAATAACCGCTACGACTTCTTCTCCCGGGTGGTTCCTCCGGACTCGTACCAGGCTCAGGCCATGCTGGACATCGTCAGAGCTCTGGGGTGGAACTACGTGTCCACGTTGGCCTCAGAGGGGAACTACGGGGAGAGCGGAGTGGAGGCCTTCATGCAGATCTCCAGAGAGGCTGGTAGATCACCTTAATACTGAGGGCACTCATAAGACCGCTATATATTCCATTCCATGTCATTTAGCTGATGCTTTTAACCAACGTGACTCACAATAAGTGCATTTAAAAATTTAAAATAAAGTGCACCAGCGAACAGAAAGTGACTGGTGGAATGTCAGTGGACCGCGAAACATTTATTGCCACGTCTGACATATTATGGCGATAAAGGTTTCCTGATTTCAACCATAAGGACACAAACTCAGAAGAACAAGAAACCGAAAAGAACAATTTCATCAAATAAGCCGATGTACAACTTAAGGTAGATAAGAACCATTATAAGTCCAATGTAAGTGCCCAAGAAGATTGGTGTGTAGTGGAGGTAGAGTCTGAAAGAGGTGTCTTAGTCTGAGATATGTGAAGGCTCTCTGTGTCCTGATGTCTTCAGAGACCTCCTTCCACCATTTAGAGCAGGACAGCAAAGAGTGGAGATCTGGTGGAGTGTTTTGCTCTCAGTGAGGAGGAACAAGCAGTTTATCACATGCAGGGAGAGTGCGGTCGATCTTCGGGTTGGACCAGGTCCCGGATGAAGCTGGACTCATCCATTCACAGCATGGTACCTGGAGCACCCATGTTTAGAACTGGATGAGCCACCGTACCAGTGAAAGAAGAGAGAAGCGGAGGAGTGGAGGAGTGAGGGAGAACTTAGGAAGGTTAAAGACAAGTGGAGCTGCTGCATTCTGGATGAGCTGAGGTGGAATGGTGGCAGCAGAGACCTGCAGGAGAGAGTTACAGTAGTCCAGGAGGAGACGACAAGAGCCTGAATCAGTACCTTCTGAGTGAGAAGAGGACGTGTTCTCCCCATGTTGCAGAGCAGTATCTACAGGATGGTGTTGTCAGTGATGTTGGAGTCAGGGAGAGTCGGCTGTCGACGCTCACGCCGAGGTTCCTGCAGTCAAGTGGGCGCTAACACGGAGTCTCAAGGTTAACAGCCGCCTTCTGTCTCAAGTTAAAACCTGTCTGTCTCACGGCAAAACATAGTCCTGTCTTACAGTAACCTGTCCTGTAGTAAACCTGTCTCTACGGTAAACCTGCCTGTTTCTGTCAGGTAGGGTGTGTATCGCTCAGTCGGTGAAGATTCCTCATGAGCGACAACTGTAGAGTTTGATAAGACTCTCAAAACGCCTGATGGTATTTATAACGCCAGAAGAGTGATCATTTTTGCCAACGAGATGACATAAAGTAAAAATAAAGCCAATATAACATCACCACATTCAGTCAAACAGGCCAAAATCATGTGACCCAGACAACTCGTCTCTTCTTCCTGGTAGGCGTCTCTGAGGCAGCGGCGGCGCTAACTTGATTTGTCACTTCCTGTTTGTGGGTTTGAGACAGTTGGGCGCGAGTTCCCTCAATCACCGAGCTAGAGGATGTTGCCGAGCGCTGTGGACGATCCTGCCCAAACGAGCTTCAATACGGTAAAGATAATCCTAAAAACATGGCCGGGATGAAAGAGACTGAACCTGACTGTGTGTTTGTGCGCAGGGTTTGATCAGCAATACGTAACCGAACGAAGTACGTCTCG
>BMAF01000007.1:285000-299312 GCA_014132575.2 Gasterosteus nipponicus | reverse complement strand
ACTTCCAGATTATTAATAACAACCGACATATGATCTAGTATCAAGCTTTGAGAACTCCAGACTCCAGAAATTAAAACATACAGTGTTTTGCACGAAATCAGTGTTGTCTGTTCCAACTACTGACCGCAAAACATAAACACGGGAAGACAAGTGCAGCAACTTGATATTGTGCCTGTGTCCGTGTGGATCTAAGACGATGAATGCTGATTGTTCCAATTGATGTGGGAAGAGTCTTCAGTCGTGATCTCAGATCGTGCTTATGAGTGAGGCGTCGTCACCACAACACATGTACTTACATCTCACAGAGAGATCAACCATCCATACTGACTGAGTCGTCACGTATTTGTGCCGCTGCGCCACCAGCCAGACAGCCTGCAGACTGAGCCGCCAGATTAGCCGTTACTTATTGATGTTGCTGATGATATCAGCCAGCACTTTGTAGTCAGTATAGGGTACTGTGTTCTTCATTGTGCCTCGCTGACGAGGGGACCTGAGATCGTTGCCCACCCCGATACCCCGGAGGAGGAGATGGTCAAGAGAGAGTCACAGACTGAAGATCTGAGGACTCCTGCACTAACCACTCAGGTGCCAACAGAGAGGAGGTGTCCCGTGAACGCAATACTAATACAGTTTACTGGTCACTGAGAACATCTGTAGTGCAGTATTGTGTCATATACTCTACATGTGGTATTAATACTGTTGGTGCTCGGGAGAGATTTGTCTGAGGAGAGAAAGAGAGGATGGGGATGGTCGCATGGCCCCACCACCGGCGCCGCGTGCGTGCGTGCGTGTGTGTGCGTGCGTGTGCGTGTGTGCGTGAGCAGATTGCCCTCTCCAGCCTGGTACGCAGCAGATAGCGAGCCAGCCGCCAGCAGGCCGACGCGAGGGAAGTACAGGCCGCAGCATTCTCGTTGTCGCACACACTCGTTCTCTGTACAAGACACAATACCACAGCTACGCAGATTTAGTCAGCCTAAATGCGACTTCTAATCAGGTCGAGTGACCACCATCTGCCAGTTTGACAGTGGATGGAGTTTGAACCTTTCGATGAGCCCACCTTCCGCAGGTCAACCATCGCCTTCCGGTAACAACCACCAGATCCACTGTCCGCAGTTCGAAACATGAAAGATAATTACAGTATCGCTGATATCATTTAGAGATTATCTGCTTCTCACTTTCCTTCGATTGCTATTCTTCACAGTTCATATGAAGTCATACAAACACTGTAAAACTCATTACCATAATAGACACTACTATCAAAACATTATTACTGCTCATTGTTCTATTATAAAATGAAATATGAATTATGCTAGTTATAATATAGACTAGCAAACATTTATTGCAACATATTACTATCAACACATACTAACATTATAAAATGACACAACACTTGGTCGCCATACAAAACACATAATACAAAAACATATTAAAATCCTTATACAAACATTATTGCGTGATTATAGTTCTAAAATATTTCATACTGATTGGATGACAGGTAGTGTGATTACGCATTGGACTGTGAGTAGCCAATCAGTGGCTTTATCGGTCACGTGTCATGATGTCTCGCTTGGCGAGGAGAAACACAGTCTACCCCAAGAGAACAGAAGACCTTCTGACCGTGTTACTGGGGAGAGAGACAGACGAGAGGAACAGAAGACGCCTTCCGACTTCAGGAGCCGCCAGGTACCGATGTTGTAATGGCCGCAGTTAAAAACACTGAAATGACCCGAATAAATATGAATGTGAATCTGCTGTAAATACAAAGGATGTTCCACATCACAAGACATATATTCTCCTCCTCCCTCCCTCCTCTCCTCTCTCTCCTCCCCCTCCCTTCTCTCCTCTTCCTCTCCTCCCCTCCCTTCTCCTTCTCCCTCCTTCCTCTTCCTCCTTTCTCTCTCTCTCCCTCTCCTCTTTCCTCTCCTCTCTCTCTCTCTCCTCCTCCCTCCTTTCCTCCTCCCTTCCTCTCTCTTCCTTCCCCTCCCTCTCCTTTCTTCTCTTTCTCGTGGTTTAATGAACAACGGGCCCATAGTCAGCGGAAGGATCAGAGTTTGAAGAGTTTTTAGCCTATCTACACGCCGAGCCAAACACAATCGCACTAGCTGTGAAGATCTGGTCTGTTTTATACCACGCGACACAAAGCCACCGGGCGCATGCTCACCATCGCCGTGTTTTCTTTTTCATCACTACTTCATGCTGAATAGCACAGAGGACAGCCCTGTCAAACCAGACCGATTTAGCCGGCGTTGGCTGTGGCGATTGAGCCTACTGAGATGATTTGATATATTCGAAAGTGATGATGCAAATTATTTGGTGCTTTACTATTGTTAATATAATGACTGAAGATGCATTGAGTTCTGCCTGATTCATGTGAAAGCAGAGCTGATCATCAGCGAGACCATTCAGTCTACAGCGACACGCCACGCTTGTCGTAATTTTAATACTGCTTGTAAAATTATGCAATCTATATTTTATTGCCAGAGAAGATTTATGTTGGATGATGAAGAAGTGAATGGTCATTTAAAAAACCATCAGTTTTCAAAACAAATAACATGTGTTAAACAGTATGATTTGTGGTTTTTGTGTAGTCAGAGGAGACTGGCCTATGAACATACATTAGTTTACTCAGCAGGCCTGCAGCTTGACATTCATACTGCTACTGGTTGTCTTCAACATACCACAGATTCAACTGAAACAAAGAATATGATGCAAAATATGATACTTCACGATTTATTGAAGCATTACTAAGTACGATTCTCAACATTTAAACGATCACACAACCTGTTCGCCAGACGTTCCCGTGACGTGTTCTACGCCCGCTGGGGCTGAAAGCCTCGGCCGCCGAAGTGGTGGTCTCGGCGTAGTTGTGCGATCGCCAGGCCTGATCCCTGAGTGCTCACCTGGCGGATTACTATGAAATCGACTCGAGTGCTCAGCCCGCTCGGATCGCGCGCTACGCGCTGGAGCCGCCGGCGAGCGTGTCGCGTTTCAACAGCACTCGTCAGATTCATTGCGAACTCACCGTTTGAGCGTTCCCTTCGATCGCGACAGAGACGACCGGAGCGTAGTTTTATCTCGCCAGGAGATCGCTCTTTCATTTCTCCGTAACAACTGCTCGAGTGGCTTTTCTTCGTCTCTGACCCCGTCCGAGTCTTCGGAGACGTTAATGAAGTTCGAAGGTCAGAGGCAAAGGATTTCTTTGTGGCAAACGGTTGTTCACAGCTGAACCGAATAACACAGTGAGGGGTGTGTGTGTGTGTGTGTGTGTGTGTGAGAAATTGTAAATGTGTGTGTAGAGCAGGCGTGTGTGTGTGTGTGTGGCGCGTGCGTGCGTGTCTTCCACCGAGCTGACATTCCACAGAAGAAGAACTGCTTCAACACACTGATACTCTTCATCACCTGCTTTATGTTCGTCCCTAATGTCACATTATGCTTGATGATCATTCTCGTATCACGTAACATCGTTCCGCAGCAGTTGGAGTTCTGTGTCACCTTTAGTCCCAAGATCTCAAAGACACTGTCCCTGCCTGACTACCGCAACACTTAAACTCACTACAACCTCAGCCACACCTAGGCCCAGTTCTCCCAACTCAGTATTTAAACTCTTACCCAGTTTCCGCTCTATCTGACTGAAGCACTGTGGCGGAGTTACAGCCTGCGGCGAGCTTCGGATTGGCTGTATCATGCAACCTGAGGCCGAACACCTCGCGTGATGATTTGCCGAAAGCGTCCATTAATCGGGCGATTGAGTTCGTGATTAGCGTTCCAATCAGCCATCAATATCAATATCACACACACATCATCAATACTGGTCATCATTTCACGGTGTTACATAATCTGAGCAGCTTGTTCACCTACTACTGACTAAACCAGTAAAACAGACAGATATCCAGCTGACTGAAGACCGAGGTCTCTATCAGAGAATAAATCAGATGTTTTCAGAAAGGTTTGTCGCCAACGCTAAACAAAGTTTGCTGATGTGACAAACTGCTCTGAGAACAGTCTGACGGTTCTCTGATAGGACCTCAGTCTTCAGTCAGCTGGTTCAGGATCTGTCTGGTTTTACTGGTTTGAGTCCAGTTCTCTGATGGGTGAGAAGACGCTAAACTAAACCTTCAGATTACATGTTAACACGGTGTGTGTGTGTGTGTGTGTGTGTGTGTGTGTGTGTGTGTGAGCTGATTAGACACTAATCTGAACTCAATCCTTCAGATTAGTCAAATGGACCTTTCAGTTAAATCATCACACAGATGATGATGATGTCATAGATGCGGCTTCCTACAGGTCACATGATACCAGCCAATCCGAGCTCTGCTCTGAACATGCTGCACCACAGTGCCTAGTCAAAGGCGTTAGGAGGCAAGATTTAAGGTACTAGGATGCTAGGCTTTAAGGGTTAGGAGGCAAGATTTAAGGGACTAGGATGCTAGGGTTTAAGGGTTAGGAGGCAAGATTTAAGGTGGTAGAAAGTAGGGTTAGTAGGTGGGGGTTTAAGGTGTTACGATCCAAGGAGTCAGGAGGCAAGGGTTTAATGTGCTAGGATGCTAGGGCCTAAGGTGTTTTTGGAACTCCAACTCACTGTGACGATGGTTACCGGTGACATTGTCACAGTGTCCATCAAATAAACACTAACTTTTCAACAATAATGACATTAAACTTGGGACAGACATAAAAACGAATTGATGGAAGAATTTCAGTGTGTTTACAAAGTGAAGCAGGTTCTTCTTCCTGTGTGTTGGAATGTCAGCTGTTCAGTTGGGGGGGGCACGCGCACGCGCGCGCGCACACACACACACACACACACACACACACACACACACACACACAGACACAGACACTCACACACACACACACACACACCCACACACACACACACCTCTTTTCCCACTGCTGTTACATTCGGTTCAACTACAATAAAGCAACCAGACGCCGTTACAGAAATGTCCACTTTTAAACTCTCTGACCTTCAGGCTTCGGTTAACGTCTCAGAGACTTCGGACCGGAACCGGGACAGAGAAAACTCGGATGTACTCAGACAGTTGGTACCGAATGAAAGAGCGTCTCCACTTGCTGAATAAAATACACTCAGTCGTCTCTCTCCGCGGTCAGAAACGGAAGGAATCCCAGAACATGTAAACAGTGAGATTCGCAGATGGAGTCTGGCAAGTTGCTGTCAAACACGCCTGACTTCCACGCGCCCTCCGCCCTGCAGCGGCTCCAGACGAAGCGCGTGCGCGTGATCCGAGCGGGACTCACCTGAGCTCGGGGATCAGTTCTGCGGGTTCGCCAAGATCCAATCCGCCGGGTGAGACTTCAAAACACAGCAGAGTCCGGCAGACACGCAGATCTGAACGATCCGCACAACAGGTTTGCCAGAGACCCCGCCCCGCTCAGCGGCGCCGGGGGGCTTTCCGAACGCTCCCCAGCGGGGCGTAGAACTGGCAATCTGCGGCATCACGTGTCCTCAGAGACGTCTGAAGACAGGTTAGAATATGACGTCACGAGACTTCTGTGTTAAAGTATTGAAATCAGTACTTGAGTAAAGTACTTCAATAAATCATGAAGCACTCACTTGTTTTACTTCATATTCTTTGTTTCAGTTGAAGTCTGAAGAGTAACAGGTATCTGTTAGAAGACTGTAGTACTAGTATGAATATCCAAGAAAAGCACAGGTACCTTTGAATTGTAAAAATATGTATATTCATAAAACGCTACATTCATATATGATACAAAACTACAAATCACTTGGTTTCTGTTCTTACATGATAACTTTATTTTGAAAAGCAATGGACAAATAGTGGTATTTATTATATCTTCATCATCAACGTAAAAATCTTCTCTGGCTTCATAGATAAAATATAGATTGCATAGATTTTACAAACGAAATATTAAAATTGACAAACGTGAGCGTGAATCATGTGACTGAGGCTCAGGTCACCTGATGATCAGCTCTCAGGTGATTTATTCATCTGCTTTCACATAGAATCAAAAAACAGAACTCAATTATCTTGAGTCATTATATTAATAACAATAGTAAAAACACCAAATAATTCACACATCAAATACTTCAATTATATCAAATCAAAAATGTCGGAGTCTCAGTCAAAACAGAAGCATCCTTACAGCAACACTTATTCATCAGTCTGAGTTTACATTAGGGCTGTCAACCAATATTCTGTATCTGAATATATATTCCAATATGAAAATTAATATTGAATGTAAGAAAAAAAAAAAACACACACGACGGTCAGTGGACGCGCGCCGGATACCGACTGTATGTCGCGTGAATAAAACCGACCAGATCTTCTACAGCAGCTTCATGCTTTGATTATTTGCCGTTCTGTGTTTACAGCTCAGCGTCGCTGCGTCAAACCTTCACCTTCAATCACTGAGTGAAGCCCGGCGGGTTTGTTACAAGAAGCACGACATTAAACTCACTAAACTCCTGATCAGCACTTGTTTATTGTTGTCGTTCATTTAAACCGCAGAGAGAGAGAGAGAGAGAGAGAGGGGGGAGAGGGGGAGGGAGAGGGAGAGAGAGGGAGAGGGAGAGGGGAGAGGGAGAGGGGAGGGAGAGGGGGGAGGGAGGGAGAGGGAGAGGGAGAGAGGGAGAGGGAGAGGGGAGAGAGGAGAGGGAGAGGGAGAGAGGGAGAGGGAGGGAGGGGAGAGAGGGAGGGAGAGGGAGAGGGAGAGAGGGGAGGGAGAGAGAGAGAGAGGGAGGAGGGAGAGGGAGAGGGAGAGGGAGAGAGGGGGAGGGAGAGAGAGAGAGAGGGAGAGAGGAGAGGGAGAGAGGGGGAGAGAGAGAGGGAGAGGGAGAGGGAGAGGGAGAGGGAGGGAGAGAGAGGGAGAGGGAGAGGAGAGGGGGGGAGGGGGGGAGGGAGAGGGAGAGGGAGAGAGAGAGAGGAGGGAGGGAGAGAGAGAGAGGAGGGAGGGGGGAGGGAGAGAGGGAGGGAGGGAGGGAGAATATATGTCTTAGCGAATATTGGAACATCCTTCTTGAGCAATTTTACAGCCCAAGTTCACATTCATATTTATTCAGATCATTTTAGTGATTTTGCTGCAGCGAACTACAACATCAGTTACCATGGCAACCACAAGTCAGGAGACGTCTCTGTTTCACTTCTCCTCGTCCTGTCCCTCTCTCTCCCCCAGCAGGACACACAGTTCTGTGAGTCTCTGTTGCATCTTGGGAATCCCAGACAGCTGATTCTCCAGACGCTGTTTCTCCTCCTGCAGCAGGAGACATCATGATGTGACCGATAGAAGCCACTGATTGGCTTTACTCACAGTCCATTACTCATTAATCACACTACCTGTCATCAATCAGTGTTTATTGTAAATATTTAGAACTAATGTCCATAATGAATGTTTATTATAAGAGTTTTTAATATGATTTTGTATTATGTGTTTTTATTATGAGCGTTAGGAGTGTTTATTATTCATTTTTATAATGTTAATTATGAGTGTTGATAAGTTATTATGTTTATAATAAATGTTTATTATTAGTCTATATTATAACTATTTATAATGAATTCATATTTCATTTTATAATAAATTATAATGAACGTTTGTTTTGAGTGTTAATAATGTTTTATTAATGAGTGTCTATTATGAGTGTTAATGAGTTTTTACAGTGTTTATTATGACTTCATATGGATGTGAAGGATAAGCTGATGAAGAGGAGGGTAAGATTTTGGAGAGCCGGTAGTGTGTACAGGTGAGTATCAGCGAATACTAATAATTATCTTTCATGAACCAGACTGCAGGACAGTGGATCTGGGGTGAGTTTGATTTAAACACCAGAGCCGGTGGACAGACCTGCAGAGAGAGACGGGTGGAGGCATCCAGAGGTTCAAACTTCCATCCACCTTCTCCATCAAACTGAAGCAGATGAGAGTGGTACTTCCTGTTAGAGGAGGAAAGGGAACAAAAAGCCTGATTAGAAGTCACATTTAGACATTCATCTGCATGTGTGTGTGTGTGCGCACTGACCACAGAGAGGGTCGGTGTGTGATTGACAGCAGGGATATCCCAGCATCCTTTGCAGCCTGGAAGATGCTTCCCTCCACGTCGATGCTGACGGCGCTCGTACACTCATCTAGCAGCGCGTACTGAGGGCTGGGAAAGAGGGGAGGTTAGTCTGCTTCCTTACACACACACACACACACACACACACACACACACACACACACACACACACACACACACACACACACACACACACACACAGTACCGGTGGTAGAACATGCGAGCCATCCCCATCCTCTGTTTCTCTCCTCCAGACAAAACGTCTCTCCAGTCGCTGACTGACTCCCAACCTGATGAAATATCTGAGTATTAATACCACATGTAGAAGTATATGACAATACTGCACTACAAGATGAGTCTCCGTATTAGTAAACTATACTATTAGTACTATTAACGTTTACGGACCTCCCTCTCTGTCCAGGATGTAGAGCAAGTGGACCGTCGCAAGGGTCTCCTCCAGATCTGAATCTGTGACTCCTCTCTTGACCATCTCCTCCTCCGAGTCCGGGTAGATCAGCTGGTCTCTGAGGGTCCCCTCCGACATGTAGGGTCTGTGAAGAACACAGTACTTGTACACGACTACAGGTGCTAGTACATTATCATCACTCCAACATGTAGGGTCTGCGGGCGGGCTCGGGTCTACGGGCGGGCTCGGGTCTGCGGGCGGGCTGGCTCAGGCGGGCTACGGGCTGGCTCGGGTCTGGGGGCGGGCTCGGGTCTGGCGGGGGCTCAGGTCTGCGGGCGGGCTCGGGCTGGGCTCTGGGCTCTGGGCGGGCTCGGGTCCCGCGGGCGGGGGCTCGGGTCTGGGGCGGCTCGGGCGGGCGGGCTCGGGCCCGCGGGCGGGCTCGGGTCTGAGGCGGGCGGCTCGGCCCACGGGCGGGCTCAGGTCTGGGCGGGCTCAGGTCTGCGGGCGGGCTCGGGTCTACAGGCGGGCTCGGGTCTACAGGCGGGCTCGGGTCTACAGGCGGGCTCGGGTCTTGTTATACCTCTGTGGGATGTAGAACATGTGTTGTGGGTCGGGGCGGTAAAGCACTCCTCCATAAACAGGCCACAGTCCGCTGAGGATCCTGAACAGAGAACTCTTCCCACATCCGTTTGGACCAGTTATCAACACATTCATCGTCTCGTCCACCTGAGGGACACAAACTTTAATATCAAAGTTATACACTTGTCTTCCCCATTGTTTTGTCTTTGCGAGTCCAAAGTTGTGAGAAAGTTGGAACTTTCTTTTTAAGGCTCTTTGGTTTCATTGCAAAACCTGAAAAGCATGTTTTAATTTCTGGAATTCTGAGTTCTATACAAAAGCTTTAATTACTACGTCATATGTCAGTTTGTTATTAATAATCTGAAACTAATTATGTTTTCTATCTTAGTCTGAGGTCTTGTAGTAGAATGTTTCATTCAGAACCTCGTGTGGCCCCAAAAATTAAGGATTTACATAATCTACAATCTACATAACGTGTATAGTGCTTTGTCTGTGTGTGTCTGTGTGTGTGTGTGTGTGTGTGTGTGTGTGTGTGTGTGTCTGTGTGTCTCCCTGTGTGTGTCTATGTGTGTGTCTGTGTGTGTGTCTGTGTGTGTGTGTGTCTGTGTCTGTGTGTGTGTCTGTGTCTATGTGTGTGTCTGTGTGTGTGTGTGTGTCTGTGTGTGAATGTGTGTCTCTCTGTGTGTGTCTATGTGTACATATATATATATATATGTGTGTTTCTGAGAAAAATCTGTAAACTGATGCTACTGCACAACCTGTGAATTGGGAGCGAGACAAATCCCAGCGCGCAGTACAGGGTTCAAAGGTCAAGAGTCAGATCACAGAGAGGAGACTGTCCATCAATGTTCTTCTTCTGTGGTGATTTTCTCTCCAACCACAAAATGTCAGTCTATAATCCCTCTATTGTGTGTCTGGTCACACACACACACACACACACTGATTCAGTAAATGCTAATGAGCTCTGACCTTTAACCTCTGTCAGAGATGTGAGGCTTGTGGAAACAGCACTGAGCATCCGTGACGTCATCGGGACAGAAGATCAATAACTCGACTATTATGACTATATGATTATAGGATCCACATCAGATGTTTGTTGTTGCTATTGGAGGACAAAGTACCTTTACTGTAGTAGAAGTACTGTGTTATACAATTTTAATATACACAAAGAGTGTAACTCAAACGTGTACTTTAGTTCAGTACTAAATGTACTAAGTACATTTACTACAATAAGTCAGTAAAAGTACTTTGTATTCAGCCCTCAGATACAAGTTGACCTGAAGAACATGACAAGAGTGACACCATGTGGTCACAGACACACACTACAACACCGGTGTGTGTGTGTGTCGTGTGCGTGTGCGTGTGCGTGTGCGTGTGCGTGTGTGTGTGCGTGTGCGTGTGCGTCACCTGGATGGTGAGGCTAGAAACCACCACATCTCCGGTTGGTGTGATGATTGGCAGGTTCTCACAGCGAATCCCCTTCTCCACACTGATCACCTGACCTGCATACACAATCGTGAGGAGGGCGGGACAAAGAGCTGTGGCTCATTAGAACCTTTGGCTGGATTCCAATAGTCTATTAACGACCTCCTAACGTCTATTCCTTGACCCATGGAAAACCTCCCCATCTTTCCATGACCCCGTGACCTTTTGCATAGAGGTCTAGGAACAGACGTTAGGAGGTCATTTTTTGGACTAGTCGAAACCAGCCACTGTTTATTCCTTTGATCTCTTCCTGGTCACATGACCGCGCTCTGACGTCAAACCTCTGGTCTGCAGCCGCTGTCTGTGGGGCTGAACTCCGCCCCCTGATGACACCTCCTCTCTGCCTCCAGGGCGCCGGTAGACCCCTTCATTCACCTCCTCAAACACCTCCAACATCTCAGAGACACGGGCGGTGTACCCTGCCAGCTCCGTCACCTGCAGACACACAGCTACGTCACCTAGAGACACGTGAAGCTACTTCACCTACAGAAACACAGCTACTTCACCTAGAGACACATGCAGCTACGTCACCTCACACCAGCTAACACATGCAGCCTACAGAAACACAGCTACACCTACAGAAACACAGCTACTTCACCTAGAGACACGTGAAGCTACGTCACCTACAGAAACACAGCTACTTCACCTACAGCTACTTCACCTAGACACATGAAGCTACGTCACCTACAGAAACACAGCTACTTCACCTAGACACATGCAGCTACGTCACCTACAGAAACACAGCTACTTCACCTAGAGACACATGCAGCTACGTCACCTACAGAAACACAGCTACTTCACCTACAGAAACACAGCTACTTCACCTAGACACATGAAGCTACTTCACCTACAGAAACACAGCTACTTCACCTAGACACATGCAGCTACGTCACCTACAGAAACACAGCTACCTAGAAACACAGCATGACAGCTACGTCACCTACAGAAACACAGCTACTTCACCTAGACACATGAAGCTACGTCACCTACAGAAACACAGCTACTTCACCTAGAGACACATGCAGCTACGTCACCTACAGAAACACAGCTACTTCACCTAGAGACACATGAAGCTACGTCACCTACAGAAACACAGCTACTTCACCTAGAGACACATGCAGCTACGTCACCTACAGAAACACAGCTACTTCACCTAGAGACACATGAAGCTACGTCACCTACAGAAACACAGCTACTTCACCTAGAGACACATGCAGCTACTTCACCTAGAGACACAGCTACGTCACCTACAGAAACACAGCTACTTCACCTAGAGACACATGCAGCTACGTCACCTACAGAAACTTCACCTAGAGACACATGAAGCTACGCACCTACTGAAGCTACGTCACCTAGCTACTTCACCTAGAGACATGCAGCTACGTCACCTACAGAAACACAGCTACTTCACACATGAAGCTACGTCAGACACACACATGCAGCTACGTCACCTACAGAAACACAGCTACTTCACCTAGAGACACCTACAGAAACACAGCTACTTCACCTAGACACATGCTACGTCACCTACAGAAACACAGCTACTTCACCTAGAGACACGCTACGTCACCTACAGAAACATAGCTACACCTACTTCACCTAGAGACACATGCAGCTACGTCACCTACAGAAACACAGCTACTTCACCTAGAGACACATGCAGCTACGTCACCTACAGAAACACAGCTACTTCACCTAGACACATGCAGCTACTTCACCTAGACACATGAAGCTACGTCACCTACAGAAACACAGCTACTTCACCTAGAGACACATGAAGTCTACTTCACCTAGAGACACATGCAGCTACGTGAGAAACACAGCTACTTCACCTAGAGACATGAAGCTACGTCACCTACACAAACACAGCTACTTCACCTAGACACATGCAGCTACGTCACCTACAGAAACACAGCTACTTCACCTAGAGACACATGCAGCTACGTCACCTACAGAAACACAGCTACTTCACCTAGAGACACATGAAGCTACTTCACCTAGAGACACATGCACCGTGACACATGCAGCTACTTCACCTAGAGACACATGAAGCTACTTCACCTAGAGACATGCAGCTACTTCACCTACAGAAACACAGCTACTTCACCTAGAGACGCATGAAGCTACTTCACCTAGACACATGCAGCTACGTCACCTACAGAAACACAGACACATGAACACTGCAGCTACACCTAGAGACACCTGAGAATGCTACTTCACCTAGAGACACGTGCAGCTACGTCACCTACAGAAACACAGCTACTTCACCTAGAGACACGTGAAGCTACGTCACCTAGAGACACGTGAAGCTACGTCACCTAGAGACACGTGAAGCTACTTCACCTAGAGACACATGACGCTACGTCACCTAGAGACACATGAATCTACTTCACCTAGAGACACATGAATCTACTTCACCTAGAGACACATGAAGCTACGTCACCTACAGAAACACAGCTACTTCACCTAGAGACACATGAGCTACGTCACCTAGAGACACGTGAAGCTACGTCACCTAGAGACACGTGAAGCTACTTCACCTAGAGACACACATAGGAGACACATGAATCTACTTCACCTAGAGACAATCTGACACATGAAGCTACGTCACCTACAGAAACTAGAGAACACATGAAGCTACGTCACCTAGAGACACATGAATCTACGTCACCTGAGACACGTGAAGCTACGTCACCTACAGAAACACAGCTACTTCACCTAGACACATGCAGCTACGTCACCTACAGAAACACAGCTACTTCACCTAGAGACACATGAAGCTACGTCACCTAGAGACACATGAAGCTACTTCACCTAGAACACATGAAGCTACTTCACCTAGAGACACATGAAGCTACGTCACCTAGAGACACGTGAAGCTACGTCACCTATAGAAACACAGCTACTCACCTATAGAAACACAGCTACACCTAGAGACACATGAAGCACCACCTAGAGACACGACACATGCAGCTACGTCACCTACAGAAACACAGCTACTTCACCTAGAGACACATGCAGCTACGTCACCTACAGAAACACAGCACTGAGGGAAATGTGTAAAGTAAGATAGGAGGAGAGGCAGACGAGGAGGAGTATGTGCACCTCCTTGTATGAGCTCATGATCCTCTCCACAGCATCAGCGGCAGCGCTGAGGAGGTTTCTGGCTGTGGTGAAGGCCTGAGTCCTTTCGCTCACTAGATCCTCCTCCTTCATCACCAGGGCCGCCTGCTTCACCTCCTCAGAGTCTGCGCAGATCAAAGATCCCAGACAGAGAAGTTACATAGGAGAAGGTAAAGGAGCAGATACCACACACACACACAATTAGCATGCTAGCTAACAGTCCCTCTGCCACTACACAGGTGTGTGTGTGTGTTCGTGGTTGGTGTCTTCTCACCGTATCTGGAGTATCCCGTGGCAGTGATGATTGGCACAGCGACCATCACCAGGCCGGAGGCGCTCCATACGTACTTCATGAGGAACTGTTCCAGCATGACGTACCACAGACGCTTCACCAGGATCTGATGGATCTGAGAGGACAGAGACACGTAGCTCTGCTGCAGCTGGGCCATCTCCACCTACGAATCAAACACACCCACAACCATCAATGTTATCAGAAGAGGGCCTGCGCCACCTTTGTTGCACGGTGGAGGTAATTCATCTGAAGCGACGCGTCTCAACCCGTCCGTTAGAGGCGGCTCACCTTGTGGCCTCCGTAGAAGGCGATCTCCTCAGAGTTGGCGATGATGCGAGAGTGCATGTACCTCAGATCTCCTTTTCTTTTGGCCTCCTCGGCCACCAGCTTCCCGAAACG
>BMAF01000007.1:275000-280000 GCA_014132575.2 Gasterosteus nipponicus | reverse complement strand
TTCCGTAGTATAGTAGTATTATATACTAGTACAGCAGTATCAGTGTTTCCCCAACATTCTATAGGCCCCGAGTCCAGTCAATGCACACACACAGGTGAGCACCGCATATATACATATATATGTGTGTGTGTGTATATACATATACACACACACAAACACACACACACACATTTATACACATTGGCAGTAAAGAACTAAGACACATCACAAAACAGACACCTGTTATTGATAAATAATCAGTCATCAACACTTCAATGGATCATTAAAGTCTTTCTGACACCATCGAACACATTAGAAAAATTGCATTTCATTCATGTTGGGTTCAGGGATATTTGTATAAAAGAGTTCCCTAAAGCTGATTAGAAAACAGGCTGAGTGCGGTCGATCAATAAACGGATCAATCGACTCCGTGACATCATCGTCTGATTGTCACTGCAAAGGTTCGGAGCACATCATGGACTCCCTGGTCCTCTTATTGCTCTCAGACTGGATCTGGATTTGGTTCTGTTCACACCTGGTACCATCATTAGGGCCGCATCCTGCCGTGGTGCCTTCTGGGTAACAGGAAGCTCAACCCTCAGCTGGACAACGGATCAATTATGTCTGTCAACATCAGGTGTGAACATCCCTCAGAACGGATGGGATTGATTGGATTGGTTGTTCCCAGTGATACGTTGTTGTTGTTGTTGTTGTCGCTGGTGTTGTTGTTGTTGTTGTCGCTGGTGTTATATCGTTGTTGCAGGGTTGTTTCAGGGTTGTTTGGCTGTTTAGAGTTGGTTCAATCAACTTGGAGTAGGTTGACTCAGAGTTGACACCTCTCTGTTTGTTAGAATACACTACACACAGGCTGGAAATACACACACATGCTCATATTTAGAATAATATCGCTGGTATAAGCTGGTTCGATGGTGTTGGACCTGTAATGTGTCTTCTTCAGGTGCGTCCTGCTGAACTCCTCTTTAACGTCTCACTGGTTTGTGTCCAACAAAAAGGTCTAAAAGACGTTTCTCACGGCTCTGCATGCAGCAGCTTTACTGATATTCTAATGTTGTAAAGGAAAACACGTAATACTACACAAAGAATGTGCTCGTATGTGAGAGCACGTCCACGATGGGGACGTTACTTCTATGAGGACAGCTGAGGTCATGGACATATTTGATGGACGGTGAAGAAAAACGATAGCGTTCAAACAAGTAGTCATCTGGAAATGAGAATATATCTAATCGGCCTCAATATTCTCTCCTGAACAGCCTGAGGAGTAAAAGCGCTTCTTCATCAACAGGATCGTCCAGAAAAGGACGTGACGTCTTCCAGAAAACACTTTAGTCTTTAACGTAACATCTGATTTAGTTCATATGTGTAAACTGATACAGAGTGAATGAATGAGGAAAGTAAAGCGCACCCTGGTGTTGCTATTGCGCTAACCCTAACCCTTATGCCCTGTGCTCAAACTAAGAATACCTGAGTCTCACCTGCTGGTTCCTGCCTGATTCACCTGAGGTCACCTGATCCGATCCCTCACACCTCATCAAAAGGTCTGCTGGTTTGAGCTGGTAAATATCGGTCAGTTGTCAGTCAGAAGTAAAAAAAAATATGTTTCTTTTCCTGATTGTCTGAGCGAATAGATTGAAGACATCATAGAAAGTGTAAACACGATACCTGTAGTTCACTACATGCTAGGTTTGGCATGTTTTATTACCCAGAAATCCTTTGCAGTTTGAGCATCTGGAATGCCACCACGAGGACAAATCGCAGCCTCCCTCAGGACAGTGACATTGTCACCTTCCGTGTGACCTCACGAGAGGCGGGGCTTCAGCTGGATCCCAGGATTGGTCGGAGTTTCTATCAGCTCGCGTCCTGATTGGTCGCTGAGCTAGACCAGAGTTCCAGGAGACGGCTGGTCTTCATGTGTGTGGGGAGGGAAGGAGTTGTGGTAGAGAGGGCCCTTCATGGACCTGAGAGAGAGAGAGAGAGCGAGAGAATCAGCTGGTCGGGCACAGCTGGAGGGCTACCTGTGCAGGTGAGCCGACTCCTACCTGCCCTGGAATGGCTGTCCGTGGAACGTGGAAGAATGCGCCAGTGTGGGACGTTGACTCTTCTCCGTCCAATAGGTGGACTGCTGGATTACAACGTGAGTCCTCAGGTTGCTCTGCAGAGCTCCTCCCCCTCCGACCTGATCGATGCCCCCTGTGCTAATCTTTCCGTTGGCCGGGTTTTGGTGGGCGGAGCCTTTTGTGTTCCTCAGGTACCAGTCCCTTAGACCTGTCAATCACACACACACCCCGTGGATTAACAGATAACCTCCTCCTTGACGTTTTCTTAGGTCGACCCTTGAGTTCAGTTAACTGCAAGATCAATAAACTCAGTTGGCTTCCACATCAGAAATATTATTATATATTTTGGTTGATAGTGGACTGGCTTTTGGTGGACTGGTCAATGATGGACTGGCTTTTGGTGGACTGGTCAATGATGGACTGGTTTATGGTGGACTGGTCAATGATGGACTGGTTTATGGTGGACTGGTCAATGATGGACTGGTTTATGGTGGACTGGTCAATGATGGACTGGTTTATGGTGGACTGATTTATGGTGGACTGGTCAATGATGGACTGGTTTATGGTGGACTGGTCAATGATGGACTGGTTTATGGTGGACTGGTCAATGATGGACTGGTTTATGGTGGACTGATTTATGGTGGACTGGTCAATGATGGACTGGTTTATGGTGGACTGGTTTATGGTGGACTGGTCAATGATGGACTGGTTTGTGGTGCACTGTTTACTTCCAGCTCAGCTCGTGATGGAGCAGCATTGGACGGTGCCTACCTTCCAGTGCAAGGGTCTTGTGTAGGCTCCTGGTGGCCTCTTCCAGCTGTGCGTCCTGAACAGGGGGCAGCTGTGGTGGCCGGGGGGGCAGCAGGAAGGGGTGGGGGTCTGGCTGAATAGCAGACAGAGGAGAATCATGGGTATCCGCCTGACCCTTCTGCAATGGGAGGAAGGGGCCGCAGGACTTGGTGCGTGTCACCCTGACCCGGCGCTGGTCCCCCAGGTGGGTGCGGTAGGTTGGAGGGTCTCCTAGAGGCTGCTGGGAGGAGTAACCATTGAAGAGCAGCTGGTAGTTGCATGGGATTGGATGCTGGCTGTTGGGCTGCAGGTGCCGCTGTTTTCCCCACACATAGTCTAGCAGGACCTCACTATACCCCCCTCCCCTCCACCGGCCCACCTCCGCCCCCTCAGTGAGCCCGTTGCTGGTCATCCCCGTGGTTGGTCCCTCCAGCAGGGTGTCTCCTCTGACCATCAAACCCCTGTCCTCTGAGCTGTTGCTATGACAAGCTGCGTTGAACCGGACCCCGCCGGTATCGGAGGGGCCAGAGGAGTCCCAGGAGCGGGGGGGTGGAGGAGGAAGATGGGGGGGAGGCAGAGGGAGGGGCTTATAAATCTGGAGAGTCTCTGGATGGTCAGTCCTGAAAGACAGAATGGTGTAATGTAGCTGCTAACAGTTAGCTCAACGCTGACGGTTATGTGTGTGTGTGTGTCTGTGTGTGTGTGTGTGTGTGTCTGTGTCTGTGTGTGTGTGTGTGTGTGTGTGTGTCTGTGTCTGTGTGTGTCTGTGTGTCTGTGTGTGTGTGTGTGTGTGTGTGTGTGTGTGTGTGTGTGTGTGTGTGTGTGTGTGTGTGTGTGTGTGTGTGTGTGTGTGTGTGTGTGTGTGTGTGTGTGTGTGTGTGTGTGTGTGTGTGTGTGTGTCTGTGTGTGTGTCTGTGTGTGTGTGTGTGTGTGTCTGTGTGTGTGTCTGTGTGTGTGTCTGTGTGTGTGTGTGTGTGTGTCTGTGTGTGTGCGTGTGTGTCTGTGTGTGTGTGTGTGTGTGTGTGTGTGTGTGTGTGTGTGTCTGTCTGTCTGTCTGTCTGTCTGTCTGTCTGTCTGTCTGTCTGTCTGTCTGTGTGTGTGTGTGTGTGTGTGTGTGTGTGTGTGTGTGTGTGTGTGTGTGTGTGTGTGCACCTGATGTGCAGAGAGTTCCTGCTGGTTTTGTTCTGGGAGAAGAGTTTAACTGGAGAACCAGAGGAGACGAGGAGAGGACCAGACACACCGTCATCTGAGAGACGGAGACAGAGACAGATAGAGATTCTTTTGATTTGACTTTATTTTATCTTTGCTTGTCTTGTCTTAAGGGACGATACATAGACATAATAACAAGAGAACAACAAATTAGTCAACTACAAACATATGGTCAGGATACGGAGGATTGTGTGTGTATGTGCGTGTATGTGCATGTATGTGCCTGCATGTGTGTGTATGCGCGTGTATGCGTGTGTATGTGCGTGTATGTATGTGTGTGTATGTGCGTGTATGTGCCTGCATGTGTGTGTATGTGCGTGTATGCGTGTGTGTGTGCGTGTATGTGCGTGTATGTATGTGTGTGTATGTGCGTGTATGTGTGTGTGTGTATGTGCGTGTATGTGCGTGTATGTATGTGTGTGTATGTGCGTGTATGTGCGTGTATGTGTGTGTATGTGCATGTATGTGCCTGCATGTGTGTGTATGCGTGTATGTATGTGTGTGTATGTGCGTGTATGTGCGTGTATGTGCGTGTATGTATGTGTGTGTATGTGCGTGTATGTATGTGTATGTATGCGTGTATGTGCGTGTATGTATGTGTGTGTATGTGCGTGTATGTGCGTGTATGTGTGTGTATGTGCGTGTATATGTATGTATGTGTGCCTGTGTGCGTGTATGTATGCGTGCGTGTATGTATGTGCGTGTATGTGCGTGTATGTATGTGTGTGTATGTGAGTGTATGTGCGTGTATGTATGTGTGTGTATGTGCGTGTATGTGCGTGTATGTATGTGTGTGTATGTGTGTGTATGTGCGTGTATGTGCGTGTATGTATGTGTGTGTGTGTATGTGCGTGTATGTATGTGTGTGTGTGCGTGTATGTGCGTGTATGTGCGTGTATGTGTGTGTATGTGTGTATGTGCGTGTATGTGCGTGTATGTATGTGTGTG
>BMAF01000007.1:250000-272500 GCA_014132575.2 Gasterosteus nipponicus | reverse complement strand
CCGTCCCATTTCAGAGACCGGTCCGTTCAGCCTATGCGTTTGTTGGAGGACCAGCCAGGTCTGTGAAGGCTGCAGGCTACAAGGCTGCAGGCTACAAGGATGCAGGCTACAAGGATGCAGGCTACAAGGATGCAGGCTACAAGGATGCAGGCTACAAGGATGCAGCCTAGCGACTTTGAGACACAGCTGTTCTCGTTGACACACTTTAACAGCACATTGCTCCTGTCTTTTCTCACCAGGTGCAGAGGTTAATCGACCTTTGACCTCCATGGCTGGTGTTTTCCCATACAATCAACACAAAGGGGATGAAATCTTCATCTCTTCATAATGTTGGAGAGTCACTGTGAAGGAAACACATTCAGGCTGGCTGCAGAACACTCATTGACAGTCAGTCAGTCAACCAGTAGGTCACCTGGGTTCATTAGAGCTCCAGTACTTCACTCCTTCAGCCATCCAACAGCCTGGAGCCCTCAGGACGCCTGGGGCTAGCGGCTAGCTGCTAGCTGCTACGTGTTAGCCGCACTTTGGCCTCTAGGGAGAGAAAGGCTCTTCAGGAGCTTTGACCTGAGAAGAAAACAAAAGGAGGAGAGGAGGAGGCGAAGGAGCATCCAGAATGAACAGAGACAAGCGGAGAGAAAGACAGAGACAGACAAAGAAAAGTGTGATGACCAAAGTGGAGGTTCCACATGGCGAGACACTTGAATGCAGGAGGATGATATCATGTTTAACTAAAGAGCTTTCAGTGGCCAGAAGAAAAGAGAGATACAACTGCAGTACGTTTAATATTTAGCTTTAGTCTAAATGTAGGAGAGATTTGTCTTCCTACTGAAGCCTGCAAAACACACACACACACACACACACACACACACACACACACACACACACACACACAGGTAAGACATGACGAATGAGTGTGCATGTCTGAGAATGTGTGTGTGTGTGTGTGATAAATGTAGGTCAGGCAGCCAATTCTCCGCATGGCAACAATGTAGAAAATCCCAACTCTGAATACTCAAAGCTGATTGGTTGAGAGCTCCAGCCGGGGAGCCAATAACCTTTTAACCCACGGACCTTCAGTTTGTGTGTTTGTGTGGAATCTGTCAACTGGGTGTCATCACACAGACAGAACTAACTCTTATAATAAAAAGAGTTAAAGTCCCAGAGTGCATTGGTGTAAGAGCCATCGAATGAGAGAGCTTCAGACTCTGTTGCCGGGCAGCAGCTTCTGATTATGATGTAATCATCACATCACTCCTGTCGATGGAGTTGTCTCCATAGCAACAGAAGCTGAGGCACATGGGTAAAGTAGTTTTTGGAAACATTTAGAAATATTGGATTTGGAAATACATGAACGTGTATATTTACATATACTGTACATAAATATATATTTAAGTGAACAGTTCTCTTCAATGTAAATGAGAATCTACTAAAACTCTTTAACAGTCTTATTTTAAGGGAGCTTCTTGGATCCACGTTTTTATGGATAGGCATTATGGATTTATGGAAGGCAGCGCAGGTACTGATTCAGGCTCTTGTCGTCTCCCTCCTGGACTACTGTAACTGTCTCCTGCAGGTCTCCTGCTACCACCATTCCACCTCTGCAGCTCATCCAGAATGCAGCAGCTCCACTGGTCTTTAACCTTCCTAAGTTCTCCCTCACTCCTCCACTCCTCCGCTCTCTTCACTGGTACCGGTGGCTCATCCAGTTCTAAACATGGTGCTCAGGTACCATGCTGTGAATGGATGGGGTCCAGCTTCCATCAGGACCTGGTCCAACCCGACATCCCGACCCTGCACTCTCCGCTCTGCATGTGATAAACTGCTTGTTCCTCCTCACTGAGAGCAAAACACTCCACTAGATCTCCACTCTTTGCTGTCCTGCTCCTAAATGGTGGAAGGAGGTCTCTGAAGACATCAGGACCACAGAGAGCCTTCACATCTTCAGACTAAAGACACACCTCTTCACACTCTACCTCCACTAACACACTAACTAACTGGAGCACTTACATTAAATGGATGAATCAGAACTGTGAAACTACAGATCTAACCGGAAGTGACCGTTTATAACTTCCTGTTTGTTTCCTGCTCTCTTTACAGGTGCGAAGCAGACAAGTAAATATCTTGTAATCGATGTATCGTGTCAAATTAAATGTACTATTATTATCACTGATGAACGCTGGCGTCAGGAAGTCAGAGAATGGTGACTTCCGTTTTGTCAGTGTGCTGGTAGACAGGCGAACAGGTGAACAGGTAAACACCGAGCCGTCCCTTCAAAGTGGCACGTGGCCCATAATAACAACATGTTGACCAACGTGGTCGCTGATGAAATACACGTGGCTCACGTGGCAGAGATCTGGTTACAACCGAAGAGCCGAATTGAAGAGGAGCTCGTGACAGCTGGAGGACACCACACCTTTATGACGTCATCGTGGAGCCCTGCCGCCACGAGCCGGGTGGACTCAAAGTGACCCGCTTCTCCGCGGAGGCTCCTACCTGGCCGTCCTCCGCCGGGGATCGAACCCGCGGACCTGCCGCCGCCCTCCGGTCCGCTGATCGTCTCACCTCAGGTGTGATCGATCGATAGAATCACTGCTCCCATCCGGGATCAGACGAGCCGATCGGCGCGGCCGCCCCGATGATCGATCATCGCAGATCGATGGTGTGATCGGATGAAGGATCCTCGCTCTTCATCTTCCTTCTCCTCCTCTTCCTCCTCATCGATAAAGCAGCAGCCTGAATGAGGAGCCGCTCCATCAGCACCGCGAGGCGCGCTCACAACGACTCGGGAATGCGCACGTCCGCGCGCACGGACTCGCATGTGTTGACGGATCAAACAGATCGATAATCACTTATTTTAAATGAAATAATCATTAAATAAACGCTTTGTCTTCCTGTGTCGGAATTTTGAATTGTTTCGACTTTGAATCCATAAACTGAATCCATGAAAGATCTGAGAAAGAATAAATGTACAGTGTATATATATATATAGATGTGTGTGTTTGGGGGAGAGTATATGAAGTTCTATTAATATATATATATATCTATATAATTTAAATAATCTGAGATTCATTGAGTATAATAGAATATTGTATGTATATATTACACAACACATGTGTACAGGAAAGTCCCTTATCACATATTATCACATACTTTAAACCCATTCATATTATTACATGATTGATGACTAATATTCTCATTATTATAAGTAATTTCATTATTACTATCAATGTCATTATAGTTTCAATTATGAGGATTATTATTAGGGTCCACACCACTATGTACACGATGTACACTAAACACACCACTATGTACACTAAACACACCATGATGTACACGATGTACACTAAACACACCACTATGTACACTAAACACACCACGATGTACACTAAACACACCACTATGTACACTAAACACACCACGATGTACACTAAACACACCACGATGTACACTAAACACACCACTATGTACACTAAACACACCACTATGTACACGATGTACACTAAACACACCACGATGTACACTAAACACACCACGATGTACACGATGTACACTAAACACACCACGATGTACACTAAACACACCACGATGTACACGATGTACACTAAACACACCACTAAACACACCACGATACACTAAACACACCACTAAACACTAAACACACCAAACACATGTACAAAACGATGTACAGTACACTAAACACACCACTATGTACACTAAACACACCACGATGTACAGTGAACACACCACGATGTACCCTGAACACACCACGATGTACAGTGTTGTCTTACGATAAAGCAGCGATTAGACTGAAGGTTTGATATCAAACCTTCACGCTCTGCACATGAAGGCTGTGTGTTTATTGATTTGTATAAACTTAGTGAACGTTGTTCTTCACACGTTCTACCAAACAGTTCACAGAACAAACATTGATTATTCTTCACAGTCGGGATTCAGGATCAGACTCTGGAAGAGTTCAGTCGTGCTGAGCAGGAAGGTACTCGTCGCTCTCCTCCGGTCCCTGGTCAGAACGCCTCCCTCCATCTGAGGGAAGGACACCAGGTAACGTGACGATGATGAAGGGAGGACATGTGAGGAAATGGAGAAGAGCGTCTCGGTGATTTACGTACAGAGGTTATCAGACGACAGCAGCTGAGCCGCTTGAATCCTTTGCTCTTTGTGCAGGAAACGCTGCTGACTGGGAATCATGAGGACTGAAACACAGGAAGTGGATTAGTACGCAACACAAGTCCAACGGAGAACCTTTATTATAGAACGGCTCCTTTAACAACCTGCTGAGGGACCCGAGGGCTCCGGGGACAACGACTGCAGGGGCCCCACAGGAGAGATGCATTCTGGGACACCACAGAGCCCTTTAGTGTCTGGTCCTCGGGGGGGAGGGAAGTTGTACTGGTCTTCACTGGGGACCGAAGGCTCCTGGGACTCTGTGGGCCCAGTTGGACAGTGGTAATGGTCTCTGGTGGCTGGCGATGGAGAATTGGAGCTGGTCTCGTTAGACCTGAACTGGGAACGAATGTCATACTGGGAGAAGCCTCGACTCTCATCGGTTTCACATGGACCGGTGAGGGAGGAGGAGTGAGGAGCCGTGAGGGAGCAGAAGGAGGACAACAGGGAGGACTGGGAGAGCTGGTATGTGTCCTCCAGTGGTCCCAGTTTAGACAGCTGGTTGGACAACGGTCCCACACTGGAGTCCAGGGGTTGGGGGGGTTTGGGTAAGGACAGGGAGGGGGTGAAGATCAGGGTGATGGAGGGGCGACGTCCCGGTCAGACACGTGATGACGTGGATATTCTGAAGTTTATCAAACACCTGCGAGCGGAGAACAGAGGGTCGGACTGGCGTTAGACTGGAGGCAGATTCTTGCTGGAGTAGTCAAACTGGTGTTGGACTGGGTTTAGACTTCACATAGACTGGTGTTACAGTACAGTTTGACTGGAGTCAGACTGGTTACAGAATCACCATCAGGTCTTGCTGACCTCTGTCATCGCTGGCCTCTTCTTCCTCTTCTTGTCCAGACACTTGCAAGCCAGGTCCACCAGCTCCATGCAGCCAGGCGGCTCCGCAGCGTCCCCTGAAGACACATCATGAGTACAGCAGTCCACAAGCATCATTATCAGCTGGTACAAACCCACTGACCTGGGATCAGCCGGTGGTCAAGCTGCTTTCTCCAGGCCTCTGCAGACGAACCAGTCAGATTCTCCTCAACCTCCTCCACCAAGTCCTTCTACAGGATCAGAACCAGAACCACATGACTAAAACAACCATCACAGTCTGTTTGTCCCTGTCTGTCTGTCTGTCTCTATGTTCTCACCAGGTATGTCTCTCCTGACTTCCTGCCCAACTCCAGAGCTCGACGTCCCGTCAGAACCTCCAACAGCACCTGAAACCCAGGAGACGCGTGATGGAGGATTTTGCCGCGTTACAATGTGACTCAGTGTTTCCCCACCGTTCAATAAAGGGAGCGACCCGTCCCCCCAGCAACGTTTTTTTTTTTTTTTTGTCCCGATGGGCACAAACAGACACGACCAGCTGAGCATGCTCCCACCAGTGGACGGAGAGCTAAAGGTTTTGGGTCATTCTCCTGTCCAATCTCCCTGAAAATGTCCCTCCACTCGTCCTCCTGGGTGACTTCAACATCCAGACAGAGACGTCATCTGACCTCCTACACCTACTTTCTTCTTTCGCTCTGTCACTCAGTCCCTCTCCTCCTCCTCACAAAGCCGCCAATCACCTCGACTACATCTTCACTAGAAACTGCTCCACCACCGACCTCTCTGTGACTCCACTTCATGTGTCTGACCACTTCTTCATCTCTTACTCTCTGCGACTAACTGACTCTGTTAGTCAGTTACTCTGTTCTCCCTCTCTCCCCCTCTCTCCCCCTCTCTCCTCCTCTCTCCTCCTCTCTCCTCCTCTGTTCTATCAGCTCTCCCTTCTACAGACTCCTTCTCACTCATCTGACGCTGCTGCAGAGACTCTCCTCTCCTCTCTGTCCTCCTCTCTAGACTCTCTGTCCTCCTCTCTAGACTCTCTGTCCTCCTCTCTAGACTCTCTGTCCTCTGACGACCCGACGGGTCGGTAAATCCCCTCCGGCTCCGTGTCGGTCTGATCCGGCGCCATGAGAGCCGCCATGCGAGCATCGGAGAGGAGACGGTGTAAATATAAACGACCTGACGACCTGCTTGAGTTTCAATCTCAATCTCCTCTTTTTCTGCTTCTGTCTCTGCTGCCAAAAGCTCTTTCTACCGATCAGAATCCAATCTTCATTTTCTGACCCCGAAAAACTCTTCGATCTTCTCCAACCTCCTCCAACCTCCTCCAACCCCCTAGTCCTCCTCCCTCCTCCACCCTTCTTCCTGGAGACTTTATCAACTACTTCACCAAGAAAATAGCTGACATACGCTCCTCTTTCTCAAACCCACTGGCTTCACCTCTATCGCCCTCACTTTCCTCCTTCACCCCCCGTCTCCTAACCAAGTTCTTACCCTAGTAACCTCTGCCCGTCCACCACTTGCCCTCTTGACCCAATTCCATCACATCTTCTACAATCTATCACTCCTGACCTTCTTCCTTTCCTCACCTGTCTCATCAACAATGCTCTGTTATCTGGCTGTTTTCCCAATTCTCTGAAGGAGGCAAGAGTCAACCCCCTCCTGAAGAAACCCACCGTCAACCCTTCTGAAGAAAACAACTACAGTCCAGTCTCTCTTCTTCCCTTTTTGTCCAAAACTCTTGAACGTGTGATCTTTAACCAGCTCTCCTCCTATCTCCACCATAACAACCTCCTTGACCCCCACCAGTCAGGCTTCAAGGCTGTTCCACAGAGACTGCTCTCCTTGCTGTCTCAGAGCAGCTCCACACTGCTAGAGCTCCTCTCTCTCCTCTGTCCTCGCCCTTCTGGACGTCTCTGCTGCATTTGACACGGTCAACCACCAGATCCTTATTTCCTCCCTTCAGGAAGTTGGTGTCTCAGGCTCTGCTCTCTCCCTTCTCTCGTCCTTACCTCGACGGACGCACCTACCGGGTAACTGGGAGAGGATCTGTGTCGAACCTTGTCCTCTTACCACTGGAGTTCCTCAGGGTTCCGTCCTGGGTCCCCTCCTCTTCTCGCTCTACACCAACTCTCTCTGCGCTGTCATTCGCTCGCATGGCTTCTCCTACCACAGCTATGCCGATGACACCAACTAATCCTCTCCTTCCCTCACTCGGATCTCTGCCTGTCTGACTGACATCTCTTAGTGGATCCGCCCACCATCTGAAAATCCACCCCGACAAGACGGAACTACTTCTCTTTCTGGGAAAAGATTCTCCTGCTACCATCATTCCACCTCTGCAGCTCATCCAGAATGCAGCAGCTCCACCGGTCTTTAACCTTCCTAAGTTCTCCCTCACTCCTCCACTCCTCCGCTCTCTTCACTGGTACCGGTGGCTCATCCAGTTCTAAACATGGTGCTCACGTACCATGCTGTGAATGGATGGGGTCCAGCTTACATCCAAGACCTGGTCCAACCCGACATCCCGACCCGCACTCTCCGCTCTGCATGTGATAAACTGCTTGTTCCTCCTCACTGAGAGCAAAACACTCCACTAGATCTCCACTCTTTGCCGTCCTGCTCCTAAATGGTGGAAGGAGCTAAACAGATCCTGGTGCTTCTCTAGACTGCATTGCACTCTGTAGGACCATTGAGACTAGTTTATAAACTAGTATCTTTACTTCAGTATCCTAGGACTCACTCTGTAATAATGAACAATTGTATAGATAGTACACCACACCTGAAACACAAGAGATTTTATGAGATACGATGACATAACTGGCTGATGACATCGAAGACTTTATTGATCAGATGATATTTAATCTAACCCAAACCCAGGACTGGTGACCAGTGAAAGGAGTGTCGGTGAATTAAGGTTAAAGACCAGTCGAGCTGCTGCATTCTGGGTGAGCTGCGGAGGTCGGTTGGTGCTGGCAGGTAGACCTGCTAGGTGGAGTTATACTAGTCAAGGAGTAGGATGAGCATTGTCCTGATGTTGTGCATCATGTATCTACAGGAACATGATATTGTCGTAATGTTGGCAGTGGGGGTAAATTGACTGTCGAGTGTCGCACCGAGGTTCCTACCAGTTAGGGTGGGGTTGGTACGGAGTAAGTCAAAGGAAAAAGTCTGATTGTTGGTGGGAGAGTCTTTCCCTGGAAGGAAAAGAAGTTCAGTCTCGTCAAGGTTAATCTTCAGATGACCAGTGTCCCAGATTGGGGAAAAAAACAGATTTGTTGGGTGTCGTCAGCATAGCTGTGGCAGGAGAAGCCACGCGAGTCAAAACAGTTGGTGTACACAGAGAAGAGGAGAGGAGCCAGGACAGAGCCTTGGGGGACTCCAGTGGTTACCCGGTAAGAGCGGTCGTCGAGGTAGGACGAGAGAAGGGAGAGAGCAGAGCCTGAGACACCGAGCGCCTGAAAGGTCCAGAAGGACGAGGACAGAAGGGACAGAGGCTGCTCTAGCAGTGTGAAGCGGCTCAGAGAGAGCAAGGAGAGCAAGGAAGTTTCCCATCAGCCTCGGCGGTGTGTCTCACCACCCCGAAGCTGTAGACGTCCACAGCTGTCCCGAGCTCCCCGTCCCTCACGTACTCTACGGGAAGGTAGGCCAGCGTCCCTCTGACCGTCGCCGTTTTACCCACTGATGCCGTCTGGCCCGCCGAGCGACCTGCAGGGCGGCGATGCGCCAACCGGGCCAGACCAAAATCGGCCAACTTGGCCACTAGGTGGCGGTCCAGCAGGATGTTTGAGCTGAGGAGAAAGCAGAAGAAGAGAGGAAGAGGAGCTGAGCACAGAGTTCAGAGAGGAGGCAGGTGATGTTGTGTAGGCGTCACCGTCTTGATGTCACGCCGTATCATTGTCTGCTCACCTCTTTACGTCGCCGTGGATCAGCGCTGCGTGGCCGTTGGGGGGGAAGTGAAGGAACTGCAGCGCCGCAGAAGCTCCTTTAACAACGCCCACCCTCTGAGACCAGGTCAGAGACACACACTCCTGAGGGCACACACATTGTTTATGTTATGGTGTGTGTGAGTCTGTGTGTGTGTGTGTGTGTGTGTATACGCGTTACTTTGTGTAGCTGGTCCTCCAGGGATCTCAGCTCCATGTAGCTGTAGATCAAACAAACTGTTTCTGGTCCTTCGCTGAAACCCAAAAGATCCACGATGTGAGGATGTCTGAACCTAGAACGCACACAATATGTGTATTAGTGCCGGCCAACCATTACAATTTGTAATCCTCATGGTTTTCTGTGATTAATCACATTGTTGTATATATATTGCACATACATATATAAATATATATGTATGTGCAAATGTATGTATACATGCACATATACACACACATGTATGTATGTATATATATATAAACACACACACATCAGAAGCCATTTACTGCCACATTTGTTACACATAGAGGATTTGACTTGGTGAATTGGTGCAATATAAGAATAAGATATAGTAAAATAAGATAAAGAGAAATAATGGAAAGCAAGAATCAAGAAGCAAGCCAGAATTAACAATATAATATAAACAGATAAGTACGTTAAAACACGCGTCCTGCAGCAGAGACAGAATGATGGTGGATCCTGCTGGAGGATGAAGGGCCATGCTGCGCCGTCTACAGACCAGTTGGCTCTTTAGGGGAACTGCAGGGCTCCAATAGGGGGTCGCTAAGGGTTTTGAGGTGGGACAGGACAAGGTGCTCTAAGGACTTCATGACTACAGAGGTCAGGGCGACGGGCCTGTAGTCATGAAGTCGTCTTGGAGGTGGAACATGTTGAACTAGCGACTCTTCCTGTTGTCCTTGTGCACTTTGCTCTCAACTCTCCATCATTTGACACGTCTGAAGTGCCAACAATCCCCCCACATTTAGCCAGGACAATTTCAAACCACTGTCTGTGGTGGTCCTCTGCAGGGTAGATGTTGAGGTAGAAGTAGCCTAGCAGCTAGCTTAGCCTAGCGGTGCTTTGAGTGGTCGGTTTGCCACATAGCGTAATTCCTCTGCACAGATCTCTGCTGTATGTCACGCCTCTGTTTGTTTCAACGTAACGGTGTCCTGACCTGGACAGAGAACTAGTACTACTGCCCTGACCTGGACAGAGAACTAGTACTACTGCCCTGACCTGGACAGAGAACTAGTATTGTCCTGACCTGGACAGAGAACTAGTACTACTGACCTGACCTGGACAGAGAACTAGTACTGCCGCCCTGACCTGGACAGAGAACTAGTATTGTCCTTACCTGGACAGAGAACTAGTACTACTGCCCTGACCTGGACAGAGAACTAGTACTACTGCCCTGACCTGGACAGAGAACTAGTACTGCCCTGACCTGGACAGAGAACTACTACTGCCCTGACCTGGACAGAGAACTAGTACTGCCCTGACCTGGACAGAGAACTAGTATTGCCCTTACCTGGACAGAGAACTAGTACTGCCTTGACCTGGACAGATAACTAGTACTGCCTTGACCTGGACAGAGAACTAGTATTGCCCTGACCTGGACAGAGAACTAGTATTGCCCTTACCTGGACAGAGAACTAGTACTGCCTTGACCTGGACAGAGAACTAGTACTGCCTTGACCTGGACAGAGAACTAGTACTACTGCCTGACCTGGACAGAGAACTAGTACTACTGCCCTGACCTGGACAGAGAACTAGTACTGCTGCCCTGACCTGGACAGAGAACTAGTACTACTGCCCTGACCTGGACAGAGAACTAGTACTGCCCTGAACTGGACAGAGAACTAGTACTGCCTTGACCTGGACAGAGAACTAGTATTGCCTGACCTGGACAGAGAACTAGTACTACTGCCCTGACCTGGACAGAGAACTAGTACTGCCCTGAACTGGACAGAGAACTAGTACTGCCTTGACCTGGACAGAGAACTAGTACTGCCTTGACCTGGACAGAGAACTAGTACTACTGCCCTGACCTGGACAGAGAACTAGTACTGCCTTGACCTGGACAGAGAACTAGTATTGCCCTGACCTGGACAGAGAACTAGTACTGCCCTGACCTGGACAGAGAACCAGTACTGCCCTGACCTGGACACATGGGGTTTCACGCTGTTTCCGGTATTTTTTTCTTCCATTGCCTTAAAAATGTTGAAGGACCCATCGTGTGCCCATTGTACCACAGGTTTACATGGTTCCTCGGGGTATTAATGAAATGTCTGTAACATACTTTGGTCAAAATACCACAAGGATCATTTAAAACAGAACCCTTTTTACCCCGCCTGAAACAGCGCTCCACCGAGGCAGGTTAGGACACCCTGACGTTACTTTCAATGCAAAAAGCCCTCTCCGTCTTCCACTACCGTCTCGTACGATTTGGTTTCAGGGTAATAGAAACTACTGCGGTACTAGAAAGGTACCGCGGTACCCTTTACTTTGAAAACAATATGATTTGGACTATTTTAAGTACCGGTACTTTGCTCACTGTTTGCTCCCTGTCAGGCTGCCTGCACGCATTGACAGGCAGCCGTCACTCAGAGCGAGTTATCAGGGAGACGTGACCTCATGCAGCAGACTGTGATGGAAAGCCATCGACACACAGACCCGTCTGTAAAACCTGCTTCAAATCCACCATAAATATATATCTATATGTATAAATATAAAAAACACAAACACGTATATATGTACTCACTTTGACAGCTGGTCCACTTCATTCTGAAAACTCTCCCTCAGCTGAATCCAGTCCAGCAGACAGTCCTGTAACAACAACAACAGCTCAGACCAATCACAGTCCACTTTCTCTAAGTGACACGTGTAGAAACACTCAGGTATTAGAGGTGTGCCGGTGTGACACTCCTCTGTGGGTGCAGCCAATAGAAACACGGATCTGTTCCATCGGTATTGATTGGCGACATCAGAACAGTAAGATTATCATGTGACTCTGATCTGAGCTGTGATTAGCTGACCTGTTTCAGTCTCTTGACGGCACAGTCGGTGTTCCTCAGGGACGCTCTGTACACCACTCCAAACCCCCCTTCCCCCACCTGCAGGGAGGGGGAGAAGCCCCCCGTCCCAGCATGCACCTCTTCATAAGACCAGCACATCACCCCACTGCTGCTCGACACCAACTGGGGGGGCTGCGTGGCAACAGCATCGTCATCATAGTTATATTACAACATCACTGTGTGTGTGTGTGTGTGTGTGTTTAGGTGTGTTACCTGGGCAGTTTGAGGGATGTCAGAGTGCAGAATGGGGGGGGGGGCGGTCTGGGGAGGTGTCTTCCTCCTTCTTCATTGGCTGGACAAGGAGAAGGACATGTTGACTATCAATTCACAGGAACCTGAACCACTGCTGATCGGGAGCTTTGGAACCCTTTCAAAATAAAAGAATATGGCCCGAAGCTGAGACCAGATGATTGGAATTTTGGGCAAATGATATCGTCTCCATTTGGACAACAGTGAGGTTGTTACGGTTACAAAACGAGTATGCAACGTCACCCGTGTGTGTGTGTGTGTAGGTAGGAGTAGTTTGCAGTTGTATGTGTCACCTGTGTGTAGGTATGTGCATTACCTGCGTGCAGGTGTGTGTAGATGTGCATGTTTGTTACGTCTGTGTGTGTTACCTGTGTAGCCCACTCTTACAGTGCTCAGTGTGGGCGTGGCCTCAGACTGTTTATGAGAAGGAAGAGGTGGGACGGGGGAAGGCTTCAGACTCGAGGCCCCTGCAGAGACAGAAGTCAGCTGTAGTGATTGACCTCTTACCACATCAGAGGTCGTCAAAGGTCGTCAGAGAACTCACAGCGCAGGATGACATCACGGGGGCGGAGCATCTCCAGACGCTCCAACAGCTCGAGCAGCTCCCCGACGCTCCCGTTTCTGTTACACCATTGGTTCATCACCCAGTCGGTCCGCCTCTCCCTCTTCTCGGCCAATCGTACAGCAGTCTGATCCCCAAGGACCTCTGACGCTTCAAATACAATCAATCAATCAATCAATCAATATATACAGACTCAAAAGTACAGGTTAGCAATTAATCGAAAGAACTATAAACACATTGTCAGTGTACTTTTACATCAGTATCAGGGCAATACTTGACCTCAGTCACTCAGTCACTCGTTTACTGAGGAGTAAACATCTCCAGAGTTGAAGCTCATTGGAATACTCGTGTACTTTGACCTCAGTATGAGAGTAATACTCGTGTACTTTGACCTCAGTATGAGTAATACTTGTGTACTTTGACCTCAGTATGAGAGTAATACTCGTGTACTTTGACCTCAGTATGAGTAATACTTGTGTACTTTGACCTCAGTATGAGTAATACTTTGACCTCAGTATGAGAGTAATACTTGTGTACTTTGACCTCAGTATGAGTAATACTTTGACCTCAGCATGAGAGTAATACTTGTGTACTTTGACCTCAGTATGAGAGTAATACTCGTGTACTTTGACCTCAGTATGAGTAATACTTGTGTACCCTCAGTATGAGTAATACTTTGACCTCAGCATGAGAGTAATACTCGTGTACTTTGACCTCAGAATGAGTAATACCTTGACCTCAGTATGAGAGTAATACTCGTGTACTTTGACCTCAGTATGAGTAATACTTGTGTACTTTGACCTCAGTATGAGTAATACTTTGACCTCAGCATGAGAGTAATACTCGTGTACTTTGACCTCAGTATGAGTAATACCTTGACCTCAGTATGAGGGTAATACTCGTGTACTTTGACCTCTGTATGAGAGTAATACCTTGACCTCAGTATGAGAGTAATACTTGTGTACTTGGACCTCAGTATGAGAGTAATACTCGTGTACATTGACCTCAGTATGAGAGTAATACTCGTGTACATTGACCTCAGTATGAGAGTAATACCTGACGTGTACTACCTCAGTATGACCTCAGTAGTAATACTTGTGTACTTGGACCTCAGTATGAGAGTAATACTCGTGTACATTGGACCTCAGTATGAGAGTAATACTCGTGTACTTGGACCTCAGTATGAGAGTAATACTCGTGTACTTGGACCTCAGTATGAGAGTAATACTCGTGTACTTGGACCTCAGTATGAGAGTAATACTCGTGTACGTTACTCATAATCGGGCTGTCAGGAAGCTTTAACTCAAACCTTGTTAGCCGTTAGCAGCTAGCAGACCGGTTCTGGTTCGAACTCACCGAAGCGAGTCCAGTCCAGGTCCGACAGTCCGTCCATGACCAGGCAGAACTCCCACAGGACCGGAGGAGGCAGCTTGTAGAGAAACGTTGATCTCTGGTCCCCTGCCGACATGTTATATTGTCAAATAAACGTCACCTGAAGCAAACAAGCTAACCGCTAACACCGTCGCACCGGGACCCGGATCAGTCCATCGTTTCAGAACCGCCCGGAAACAACAAGTCAATAAGTGTAACAGCTCCGATCAACAAGTCGAGCTCCGGTGGCGCTTCCTCCTGCTGCGGTTCAAGCGCGCTGCATAAGAGCCGCTTCCGGGGTGTAGCCCTTCAAAATAAGAGACGTACAGCCTGATTTTCCTGGTCTTCTGTTGAGAACATCGAACAGATGAAATATTTCTGGTTTTATACAATACAAACCATGTATGTATCATTGTCGGGATTGGTGAGATGTATTCTTTATTTGATATAAATCAGTTGCATATGGATATATTTAGAGATGCCTTTATCATCGTCATGGTCGTCACGTCACCACCTCACGCTACCGTCCCCCCACACACACACACACCTCCCTCACCCCTCCTCCCTCCGTCTCCTCTCCATCTCGACAGGACGCAGGATGGACCTCGTCAATAAGGTACAAACATGTCCCTCACATCTTCCTCCTCTTCTTCTCTTCTTCTCCTTCTCCTTCTGGGGAGTGCAGCGCTGCTCGGGGTGTGTTTGTGTTGTTTGTCAGGGCCGCCCGCCGGGAGGGTGGGGGCTTCGTTTTAGCGTCTCTGTGTTGGGCCGCCGAGAGATCTATAATATTTATAACAATTATATCGATAATAACCGGAACATCAGAGGGATCAATACATCAGCAACACCTGTTACACGAGTGCCGTCATTATTACTGCTATCATTGGTAAGCATGTCGTCATCGGACTGATCATCAATACAGAAGGTTTATCGATCAGGCGCCCTGAACGCTGCCTGACACAAGAGCAGAATCAATAACAAACATCTCTGCGGCTCCGACACGCTCCTGCAGTGTGTGCGTGTGTGTGCGTGCGTGTGCGTGCGTGTGTAAAATGGCACCACTCGGATGCTGCAGCTGAATATGACGAAGATGATGAAGATTAAGAAGATGATGATGATGATGTTGCTGTTGTTGCGGGTCAAACCGCATTTCTATTTAATAATCCTCATTGTTCAGTCTGACCTATTTAACCGGTAATAACCCGGTAATAAACCGGTAATAACCCGGTAATAACCCCTCAGCCGTCTGTATCAAGATGCTCACATACCATAAATATAACACAAATGTAAATATACCACAATACATTCATTCTGAAAGACTAATGTCGCTACCATGTATTCCTACTGTACTGGATTATTATTATGAAATACTAACCAAACCAAAATAACTTGACTGTACTGTTTTGAACATTACTACCAGGGATCACACCGCTGTCACGCCCAAACTCCTTCACCAATTTATGTTATAATTTAATGTGATAATCCCTCAATGATATTCATAATAAAACAATGTATATTCTGAAATATTAACTAGTAAGTTTTATTGGGCTGGTCATTGTACGTTCTAATAATAAATCATGAGTTTGTGTAAGAAACAGAAACAATAACTAAAGATCACTCAACTGTGATTAGAACAGCCTGAAATGTGATCAGTGCTTCTACAGCCATGAACATCTAATCATCAGCTTCTGAAGTTTCTCAAGAATGTAAATAAGCAGCTTCAGGTTCCTTAAACAAACACAGAGGAGACACGTCCGTGCGTGAGGAGGTCCCCCACCCCTCAGACCCCCCGAGGACAATGTAACAATGGTCACTGGTATCTTTATTATTTTATTGTGTCTTCATTAAAACTACAATGTAATTTGTCCTGAAATGTTTAAATCCTGATCAACCTTGTAATACACTTTGCAAACCGAAACCATCCGCTCTCTCTTCCCGCCTGCAGCTCGTGGCTCAGGGTCAGTTCAGGGTCCTGAAGGTTCCTCTTGGCTTCATCAAGGCCTTACAATGGGTGAGTTCCTCATACAAACGCCTCAGAGAACCCTGGGTTATGAAACACTGAGCCAATCGTTGTTTGGTTGGTTTTACTCAACTCAGTCTTCTTTAAACATATGAGACACAAAAAGGGAAGCTCTTCTCTGGCAGCAGCTAACATCACAACCACAGGAATCCAAACATCTCACAACCTATGCAGATGAAACGTTGCTGTAACAACAACCATAAACTCTTGATGAACATAACAACAACCATCAATTCTGGAGGACCCTCACAACCACCATCAGCTCTGGAGAAACCCCCAACCATCATCAGCTCTGGAGGAACCAAACAACCACCATCTGCTCTGAATGTGCCAAACAACAACCATCATCCGCTCTGGAGGAATCTGACAACAACCAACATCAGCTCTGGAGGAACCTCACAACAACCATCAGCTCTGGAGGAACCTCACAACCACCATCAGCTCTGGAGGAACCTCACAACAACCATCATAAGCTCTGGAGGAACCTCACAACAACCATCAACTAAAATAATAATACATTGTATTTATAATAATCTTCATCAACAGATCTCAGAGTGCGACAGAGTGAGCCAAACCGAGGTAAAACATAGGTAAAATAAAGTAAAAGCCTTCCAGAATAAGAAGATTTGTAGGCCAGTTTTAAAAGTGTTCAGTGACCGTGCTGCCCTCAGGTAGTCAACTGTTTGTGGCGCTGCATAGCAGAAGGTGCGGAGCTTGGTGTTGGGGACCGGGAGAAGCGAGCTGCTTGCGGATCTGAGGGTGTGGGTGGAGGTTTGGGGTCAGTAGTTCTTGCAGATAGGGAAGTGTAAGGTGTCAAAGTGGGGCGGTTTGGAGATATTTTTGACATGATGGAAGGAGGATTTATAACCTATGGCTATTTACATTTTAGCCCGGGGAGCAATTAGGGGTTAGATGTCTTGCTCAGGGACACTTCGACTTGGGACATGGGGCAGCCGGGGCTCAAACCACCAACCTTGCGGTTTCTCTACCCCTGCGCCATGACGACCTTTATCTCCCTAAGATAGATAGATAGATAGGTACTTTATTGATCCCCTAGGGGAAATTCAAGATCCAGGTAGTTAAGGTAAGGTAAGACTAGCGGTGAGACATGACATGGCTGCAAAGGGGCTTGGGGCAGTCTTGATGTAGAGCTGTGTGTCGTCAGCATAACAATGAAAGGACATTCCTTGTTTGCTGATGACACGGCCGAGGGGGAGCATGTAGGTGATAAAGAGGATGGGGCCAAGAACCGACCCTTGCGGAACACCACGGGAGACCGGGAGCAGTCTGGACCTGCATCTTTCCAGTGAAACGTATTCACTTCTGCCAGAAAGGTAGGATTGAAACCTACTTGAGTGCATAGTCTGATAGTCCAATGGTGGTGCGGAGGCACTCCAGCAAGATCCACTGTATCAAATGCAGCAGTCAGGTCCAGGAGGATGAGAAGTGAAGGTGATGCAGCATCAGCAGGTCATTCGTCATCCTGAGCAAAGCTGTTTCTGTGCTGTCAGCTGAATGGAATCCTAACAGAAATGTTTCAAACAAGTTGTTGTGCTTGAGGTGGTCCTGTTGTTGAGAAGCAACTACCTTCTCTAGCACCCTGGACAGGAAGGCAACGTTGGAGATAGGTCTATAGTTGGCTGGAACCTCCGGGTCCAGGGTGGGCTTCTTGAGGAGAGGACACATGACAGCAAACTTAAGAGCAGGTGGGACACAGCTGGAATGAAGGGAAAGGTTAACAGCTCTGCTGATGAAAGGACTGAGTGTGTACAGTAGATGTGACTTAATCAGAGCAGTGGGAATGGGAGCCAGGGTGCAGGTACAGCATGTCATTTTTCTAAGGATTTCCTCAACATCCTCCTGAACGTCAGCGAGGTGTAGAGGAGACAGCACACTAGCAGAGAAGGTGTTGGTGTCAGAGGGAAGAAGAGGTGAAGAGCTGGACATGAGAGAGGGAATGTTGTTGACCTTGGATCTGAAAAAGTCAACGAACCTGTTTCATTGCTCCAGGTTCTCTGGCGGAACCTCACAACAACCATCAACTCTGGAGGAACCCCCAACCACCATCATCTCTGATGAAACCTAACTGCAACCACTGCTCTGGATTAATCCAACAAGCATTCTCAGTTCTGGAGGAACCAAATAATAACCATCTGCTCCCGATGGACCTCGTAACCACTATCAGCTCTGGGGGAACCTCACAACCATCATTAGTTCTGGTGGAACAACATCCACCATCAGCTCTGGAAGAACTTCACAACCGCTATCAGCTCTGGAGGAATATTTTAGAATAATATTTAGTGTCTTTCTACAGTTCTTCGCCATCTTCGCCTTCTCCACATGTGGAAGCTATTCTGGGATGTTCCGAATGGCGGTGGAGTGTAAGAACCGGACGGAGAGCGACTTGAGTATCGAGGTGGAGTTTGAGTATCCTTTCAGGTCGGTGGAGTACTCATCAATCTAATGTAATATTACATTCATGCTATTGCCAATATAAGCATCTCGGAACCCTCTTCTACCGCTATTATTATGATTGATTATTATTGGTATGACTGTTTTGGTGACAAACCATAATAATGAGATGGTTCACGTTAAACTCCTCCCACTGCTCCAGACTCCACCAGGTGTACTTTGACGCCCCCACCTGTCGGGGGGATTACAAAGAGCGTCTCTTCCTGGTCGGCGACTACTCCTCCTCGGCCGAGTTCTTTGTCACCATCGGCGTGTTTGGCTTCCTCTACTCCACCGCTGCCCTCAGCATCTACGTCTTCTTCTACGAGAAGTACAAGGAGAACAACAAGGGCCCACTGATTGTGAGTCCTGGGACCTCTGACCTCCCTCACTGTGTGTGTGTGTGTCCTGCAGGACCTGGGGGTCCCCTGTGTCCCCTGACCTCTGTCCTCTGTGCCTTTTAGGACCTGGGGGTCACTGCCGTCTTCTCTTTCATGTGGCTCGTGAGCTCGGCAGCGTGGGCCAAAGGTCTCTCTGACGTGAAGACCGCCACCGACCCAGACGAAGTGATCACGCTCATCTCGGCCTGCGAGGTCGAGGGGAACAGCTGCCGCGAGGTCCACGATCCGGTGATGTCCGGACTCAACACCTCGGTGGTGAGACCGGGAGGTCTGAGGGGGTTTTACTGAGCTAGGCGCTCCAAAGGACTTAAAGAACCCAACATGTAAAAAACATCTGAACTTATATCATGTATGAAGATGAGAAAATCTGAGATGTTAATAATTACTTTCACGGCTCAACATTTGATCTATTTTTCTATTTAATTATAACACACCTATTGATTATATATTTTTATATATTGATGTATGTATTTATTTTATAAAATATTTACAGGTGATATATTAAGGTATGGTATGTTTGTATATAACATGATTATAGAGCACATATTGAGGTATAGTTTATTTATAGAAAACATAATTATAGATCAGATATTGAGGTATATTGTATTTATAGCAAACATAATTAAGAATAACGATATTTTGAGATGTATTATATGTATTTATTTAAATGTATTTATGCGCATGATTATAGATCATTTAATAAGATATAGTACTTATAAATAAAATCCGTATAGATGATTTACTCATGTAAAGTATATTTATATATACCATCATTATTAAAAATCATAAATTGATGTATAGTATACTGATATTGATCTCTCTCTCCAGGCCTTCGGCTTCATCAACCTGATCCTGTGGGTGGGGAACCTGTGGTTTGTCTTCAAAGAGACGGGCATCATCGCTCCCTTCATGAGAGCTGCGCCTCCTCAGGAGAAGGCCGCCGCCGCCGCCCCCGAGGCCTATGAACAGGACCCTTACGCCGGCAACCAGGGCGGCTACCAGCCGGAGTACAGCCAGCAGGGATACAACCAGGTAATCACCCTGATGATGTCACACTGGAGTACTGCTTCATGATGTGGCAGCTCCACCCCCTCTAAGGTCTCTTCCGGTAGGTATCTAGTAAAACAAAGTTTAACTAGATAACTCTTGATCTGTTCGTTTTATAATTCTCTGAAGTCAAATGTTTGTTACAAGACCAGACGCCGCGACCATTCGTCACCTGACATTGTCACCTGACCACACGTACTGTTCTTCTACCTTCACGACCTCATGGCCGTTGCTACTGTACCTCTCCTGCAGGAGGCGGAGTTCGGTCAGGGCTACACCCAGCAGGGGGCACCAACCTCCTTCTCCAATCAGATGTGAACAGACAGAGCAGGTGAGTCACACAGGTGAGGCTGGAGTCGCTCCTGATTGGTCAGTTCAGTTCCTGTATTCAGAGTTAGCGAAGTCCAGCGATCAATAAATCTCATCATGACATATAAACATACTGTTTGTTTGACAGCCTCTAAAAAAACAAAGAAGAAGAGAATCAGGAGCAGAACGGGAAACAATTTTAGTTAAATTATCATCTACATTCTTTATTCCGTTTTGCGATATTTGTCATCACAGATTACTGTTATTGACTATTTTTGTTGTTGTTTTCTCTTCATAGGAAATGCCGGAGTGAGCAAACAGTGGGTCGCCTGCAACCTACCCACAATGCAATACTCCTGTCTGCAGAGTGAATAGTGTGGGGGGGTTGTTAGATGTCCTCTATAATACATTAAGGAGTAATTCATACTAAAGAACCTGGGAACAGAATGTATGTTTGTGTTGTATAAATATCACTTTTAACAGATATATAAACCCAGCTGTTTCTTCTTGTTTTCTATCAAACCCGAGGATTAGCCCTCCCCTCGTTGTATGCCCCGCCCCTGGGATCAGAACAAGCCAATCGCAAAGCCAGTTCACTAGGTTCACCAATCAGTTCCAAACCAGAACCAGGTCAAACCACATCAAACCAGAACCTTTAGCAACACAGTGAACCCAGTCTGGACTACAGATCCAGAATATCCCCCAGGTTGTTTGTATGTTTGTTTTCTGCGTGGCGGCCGAGGAGAACAGAGCACCAACATGATCAATATGATCAATATGATCAGAACTCATGTTCAGTATAAAAATGCATTGATCTCTATTCAACATGTTTTCAAACTTCAAACCGGACTTTCATTAGATGAGTTGACTCCTTTCACGTCACTGACGTTTCCTTCAAAATAAAAGACTAAATTTGGTGAAACAATGAGGACGCTTCATAGTTTGTTGATTGTGAACGAAGCCGTTACCTGTCTCCTCCTCGGCTCTCAGCCAATCAGAAGCTATGAGCTGGTCTTTTTTTGTCTTTCTGGGAAGTTTCTGTGTCTGAAAACAAACTTGATGCTTCTCCTTCTTCACTTGTTTTCTCTGTTTTGTTGGGAAGGTGAAGCAGTTCCTCCTCCGCATGCTTGTATTGTTCAATAAGTGATGATCAGTCTGATTCTACTTCCTGTTCTCCTGTGCAGGTGTGTGTGTCATTACATCTTGTTCTTCTATTTGATCATTTCCCTTTTCTGTTTATTTTAACTTTATTTTGTTATTTATTATTTCCTCTTTTTCTCATCTTCAAAGTCTTTCATCCTTACTCCCAGCTTCCCTCCCTTCTTTTCCGCTTCCTCCCTGTTCCCCCAACCTCTTCCTCTTCAATCTTCCTCCTCCACCTCTTCCTGCTCTTCTTCCTCCTCCTCCTCTCTCCCTCCACCTCTTCCTGCTCTTCTTCCTCCTCCTCTCCTCCCTCCACCTCTTCCTGCTCTTCTTCCTCCTCCTCTTCTCCCTCCACCTCTTCCTGCTCTTCTTCCTCCTCCTCCTCTTCTCCCTCCACCTCTTCCTGCTCTTCTTCCTCCTCCTCCTCTCCTCCCTCCACCCTCTTCCTGCTCTTCTTCCTCCTCCTCTCCTCCCTCCACCTCTTCCTCCTTCTTCCTCCTCCACCTCCCTTCTTCCTGTTCTTCTTCCTCCTCCCTCTCTTCCTCCCTCCACCCTCTTCCTGTCTTCCTTCCTCCTCCTCCTCTTCTCCCTCCACCTCTTCCTGTTCTTCCTCCTCCTCCTCTTCTCCCTCCACTTCTTCCTGCTCTTCCACCTCTTTCGTCGTTATTTTCCTCTATGCGTCTGTCATGTAACTTCCAGTGATATTCGATTCAGCATCAGTGACCATGGCGACAGTGTTAACGGTGATGATGTGTATGAGTTGTTGCTATGATGAGCCCCCCCCCACACACACACTTCCCCCATGTATTTAATCAATGGAAAGTTTCAATAAACATCAAAGTGGTCTGAGTCTGTTAACTGAGTGAACAAATGAAGTGACAAATTACATTTTACAAGTATGAATGAACGAAGCAAAAACAGTCAACAGAAAAACTGCTCCCT
>BMAF01000007.1:0-247500 GCA_014132575.2 Gasterosteus nipponicus | reverse complement strand
TGTTCTCATGGTATGGGATGTAATTTATGTTTTCCTGTGATGAATTGTATTGGGTGGGAGGTGGGATAGTCCAATCAAACAGGGGAGCGGGGCTGGAGAGAGAGGAGCAAAACGTTGAGGATGAGTGGAGAGTGATGGAGTTTTTCCTCGGGTGGTTTTGGTGTTTTTGTGGAGTTGAGAGAGAGACAGAGAGAGATTTTTAGATTTGACCGACCCGCCGGTCCTCACCTGCCCCCTCTTCCTCCCTGGCCTCCTCCCGGTTCTGGTCCCGAGTGGAGGGGTTCCTCTCCGGACACACCCTCGCCAGGTGTCCCTCTCCACCACATCAGAAACACCTCCCGTCATCCGATGTGGCAAACATGACGTAGTCAAGCCCCTCGATCTTCACCTTATCACCAGGCTGAGAGCCTGGTGATAAGGTGAGGACCATGTGGGTCTGTCTCTTGTGAGAGACCACATGTCTCAGCAAAGGAGACTTGCACCCTGAGGAAACCTTCTTTAACTGGGACACCACCTCCCCGTGCTTCACCAGCTCCTCGAGCAGCGATTCGTCCGGGACGAACGGCGGAACATTCAATCCTGTCACCCTGACAGCCGGCACGGCGAGCGGCAGAACGGGTCTGTGGGCGCGCGGACCACCACGCCACTCGCCACCACCTGGCGTGCCTTCTCCACGCTGACCACGAAGATGACCACCGCTCGGTTCATCCACGCGGCGGACTTCACGCTACCGTGACCAAATAAACGAAATAACAGATTTCACCTCACGCTCCGTTCACTCAGAGAGAGAGCGAGAGAGAGAGCGGGTAGCCAACCCGGCCACTCAGTCCAAGATCGTTCCCCGGACTTGGATAACCAACGCTGGGTTGGTGGACAGCGGGGACGATGCCCCGACTTCCGCATCGCCAGCGCCGTGAGGACGAGAGGGAGGTGATTCCATTGTTTTTTGAGGCTCCATCGCTCTCTAGATGCAAACTATGGAAGCCCACTTCCGCCACAAAAAAAAGGGTTAGAAAGTCTAAATTATGACTTAAAATGTCAAAATTATGAGATAAAAAGTCGAAATGATGTCTTAGTTGGTGACTACGGTCACACAGAGTGTGTGTTTAACAACGTCTCGCTGACCAGCTATTAAACCAGGAAGTCCAAATCTGTGAATATCTTGCCAACTTTACCGAACTGTAGACGTTCTACAGACACTTGCACCCACTCACTCCACTCTTATGAGAAACCAGACCAGAAAAATCCTATCGTCTGGAGAATGTGAGGAGGCCTTCAGAAGGTTAAAGGCCTTCCTGTGTTCACCGGCAGTTATCAAAAGTCCTGACTTCAGCACACGGTTCCGGGTGTGGGTTGATGCATCGGTGTAGGCCTTGGTGCGGTCCTCACACAGGAAGACCAAGGAGAGGAGCAAACGGTCCTGTACCTGAGTCGCAGGTTGCTCGCCGGCAAGACCAGGTACTCGGTAGTTGAGAAAGAAGCCCTGGCCATCAAATGGACTCTGGGAACTCTGCGGTACTACCGATTGGGCCAAGAGTTTGATCTGGAAACTGACCACTGGGCTCATTCGACACCGAAAATGTGGTTTCCTGTTTTGGGTCCTGTGGTAGGCAGGCAAATGATAACCTCTAGGTGTAGCAATCGCCTGTAGTCTAGAGCCGGAAGTACTAAATTAGTCTGATGGAAGGGGCTTAGGATATTTAAGGGAACCTCCTCAGGATGGAAGGGATTGGTTTTTGTTTGTAGTGTGGGCAGTACTAGGCAGAAAGTAAAAAACCCATTGAGAGACATTTAATGGTGACTTTTTTGGTTTAGCAAAGGGTTTCCTGTAAATATAATGTTTACACTTTGGGAGACACACAATAAAATTGCACCATCACTACTACGCCAAAGTCTTTGTTCCTACCCTCACCTATGGTCATTAAGGACGGGTCATGACCAAAAGAACTAGGTCACGGGTACAAGTGGCCAAAATGGGTTTCCTCAGGAGAGTGGCTGGCGTCTCCCTTAGGGGTCAGGTGAGAAGCTCAGCCCTTCGCGAGGAGCTCGGAGTAGAGACGCTGCTCCTCTGCGTCGAAAGGAGCCAGTTGAGGTGGTTTGGGAATCTCGTGAGGATGCCCCCTGGGCGCCTCCCTAGGGAGGTGTTCCAGGCACGGCCAGCTGGGAAGAGGCCCCGGGGAAGACCCAGGACCAGGTGGAGAGATTATATCTCTGCACTGGCCTGGGAACGCCTTGGATCCCCCACTCAGAGCTGGTAGATGTGGCCCGGGAAAGGGAAGTTTGGGGTCCCCTGCTGGAGCTGTTGCTGCCGCGACCCGACCCCGGATAAGCGGTTGAAAATGGATGGATGGACTGCTACGCCATTTTTTGTGCTGTTCAGCGAAGGACTGAGGTTGAACTGTCAGCTTCATTCGGTCATGAGGGCTCACAGAGTTTCCAGCTTTCTTATCTGAAGTCGATGCTGAATACCGGGAACCACTCTTTCTGTCTGATGTGCACTAAATCACGGCTCCGTGCTGCAGCGATTTTATTCCATGAGATCAAAGATTGAGAGAAGGGCCAACCTGTTAGCTGAGTGACCCCCGATGGCTGGCAGACCTGCCTCTTTTAGTCTATCTTGACACACTGAAGACTAAAAGGCAAAGAGCAGCTGGTACCACGACTTTGAGGTTGGGTGAGAACGAAGTAGGAAGAGGGTGAGAACTTAACATCACAAAATATCTCACATAAAACTCAGATTGTGTTTTAAGCATTGTTTGTGTTGTCATGGAAACTGATACCATTGTGGTAAACGATAGAACACAGAACTGAATTTTAACCTCAGGTCAGGTTCTAACCTCTGACCTTTCGCATTGTCTCTCACAGTCTCTACCTGCAGCTCGCGGTGCGGGGCGTGGCCTGGATGTCTCAGTGGGCGGGGGCAGACGCGAGCGCAGAGACCTCCATAACCTGCTCCCTTATCAGGAACAGATGATGTCGTATGCCGCCAATCAAGGGGGAGGTGGGGCCAATCACCTGTACTACCAATCAGATGGCTGGAGGGGCCGGGGCTTGAACCAGGCTCTGCAGCGGTTGATGGAGAGGGACCAGAGGGAGGAGCAAGAAGAGGAGCAGCAAGCAGGTAAAGGAGCTTTAAGCCTTCTCTCAACCTATGATGAAATTTCTCAGCACGCTACAGTTCTCTACAACATTTTATACAATATCACATATATATGTATATTAGGATATATATATATATATATATATATATGTATATTGTTGTTGGCTGCAGCCACAGCCTTGTCCTTGGCTGTGGCTGCAGCGTACCAGACGGTGATGGAGGAGCAGAGGATGGACTCCATGATGGCCGTGTAGAAGTGGACCATCATTGTCTTTGGCAGGTTGAGTTTCTTCAGCTGCCTCAGGAAGAACAACCTCTGCTGAGCCTTCTTGGTGATGGAGCTAATGTTCAGCTCCCACTTGAGGTCCTGGGGAACGGAAGGAGTCCACAATAGTGACGGCGGAGTCACACAGGGTGATGGGGGAGGGTGGGGCTCTGTTCCTCCTGATATCCACAACCATCTCCACTGTCTTTAGAGCGTTGAGCTCCAGGTTGTTCTGACTGCACCAGGACACCAGATGGTCAGACTCCACCTGTAGGCGGACTCGTCCCCACCAGAGATCAGTCCAATGAGGTTGGTGTCATCCACAAACTTCAGGAGCTTGACGGACTGGTGACTGGAGGTGTTGGCTCTGTAGGCGAACTGCAGGGGTCCAGAGGGGGGTCGGTGAGGGACTTCAGGTGGGTCAGGACTAGCCGTTGAAAAGACTTCATGACTACAGAGGTCAGGGCGACTGGCCTGTAGTCATTGAGTCCTGTGATCCTGGGCTTCTTGGGTTGTTGGGGGGCATGGGCCTCTATTGTGCTGGGAGCCGGGGACTGGGGGGTGTGAACTTCAGGACTGCTCCTTTGTCAATCTCGGCCACAATAATCTTGATTAACAAGACAGCCCTAGTATATATACATATACTGTGCTTCCTGCCCACAGGTTTTTTTGGGCGCTCTGCTCCGCCTGCTGAGCGAGGCACAGAGCGCGGGATTGGTGGACCCTGGAGACGTGGAGGAAGAGGAGAAAGAGGAGGACAATCGGGGGCCACCAGGGGACTTCCGGGGCCCCTTCCCAGACTACGATGAGACAGGGGGGGGAACAAATGTGGGGAGGCCTCTGGCGGCCTGGTGGGGCCTCCTGGAGCCCCATATGGCTCAGGCTCTGCTAGAGAGGTGAATACTTTCTGTGTGGGGGGAGGAGGGGGGGGGGCTGTGTCAATGATCAAAGTTATTGATAATAACCTGAGGCCTGTGATTGACAGAATGGAGCCCCATATGGCTCAGGCTGTGCTGCAGAGAGCGAGGCCTCAACAGGCTGGAAGACTTCAATCAGGACGGACCGCAGGCGACCAGGACTCTCTGAGGTCTAAAATACTGAAGTATACATATATGTTATATGTTTATTGTCACATAACTGTTTTATTATTAGAACTATGTTACTTGATGGTCACATAATATCTTATTATTATATTGGTCACATGACTTCTTCACTATTATTATTATGACACATGATGTCTTTATTATTATAATAATAATGGGGGAATTATTTATTATTATTATTATGTTGGTCACATGACATCTTTGCTATTATCATATTATACATGACCGCTTTAGTATTATTTTGTTGGTCACATGACGTCTTTACTATTATTATAATGATCAGGTGAGTTCAATAATGATCTCTGTCCACCCTCTACTGCCCAGACGTCTGGTTGCTAGGTTACTGTCCAGCATTGGCCCTAGCGACGCTGCAGTGATTTCTGGTCGCCGGATGAGAAGAGACCTGTCAATCACAGCGGTCGAGCCTGTTGGTTCCGCCCACGTGAGAAGCTACCGATCCCTTGATGATGTGGCTCCTCCATTTCCTAGCAACAGCCCCCCGCTGCTCAGAGGGAAGAGGCTGGAGGAGGAGGAGGAGGAGGAGGAGGAGGAGGAGGAAGAGGAGGAGCCCCGCCCTCCGGCTGCCGAGCTGCAGAGGATGAAGCGCATTCACACCATGGCAACCGCCAGAGAGGAAGAACTGCACCATGGGAGTCGTAGACGCAGGAAAAGAGATGCCGTGAACTACGACACCCAAATAATCATCAATCAGATCTTGGAGTACATGAGGGAATAAGAGGAGGAAGAGGAGGAAGGAGAGGCGAAGAGGAGGAGCTGAGAAAGAGGAGTGGAGAGAGGAGGATGCAGATGGAGGAGTTAGGAGTAGGTTAAGTTAGGTGAGGTAGGAGGTGTCAATCTAGCTGGAGGAGGAGGCAGTCTGATGGGGAGAGGTGGGAGGAGTTACTGCAGAAAGAAGCGAGGAGTAGGAGGAGCCATATTTTTGTGTTTTTTCAGGATTATTTTGCGTGTTTTAATGCTTTCAGTGAAAAATGTATCCGATGATTTGTTTATTGTTAAAAAAGGATGACGTCCCTCAGCAACATTACAAACGTATTTCAAACACACCACATAATAAACCACAGTCCTGAATATAAAACTGAAAATTCAACTTGATTTATATTTTATATAATCTATTTATGAAATATTAATGAGTGATGATCTTGTAAGATCCCTAAACCAACATTTATCAATCTCACAAAGTAGGGCGGAGCTTAGCACTGCCCCCTCACAGCGAGAGATGATTGACGGCAGGGGCTGATCAGCCATGTGATTGGTTGTGTTTGTGTAACTACAGCTTATGTGCAGCAGTTCTGTCATGTGATCACCTGTCAGAAATAAAGTCAGTATCCCAGAAACTCTGCGTGGTTCCTCAGCTCCACGTGTAGGTTCACCTGTTCAGGTGATCCACCAGCAGCTACAGGCCAACCGTTACCTTTCATCTTTTTATTCAGTGATGGAGAATCAATTTGTGTCTGATGAAACTGTTTATTTCAGTAACTGTTGAGTCACGCGTGATTCATTCTGTAAACACAAACAACAACAACCGGCGTACAAACATTGCAAAGAAAATGTTTCCTTCTGAAGTGGGGCTGTAGTGAGACAAACTAGGGACAATAACATAATGCCTACGTCATTGTAACCGTGGCAACCAGTTTACTGCGTACTTTACCTCGGAGAAGTAGATTTATTTTTAAAATGTTAATGTTGGTCTTTCATGACCTGAATGTGTAGCCTGCTGGACCCAGATGCTAACAGACGTTCTAACTGTTAGCTTGACTAATATTGTAAGTTGACCCACAAGACAAATCTATGTTAACTTAATTCCTTCATTCAAATGTTTCCTACATTCCTGAATGGATCTTCCATGTGACGTGATCATATCATATCATATTCTCTTAGACCCTCACACATCGTGCACAGAGAGTCTTCTGAATCTGGAGGAAGAGAGAGAAGGAAATAAAACCATTGAAAACATCTGAACATGAAGGAAGGAGATTTACATTGCTTGAAACATGAAATAAAAATAGTCATTCAAAAGATAAATAATAGTTAAGAAAACTATAAATAGAATAAATTTGCAGTGTAGTTTAAGAATGTCCAAATTACAGAAATGGTCAATTAAAGGCAGCAGCAAACAGAAAAGCCTTTAATCTGGATTTAAAGGAGCGGAGGGACTCAGGGAACAGAAAGTAGAGCCGCCCCAGACGACCTGAGGGTCGGCACATCAGAGATGTACTTTGGCCCTCGTCTAAGGCCACATACAGAGAGGTCTCTGAAGGACTGGCCCACTCGCTTCTAATGCACCAATATTAGGATCAATCAAACGTTTGATAAGTGAACACGTCTGCAGGAATCCATGCTCTCCATCAGCAGAATTACGTTGGGTTTGGAACAAGAAGGTTGGCAGCTCATTCTCTCGGCGTGATTTCCTTCTCAATGACAGAAAAGTGACGCTGCCTGGATCCTTTCACAGACGCGTTCCAGCAGAGAGCCTGACGTGTGGCAGTGCGCTGCGTGGACCTTTGGCAGAATGCTTTCATGTGCACATGTGGTCTCTTGTTCAGGGTGCGGAGATGATCAGTGAGATCAACTAGAAAAGCCAGGTCTGCCACCATAAAGGCTCCGTCATCTCCTTCCCTTTTCTTTCAGAAAACGTGTCAATATTTGATGTCAGGGAGTAAAGCGGCTGCAGCACCTCAGGCGCTGAAGTAGGTCCGTGTTCAGCATCAGAGAGGAGCGCTTGAAATGCTCGCTGCTAAAGCCCTCGTGCCCAACTATGTTCCACTAAGAACGACACCAGTCCATTACATTTATAGACTTTGATGCGGGCCAATTACAAATGGATGGCGGGCCGCAGTTGGCCTGCAGGCCGTAGTTTGGACACCCCTGCCCTAAACCATTCAGTGCTTTATGAACCAACAGCAGGTTTTTCCAAGTCAACTCTCACTGGAGTGATGTGATCCACTTTCCTATGAGGACTCGAGCTGTAACTTTCTGATTGACTTTTTAGAAGTACTGAAGATCTACTGAAGATAAATACATGGACAAGTTTTTCTACATCTGGTTGAGACATAAATCCTCTAATCCTCAGTATATTCTTTAGGTGATAGTAGGCTGAAGTGGTAACTGGCTTGGTTTGTGGTTTTTAACAACAGTGATCATTGAAGGATGAATCATTCATCCTTGTTAGCAAAAACTATTACTTTGGTTTCATCTTTGTTTAATTGGAGAAAGATTCGACACAGAAAGGTGTGAAAACTGTTAAAGTGAAGGACAGACTCACATGGTGACTTCACGCCGACATCAGCAGACCTGTGGTCACTGCAGGAACACAGACAGTCTTATTATTTACCTGTTGCTCCTTCCCACCTTCCCCACAATGCTAATGCTAAGCTATCTGTACCTAGAGTTAACTGTAAGGTAACGTGAAACAAATTGATCTAATTGCACCTAAAGCTAAATCTAGGCTAATTACACAGGAAGCTTTATGTTAACTTTACTCAGAAGTTAACTGGGCCAGGAGCCAATTGTTTGTAAACATTACTATGGAGTTAACTCCAACTTAATGTATCCTAAAACCAATTACAGTAGATGCTAACTGAACTCAGCGGCTTCCCTCAACCTAATAGAACCTGAAGCTCACTCTGAGATAACAGGACCTGAAGCTAACCCTGGGCCAACGGGACCTGAAGCTAACCCTGGGCCAACGGGACCTGAAGCTAACCCTGGGCCAACGGGACCTGAAGCTAACCCTGGGCCAACGGGACCTGAAGCTAACCCTGCGCTAGTTTCCTCACCCTCCTTGGCGTCCGGAGGCAGCAGGGCATCCTGTCTGTTGGCAAGGACGAAGGCCAACGTGGCCAAGATGGCGGCGTCCAAAATGCCCAGGATGGCCAGGATGTAGGCCCAGTGGACGGAGCAGTTACCTAGAGAGAAGCTGCCCACCTGGAGACGATCCATGAATCAGCATGTGATCGTACACCTGAGTGTACACATGTATTCTTGATATGTATAGAAAATAAATACATGTTTATTACTCACAGAGTCTCCACACAGAGCTCTCATCTCTGGACTCTCCCACGAGTCTGGAAACAATAGACAAGCTAACGCCAGACAGAAGCCTAAGAGAGACAGACAGGGACACAATGAGATGGACAGAGGCATTATGCGACCATAGAACCAGTTGGACCGAAGAACCAGTAGCACCAGTGACTAACCTGCAGTAAGCTGCAGCCAGGCACAGATCTTATAGACCGTGGCGCCGCTGCAGAACCTGAAGAGACAGAGACAGAGGACACTGGTCCACACCGCCCACACAGACACTCCCACCAACATGGCCACCGACTGGAAGGACGGCAGAGGGGACAGACTGGAGAGACCACCACGGCAGTCCAGAACCGGCCAGTCGGACTCCACACACACCTTAGAACACAGACCCACAAAAGGAACCAGAAAGGGAACCGTAGGAGGAACAATAGAGGGAATCACAGAGGGTCCCATAGAAGGAACCATAGAGGGGACCGTAGCGGGAACTGTAGAGGGAACTATAGATGGGACCAAAGAGGGAGGCAAAGATGGAACAATAGAAGGAATCGTGGATGGAACCCCAGAGCGATGGGTGGGTCGAACATTCCTCACCTCAAACAGCCCCAGGGTGCCGCTGGCCGGGACAGACCCTGCCCCCCCCAGGTGTTGGGTCTCTCCAGTGCCGACCCAGGACGGCTGGACCAGGACCACTACCTGGATGATGGCTAGGCAGAGGGAGCACACGGCCCAAAGAACCCCCACCGCACGGGCACTCCTCACAAACTCCGTCTGGTAGAGACGGGACAGGTGAGGGAGGGGCGGGGACACTGACATCGCTGAGAGGGGAGAGAGAGAAGCTGCTACTTTTACAGTATTACATTATTACTGATATTATTATTGATACAAATATAATCAATACCACCACTTCTTCATCTCCCACTTTCTATAACTAGCGACCCATAAACTAACTCTGTAACGGTCCGTCGCAACATTCCCTCCCTCTCTCCCTCCTCTCTCCCTCTCAATTGTCAATTAACGGTCATTCCAGATCCTGTCATCAACAAGAACATCATCTCATTCTTCAAACTTTTGATCAGGGTAATTTGGGTAGTTTCTGGTATCATTATGATTTAAAAGGAGTAAACACGGTTGAATGATAATAAATGGCTTCACCCAACCACAAACCATAAGTGAAAGAAAGGTTTTTGTGTTATCATTCATATTCTCTGAAAAATGGCCAAGAAATCATTAATACTGCCAGGGTATGTAAACTTATGAGCACAACTGTAGCTGACATACGCTCCTCTTTCTCAAACCCACCTCAACCTACTTGTGTCCCACTGGCTTCACCTCTATCGCCCTCACTTTCCTCCTTCACCCCCCGTCTCCTAACCAAGTTCTTACCCTAGTAACCTCTGCCCGTCCGACCACCTGCCCTCTTGACCCCATTCCATCACATCTTCTACAATCTATCACTCCTGATCTTCTTCCTTTCCTCACCTGTCTCATCAACAATGCTCTGTTATCTGGATGTTTTCTCTGAAGGAGAAGAGTTAACCCTCTCCTGAAGAAACCCACCCTCAACCCTTCTGAAGAACACAACTACAGACCAGTCTCTCTTCTTCCCTTTCTGTCCAAAACTCTTGAACGTGTGATCTTTAACCAACTCTCCTCCTATCTCCACCATAACAACCTCCTTGACCCCCACCAGTCAGGCTTCAAGGCCGTTCCACAGAGACTGCTCTCCTTGCTGTCTCAGAGCAACTCCACACTGCTAGAGCTCCTCTCTCTCCTCTGCCCTCGTCCTTCTGGACGTCTCTGCTGCATTTGACACAGTCAACCACCAGATCCTTGTCTCCTCCCTTCAGGAACTTGGTGTCTCAGGCTCTGCTCTCTCCCTTCTCTCGTCCTACCTCAACGGACGCACCTACCGGGTAACCTGGAGAGGATCTGTGTCAGAACCTTGTCCTCTTACTACTGGAGTTCCTCAGGGTTCCGTCCTGGGTCCCCTCCTCTTCTCGCTCTACACCAACTCTCTCTGCGCTGTCATTCGCTCGCATGGCTTCTCCTACCACAGCGATGCTAATGACACCAACTAATCCTCTCCTTCCCTCACTCGGATCTCTGCCTGTCTGACTGACGTCTCTTAGTGGATCCGCCCACCATCTGAAAATCAACCCCGACAAGACGGAACTACTTCTCCTTATGTGAGAAGATTCTCCTTCACAGAACCTGACGGTTAACTTTGAGACTCCGTGTTAACGTCCACTTTGACTGCAGGAACCTCGGCGTGACGTCGACAGCCGACTCTCCCTGACTCCAACATCACTGACAACACCATCCTGTAGATACTCGCTCTACAACATGAGGAGAACACGTCCTCTTCTCACTCAGAAGGTACTGATTCAGGCTCTTGTCGTCTCCCTCCTGGACTACTGTAACTCTCTCCTGCAGGTCTCCTGCTACCACCATTCCACCTCTGCAGCTCATCCAGAATGCAGCAGCTCCACTGGTCTTTAACCTTCCTAAGTTCTCCCTCATCCTCCACTCCTCCGCTCTCTTCACTGGTACCGGTGGCTCATCCAGTTCTAAACATGGTGCTCAGGTACCATGCTGTGAATGGATGGGGTCCAGCTTACATCCAGGACCTGGTCCAACCCGACATCCCGACCCGCACTCTCCGCTCTGCATGTGATAAACTGCTTGTTCCTCCTCACTGAGAGCAAAACACTCCACTAGATCTCCACTCTTTGCTGTCCTGCTCCTAAATGGTGGAAGGAGGTCTCTGAAGACATCAGGACCACAGAGAGCCTTCACATCTTCAGACTAAAGACACACCTCTTCAGACTCTACCTCCACTAACACACTAACTGTAGCACTTACATTGGACTTATACAACTTGCTATAGATAACAGATATATCGGTTTAATTCATGAAATCACACTTTCTTGTTTCTTGTTCTTCTGAGTTTGTGTCCTTATGGTTAAATGTTCTTATTGTAAGTCGCTTTGGATAAAATTGTCAGATAAATGACAGGTGATGTAATAATATCAATAAAAATATTTACACTATTATTAATATTGAAGATAAATCTTATCATTGATTATTTATATTATTATTGACAATGAAATGATCAATAATATACACTATACACTACTACAATATGATCAGTAATAGTATTCTGATTGATATTATCGTCTGGTCATTAGTAAACAAGTTGTGACAATTGTCATGTTAATTATTTAGAAACTAAATAAACATTTAACAAATATTAGTTCATGTTTTTATTGCCTTTCCCTGTCTCTCTGCTGTCTCTCTGCTGTCTCTCTCCCCTCTCCCTGTCTCTCTCTCTCTGTCTCTCTGCTGTCTCTCTGCTCTCTCTCCGTCTCTCTCCCTGTCTCTCTGCTGTCTCTCTGCTGTCTCTCTGCTGTCTCTCTCCTGTCTCTCTCCCTGTCTCTCCCTGTCTCTCTGCTGCTCTCTGTCTCTCTCCGTCTCTCCCTGTCTCTCTCCCTGTCTCTCTGCTCTCTCTCTCCCTGTCTCTCTCCTCTCTCTGCTGTCTCTCTCCCTGTCTCTCTGCTGTCTCTCTCCTGCTCTCTCCCCGTCTCTCTCTGCTGTCTCTCTCCCTGTCTCTCCTGTCTCTCTGCTGTGTCTCTCTCCCTGTCTCTCTGCTGTCTCTCTGTCTCTCTGCTCTCTCCCCGTCTCCTGTCTCTCTCCCTGTCTCTCTCTGTCTCTCCCTGTCTCTCTGCTGTCTCTCTCCCTGTCTCTCTGCTGTCTCTCTCCCTGTCTCTCTGCTGTCTCTCTCCCTGTCTGTCGTCAGTTAAAGAGAAACGGACCGATCTGAAATTACGATCACGTGAAAGAAGAAAACGAACCTGAAGCCGAAAGAGATCCAGCTGTCTGTCCGTCCGTCCGTCTGTCCGTCCGTCCGTCTGTCTGTCTGTCTGTCTGTCTGTCTGTCTGTCCGTCCGTCCGTCCGTCTGTCCGTCCTCCTGTTTATCTGCAGGGTGGAGGATGCAGCGGGAGATGGAGGAGAGGACGCAGCGCTACATACCCGGATGTGGCTTCCTCCGTCAACGTCGTCTGTGAGCGGATAGCCGATGAATGCACACGATGACGTCACGACGTAGAATTTTAGAAAGAAAAATAGAATTTTCCCATTTGATCAACACAACATGCAAAGTACTCCGAGGGCATCAAATACTTTATATTGTGACACAAATAACGACAAATAAATGCGTGTGTTCTCTGCACCTTCAGCTGCAGGTCCTTTGGGGAATGTCTCCACCAGCTTTGCACATGTTCCTCCATTCTTCTTGATGCTCAGTCAGATTAGATGGAGAGCATCAGAACAGCAGTTTTCAAATCTTGCCTTAGATTCTCAATTGGATTGAGGTGTGTTCTTTGACTGGGAATCTTTAAACCACGAACGTGCTTTGATCTAAACTATTGATTGTTGCTCTGGCTGTATGTTGAGGGTCATCGTCCTGCTGGAAGTCTCAAGTCTTTTACAGACTGCATCATATTTTCTTCAAGGATCGCCCTGTATTTGTCTCTATCCATCTTCCCCTCACAGTGACTAGTTTCCTGTAGCTGCTGAAGAGAAGCATCCCCACAGCATGATGCTACCACCACCCTGTTTCCCCGTTGGAGTGGTGTGCTCAGGGTGATGGGTGGTGTTGGGTTCCCTCCACAGAGGCCAAAAAGTTATCATCTGACCAGATCACCTTGTTCCACATGTTGCTGTGTCTCCCATGTGACTTGTGATTTATTCTGGTTCACTCTTCCATAGAGGACAGATTAGTGGAGGACACAGTAATAGTTGTCCTGTGGACAGATTTCTCTTTGCAGCTCCTCCACAGTTTGAGCCTCTTGGTTGCTTCTCTGATTCATCTTCTCCTTGCGGTCAGTTTGGGTGGACGGCCTTCTCGTGGTGGCTTTGTGGTTGTGCCATATTCTTTCCATTTGTTGATGATGGATTTTATAAGTGTTCAAAGCTTGGAATGGTTTTTTAGAAGCTAACCCTGCTTCATACTTGGGTCAGCTCCTTGGTCTTCGTGATGCTCTTTGTTCAGTAACCCTTTCTAACAGACTCTGAGGCCTTCACAGATCACGTGTATTTATCTTGAGATTAGATAGCAGACCGGTGGACCCTATCTGCTAATTATGTGACCAGATCTTTATGAGGAGTTTTACAGTAAAGGGGGTAAATACTTATGAATAAACATTTATTTGCTGGGTATGTTGAACATACAAGGAATTTGTCATGGTGGGTGGTGCATACATGGCATTAACAATGTAGAGTTGAATTAATATGTGTATATATATATATAATATAAAAAACAGGAAAACTCTAGTAGCACGTGTTCTTTGTTTATTCTAAGCCTTAGCTAAACAAAATGTAAAGTCATAGTTTTAGTAGTGTTTACCTCTAAAATATCTCGCTGTAGATGTTACAATTCAACAGAGGGAAGGAGAAGCTGACAGATACAGTGAGACGCCAACTAGGACAGTCACCATGACACTGGGGACGGAGGACATCACCATGACACTGGGGACGGAGGACAGTCACCATGACACTGGGGACGGAGGACAGTCACCATGACACTGGGGACGGAGGACATCACCATGACACTGGGGACGGGGGACAGTCACCATGACACTGGGGACGGGGGACAGTCACCATGACACTGGGGACGGAGGACAGTCACCATGACACTGGGGACGGAGGACATCACCATGACACTGGGGACGGAGGACAGTCACCATGACACTGGGGACGGAGGACATCACCATGACACTGGGGACGGGGGACAGTCACCATGACACTGGGGACGGGGGACAGTCACCATGACACTGGGGACGGAGGACATCACCATGACACTGGGGACGGAGGACATCACCATGACACTGGGGACGGGGGACAGTCACCATGACACTGGGGACGGGGGACAGTCACCATGACACTGGGGACGGAGGACATCACCATGACACTGGGGACGGGGGACAGTCACCATGACACTGGGGACGGAGGACAGTCACCATGACACTGGGGACGGAGGACATCACCATGACACTGGGGACGGGGACAGTCACCATGACACTGGGGACGGGGACAGTCACCATGACACTGGGGACGGAGGACATCACCATGACACTGGGGACGGGGGACAGTCACCATGACACTGGGGACGGGGGACAGTCACCATGACACTGGGGACGGCAAAGGGTTTAGGACAGGATAGTGTAGAGACACTGTGGGACAGCGAGGAGACAGAACGGAGGACCAGCAGGACGGAGTCAGCCAGTGAGTCCAAATGCTACTTTAACAATAATACTGTGGAGTTCAATGATTACCTCATTACCCAGAATGCTCCTCAACACAAACTCAGCATGATGAAATTCACTTCCTCTCACCAAAGCTTTTGGGTCAAAGGTGGTGAAGGAGGTCAAAGGTCTTGACCTGCTGAAGACCTTTGACCTTCTGAATATTATTAAACAAAAAATGAGTTCAAACATTTATTAATGTGTTGCTCATAAACATGAAACTTCTTAACAAGGCGTATTATTTATAAGTGAAGACAAACATTTTAATGGTAATAAAACATTAATCAGAAACACAATATTGCACCCAACAAAAAGCCTTCTGACACCGTCAGCGAATCAAGGGCACCTCCCAGAACGCACTGTGATACACGTCGATATTTATTGGCTCCTGACAGGAAACTACCAAGACATTCAGAGTAAAGCTCTGCCAAAAGTATTACAACTAACTGAAGCGTTCAATGAGGGTGACGTTTTGAGCTTGATAAATGATACAATCATAAAAAATTAAGAAGCTGGCATTTTCTTACTTGCTGTTCTGAATATTTCTCTACTGAATTCTCGGGTTTATTATTTGCTCGGCTCATTTTTCCTGTTTATTCATCAGTAAAGCAACATTATCAGCGCTTCTAGTACACAGATGTATTCTAAATAATAGTGACCGGATCATGTGACATAATCCTGCATTTACTTCCTGGTTGTAGTCGAGCAACATGAAAGCAACAAACCCAACAACTCAGGACAGACGCGACAAACTGAAAGGGGCGTGGTCAAATTGATGAGGTCATTCAGTCTGTGAAAAAAAACGCCGAATTTATTTTTTAGGCACGAAGGCAGTGAATAAAAAACAGGGTTCTTTGATTAAAAAGTGGAGAGAAAAACTTAAAGAAATATTAAATCATCTGAACAGAAACCAGAAAGCAAAAGTACCTTCAGGAGGATTCAACTCAGACAGGGAGTGGCATTCACTGGGGGACCTCCCCCTCCACCTCCTCCTCCTCCTCACCTCCTCTTCACCACCTTCACCTCCTTCACCTCCTTCAGCTTCTCCTCCTCACCTCCTCTTCCTCCTCCTCCTTCACCTCCTTCACCTCCTCCTCCACCAACTCCTCAGCTCCATGGGGGGGGATCTCCTCCTCTTCACCTCCTCCTCTCAGCTCCATGGAGGGGATCTCCTCCTCTTCACCTCCTCCTCTCAGCTCCATGGAGGGGGGATCTCCTCCTCTTCACCTCCTCCTCTCAGCTCCATGGGGGATCTCCTCCTCTTCACCTCCTCCTCTCAGCTCCATGGGGGATCTCCTCCTCTTCACCTCCTCCTCTCAGCTCCATGGAGGGGATCTCCTCCTCTTCACCTCCTCCTCTCAGCTCCATGGAGGGGGGATCTCCTCCTCTTCCTCCTCTCAGCCTCTCCCCTCCTCCTCTCAGCTCCATGGGGGGATCTCCTCCTCTTCACCTCCTCCTCTCAGCTCCATGGGGGGGGATCTCCTCCTCTTCACCTCCTCCTCTCAGCTCCATGGGGGGATCTCCTCCTCTTCACCTCCTCCTCTCAGCTCCATGGGGGGGATCTCACTCCTCCTCTCAGCTCCATGGGGGGATCTCCTCCTCCTCCTCAGCTCCATGGGGGATCTCCTCCTCAGCTCCATGGGGGGGATCTCCTCCTCAGCTCCATGGGGGGATCTCCTCTCAGCTCCATGGGGGGGGGATCTCCTCCTCAGCTCCATGGGGGGATCTCCTCCTCAGCTCCATGGGGGGGACTCTTCTCCGAACTTGGCGATGTGAGCTGCGTTTTTAGCTTTGAACAGAATCTGAACCACAAAGTTTAAGTTTATTTTACTAAAATATTCTTGAATATCAACAATGACAATTGTTGGTAACAACTAAATATGTATCAGCAATAGTAATAATACATTAACCAATAATAGCAAATGAATAATGTTATAGGAATAGTTATGATGCTCCTCTAATGAGGACACCCAGGACGAGCTGGGGGGGTTATGTCTTCACACAGGGAGGTAATAAATGATATATGTAGAACTCACCTGGTGGTGGACGTAGGCCTCACACAGGTAACAATAATAATAATAATAATAATATATATAGAACTCACCTGGTGGTGGACGTGGGTAACAATAATACAATAATAATACACATAATAGAACTCACCTGGTGGTGGACAGCCACACAGGTAACAATAATAATAATAATAATATATAGAACTCACCTGGTGGTGGACGAGGCCTCACACAGGTAACAATAATAATAATAATAATAATATACGCTCACCTCACACACAGGTAACAATAATAATAATAATAAAATGATATATCACCTGGTGGTGGACGACTCACCTGGTGGTGGTGGACGTAGGCCTCACACAGGTAACAATAATAATAATAATAATAATATACGTAGAACTCACCTGGTGGTGGACGTAGGCCTCACACAGGTAACAATAATAATAATAATAATAATATATACCTAGAACTCACCTGGTGGTGGACGTAGGCCTCACACAGGTAACAATAATAATAATAATAATAATATACGTAGAACTCACCTGGTGGTGGACGAGGCCCTCACACAACAATAATAATAATAATAATATACGAGAACTCACCTGGTGGTGGACACACAGGTAATAATAATAATAATAATAATAGAACTCACCTGGTGGTGGACGTAGGCCTCACACAGGTAACAATAATAATAATAATAATATATTTAGAACTCACCTGGTGGTGGGCGAGGGCCTCACACAGGTAACAACTCACCTGGTGGTGGACGTCCTCACACAGGTAACAATAATAATAATAATAATAATATACGTAGAACTCACCTGGTGGTGGACGTAGGCCTCACACAGGTAGCACCACACTGACAGGTCACAGAAGCTCAGAACCATCGGGTGTTCAGTCACAACACCGTGAGTCACCATGTGCTCATTTACATAACGACCACAAAACACCTGAGACAGGAAGGACAAGAGATGAGACGCAGCACATCAACAGAGGAGACAGCGGCTGTGATGGAGAGGTGCGGCGGGTCACCTGGTAGCAGGTGAGACAGGTCCAGTTCTCAGCGCCAGAGCCACAGTCCTGACACGACTGGAAGACATCAATGCCAGAGGCGGGAAGGGGCTTAACCGCATCCAAGTGAGGACACCAGGACAGAGGGTCCACCATGTACAGAGGGGCCTGCAGACAGAGACAAGTGAGTGATGTGAACACAAATAGACAGACAGGTGAGTGATGTGAAGACAATGAAGTCCTTACTTCCTTCTGTCCTCCACACAGCAGCTCCAGACACGTCTCAGATTTGGACCAACCACACGCTCCGTCCGTCTCTAGCTCCACCCCTGTGGCACGAGCTTCCCCATCTCCAGGGGCAACAGGCTCCGTTGCTGCCATGGCAACAGTCTGTGAAGGGTATAATACTGTAGTATTACATTATAATGTTTATATATATATATATATATATATGTTCTCAGTCCACTGGGAGCGTGCTGACACGCCAGCAAGGCTCCCTCAAGCGCCAGTGATTTACTCTGCAAACTCGCGAGAATGTTTTCTGCTCGCTCGCAGTTTTTCTTTTGGAGAGTGGGGGGCGGAGCCAGTCACCGTGGCATTGCTACATCTTTTTGGTTACAAACCTGGTCTTTGGATCGGCTGGATGTCAGTGCTGTTGCGGTGTGCATGCAATGAACTATGGAAACCTCTTTCCGCACAAAGAAGTATAAGAATAGAAAGTCAAAGTGATGAGGAACAACACAAAGGACACCTCTCGTGTCGACAACCAGCTACACTTCGCCGCAGACTGGTCCCTTTTGGTAAAATAAGGTTTCGCTGACGAGCTATTGAGTCTGATTCTGTGAATAACTATAGCGAACTTTGAAGGAGCATCATCTTACCTCATCATTTCTGACCCCTTCATTTTCTTTGGTGGGCTTCTACAGAATGCAAAACAGATGAACTCCAGCCAATCCAAAGACAAGGTTTGTAACCAATTAGATGTAGAGAGACCATGGTGACTGGCTCCGCCTCCTTACTGTCAAAAAGAACAACTGCGAGCAGAATATCTCGCGCTAGACAAAGTTTAGCTCGCTAATGTTTGAGTTGCACATCGACCAGATTTGAGCGCTCGGACACTTTGACATTAATTTGCCTTCATACGCGTCTCTTCCACGTCACTCGTTACCTCTTCCCGGCTGAGGCAGGCCACGCCCCCCACAGGCGTTGTCACTGCAGTGCAATTGGCTGAGCTACGGCTGAGGTCCAAGCCGGCCAATCCCTGGGTGAGCAGCGTCAGACTGCCAACCTTTTGATTGGTCGATAACACAGAAATCAGATCAGGGTTTTGGCTCTTCCAGATGTTAAGCTGCGGTTCATATTTACCGTGGAAGCCTCCGATCCTGCAGGTGGCAGCGGAGGTTTGTCTGTGCCGCTCGTCCCGGACTTCCTGCACTTTCCTTTAGAACTACGTTTTCCATGATGCTTCAGTGCTGTTAGGGACGATCGCACCGACTCTGGGACTGAAAATTGAGATAAATTAAGCTAAAAACAACTGCATATATTGTAGTATTGTATATATATTTATAGTGTACTGACTGTGTATCCTCAGCGATAGCCAGTAGGGGGAGTGGTGACGGATGACCTCATTGATCGTTGCCACAGCGCGGTAATGGGGCGGGGGAAGGGGAGTCACTAAGGAGGGGAGAGGGTCTCCTAGCAACACACTGGTGCACATCGCCATGGATTCAGAGATGGAGGACAAGTTATAGCCTCCCTGAGAGAGAGAGAGAGATCAATACATGTATAATAACTAATAACCTCATGTCACTGTATGCTGGCTTGTGTGTGTGTGTGTGTGTACCTCCAGTATCACTAGGACCCGCCCCCCGGCCAGTGACATCAGCAGGTGTGTGAGGTGGGCGTATCCCTCAGGGGTCAGACAATATCCACCCAGAGGGTCGCCCCGAGCTGCATCAAACCCGGCCGACACCAGAACCAGACCCGGATTAAACTGAAGAGAATGTGACAGAATGTGACATGGCAGCTAACAGCTAGCAGCTAGCAGTGTTTATGTGGGTTGTTACCTCGGTTGCGATCGGCATGACAACGCTGTGAAAGGCAGCCAAGTACTCGGAATCGCCCATCTGCCCGCCGCTCCACGCCACGTTCACGTTAAACCCTGCCCCCTTGGAAACGCCCACCCGGCCAGGAGCGGCGTCTGTTGAAGACGGGAAGAACATCCCGTTGTCATAGCGATGGAGGGAGATGTACAGGACGCTAGAGGCAGGAAGGAAAACACGTCTTTACTTACATTATCTTACAACATTGATAAGAGTCAGTTCAGTCTCATTCACTACTCACCTGTCGTCGTCCTCAAACATGTGCTGCGTCCCGTTGCCGTGGTGAACATCCCAGTCCAGGATGAGTACCCGCAGAGGTGCATCATGGGATATCTTCTGAGCGTGCCGAGCTGCGAGAGCGGCCGTGTTGAAGAAACAGAATCCGCATGGAGAGTCTCTCTCTGCGTGATGACCAGGAGGGCGAACGATGACCACGGCATTACTCACCTGAGAGGAGTACTGTGGTATTTACACTGCACGGGTACTGTGGTATTTACACTGCACGGGTACTGTGGTATTTACACTGCACGGGTACTGTGGTATTTACACTGCCTCAGGTACTGTGGTATTTACTGGCTTCACCAACTCAGGGTTCATTCCTGGGTCCCCTCCACAGCTTCTGATGACACCCAACTACACCAAACTCTGCTCAGGTACCATGCTGTCATTCCCTCGCATGGCTTCTCCTACCACAGCTATGCTGATGACACCCAACTAATCCCAGTTCTAAACATGGTGCTCAGGTACCATGCTGTGAATGGATGGGGTCCAGCTTACATCAGGACCTGGTCCAACTTCAGACGACATCCCAGACCTACACTCTCCGCTCTGCAACTGCATGTGATAAACTGCTTGTTCCTTTCTTGTTTGTACAAGTACTGTATTAGTTATACTGTATGCAGGGGTGGAAAAGGTGACAATGGACAATGGGGGTGCAGAATAACAAGCTGACGGGGGGCTCAGCGGTCCGGTACCGGTCCGCGGCCACTGATCGGTGGTACAAACCCGGCTGGCTGCAGTTTGATGAAACAAACTTCACATGGAGACAAACCGTGTTTGGCCTCCACATCCACGTGTGATGAACCCTCAAGCTTTAACAATGACGCTCTATTGATCGCTCTGACCCAAATACTAAACTGATCGGATACAGATCACAGATTGCACCAAAACACGGTGACAATATTAATAATAATAATAACAATAATACAGTAGCGGCAGTAAATTCACTTGCAGTAAAGGGATGAAGGAGGGAAATGAAGACGCGGTGATCTCAACGCTGATTGGCTGAGAAGGTTAATTGTGAAGATTACGACATCACCTTTTCTCCTCAGCCAGCAAGTACTGAGATATATTTATACTGTCCAGTAATTAGATACTGTGGTAATTATTCTGTACAAAAGGCACTGTGTTATCTATACTATGCTGCATATTCAGAAGTATTTATAGGATACTGAGAGTATCTGTAGTGTTTCTAGCGTAGTATTTGTACTGTGTGAGGGTTACCTGTCCTGAGAGGACTCTCTCCACAGCACTGAAACACCCTCCAGCTGCCAGCAGAGCCGACTGGAAGCTCTGCGTGTTGATGAAGATGGAGTTGAACTCTTGACCCAGTTTGTGCAGATCTCTGGGCTTCATCACTGCAGTGGCCTTCATCTGCTGGATGTGCTGTACACTGCGCGCGCAAACACACACACACACACACACACATTATTATACACACACACACACACACACACACACACACATTATACACATATGTAGAGTCCCCTGCAAACGTTTCCACCCCCTGGGCGCTTTCCCCATTTTGTACAGTTTGAACTGGAACTCGAATCGCCCGCCTGCACGTCCACCTGCTCGTCCTGAGGGGAACGTCTCCACCATGCAGCGTGAGAGGAATGAAATATGTGTTGGACCGAGGAGGAGAAGCCACACAGTGACACGTCGCACAACCACGGCACCAACGTTTTAGTCCTTTCTGCTTCCTTTGTCCAAGGCTTACACAGCGCCTCTGCACACGCACACAGACACACACGGGGGAAGGAGGCGTGAACCCACCGTGTTCTTCTGTCTCTCCAGCAGAGACAATCAGCATAAACATGAATGGACGCAACGTTTTGGCTTTAAGCCGAAAACGTCGACTTTGTTTAGAAACACTGATAACAGAAACAGGCAACACAACTACGCTAAAACCTCACTGAAGACACAACCATCATCACCGGTCGCCTCTAGAACTACTGAATTCTGCCGTCATGTTGAGTGTTTCCTGACGGCCTGCAGGTGCCTGAGCGGGAAAGACCAGCCACCAAGGCTAGCTAGCGAGCTAAAGACGTGACCATTTTAGCCACTTGTCAGCAGGTGGGTCCTGTTATTACTAGTGCAATGCTAGCTAGCACCATGCTAGCGCCCTCTGATCGACGGTGCGGGAGGAGAATAATAATGCTCAGCTGGCCACACCCAATCATCGTGGCGTGGAGGAGGAGCCGGGTCAGCAATCAGCAGATTGAGGCGGCGAGTTTTACACTAAAGGGGTGAATACTTGCATTTAGATGAAGTACATGTGAATCCGGGGTTATACCGTACTAAATTTAGTCCAAGTCCAAGCCCGGTGAATACTTATACAAGGCGCTGTGTACCTGTGACACCTGGACAGCTCCTCCTCTGTTGCTAGGCGAGCTTCTATCCGTTGGCATCGATCAACCAATCCCAGCTGCTGATGTTTGGAGAAGATTTTGAAGATTCTCTGAGGCTGTTCAGGATGATTTCTGCCAAGGGAATCAGAGTTAACTTGTATGTACAAGTACACTCAATGTGTACATTATTGCAGGCTGTACACAAGTATTTGATACACTGACGATTTTGCAGGTTTTCCACGCTTACAAAGCATGTAGTACTTTCTGTCATAACTGGTACTCTTAGACAGTGTACATTTTGTGCGACGTCCCACCTGTCCCACATGTTCTGGTGCTCCATCATCCGCTCGTCGTAAACCAGACCCGTCACCGTGGCAACAAAGGGAGCCGGGTCCATCTGTTTTATGATGTGCTGATTGGTTGTCGCCCTCATGACACGCCCCTCAGCCAGTGGGCCGCCTCCTGACCAGTGGCATTAACAGGGAGGGGTGAGTCAGCTCATCTCATTGGACGACAACACAGAGCAGTAGTCTGCTCACACGTCATTGGACGAGAAGAGGGCGTGATGAGCGGCGTCTCACCCAGCGTCTGCAGAGAAGCCCAGTGAGGATACAGAGCGGAGGCCGTCTGAGAGATGGACCGCAGAGCGCTGACACACAGACAGGCAGACACACAGTTACACATCAACAGCGTGACCGATGAACTCCGGTGTGACTCAGGTGCTCCGTGTTTCACCTGTCAGAGGGAGCGGTGGGCGGAGTCAGAGGAGGACAGGCTCCTCCCAGCAGAGCTCTGACACAGGCTGCAGCGCTCGCCGCCGTGGACTGAAGGTTATAGCCTCCCTAAAGACAAATAATGATCCACACTAGCATTGTTGTTACTAGGATTCACACATAAATATACATATTTATTACACACACAATAACATAATTTATACAACAATGATGTGAAACAGTGTTTTTACCTCCAGAACTAAAATAAGTCGACCTTCAGCCAAACTCATCAGCATGTGAGTGAGGATATGAAAACACTGAGGAGAGACACACATCTCTCCCTGAGCGCACACACACACACACACACACACACACACAAGAAGTTCAAATATCTATTCAATGTTATATTTACTGTCACTGATTTCATGTGTTTTTACCTTCTGATCTCCAACTGCAGCATCAAATCCAGCAGAGACCAGAACCAGCTGAGGATGAAACTACAAACACACACACACGTTATACTGGGAGTGTGTGTGTGTGTTTATGTCTCTATGTGATTCTGTAGGTTTGTGTGTTTTACCTCGTAAGCTACAGGAAGTAAGAGTTGTTGAAAAGCTGCAATATAATCTGCATCGGTCATCTCAGTCTGGAGGATGAACACACAGAACAGGTCCTACGCGTCAGCGGCCAACGGGGATCCAGCAAATAAACGTATTCCAGCAGTCATGTTTGAGGGAGTGAAAGCGCTCCATCACCATAGTATGTGTGATGTAGTACACACACTAGGATCATTCCTTTTGTATGAATTGAACGTATTGTACGTTTCTTTTACGTCATTCAATGCTGTACACTTGACATCCATTGCAGATCTGCGTCTTCTTCCCTTCCTCAGAGGATGACGTATGTGTGCAGATTTGTGACTTTAGGCTGTACGAAATGCTTGTGATATTAGTAATATAATGTTATGCTATGAGTAGATGGTAATATGGCATATCATATATATGCCATATTATGTTGAAGACTCTTCAAGGCCGAAGATAGAATCATGGGCTGTATAGAAGCAGCTGTTCACACAGGAGGGAACAGTCCGCTACGAAGAGCCTGTTCACACAGGAGGGAACAGTCCGCTACAAAGAGCCTGTTCACACAGGAGGGAACAGTCCGCTACGAAGAGCCTGTTCACACAGGAGGGAACAGTCCGCTACGAAGAGCCTGTTCACACAGGAGGGAACAGTCCGCTACGAAGAGCCTGTTCACACAGGAGGGAACAGTCCGCTACGAAGAGCCTGTTCACACAGGAGGGAACAGTCCGAACAGGCGGGAACAGTCCGCTACAAAGAGCCTGTTCACACAGGAGGGAACAGTCCGCTACAAAGAGCCTGTTCACACAGGAGGGAACAGTCCGCTACAAAGAGCCTGTTCACACAGGAGGGAACAGTCCGCTACAAAGAGCCTGTTCACACAGGAGGGAACAGTCCGCTGAAGAGCCTGTTCACACAGGAGGGAACAGTCCGCTACAAAGAGCCTGTTCACACAGGAGGGAACAGTCCGCTACAAGAGCCTGTTCACACAGGAGGGAACAGTCCGCTACAAAGAGCCTGTTCACACAGGAGGGAACAGTCCGCTACAAAGAGCCTGTTCACACAGGAGGGAACAGTCCGCTACAAAGAGCCTGTTCACACAGGAGGGAACAGTCCGCTACAAAGAGCCTGTTCACACAGGAGGGAACAGTCCGCTACAAAGAGCCTGTTCACACAGGAGGGAACAGTCCGCTACAAAGAGCCTGTTCACACAGGAGGGAACAGTCCGCTACAAAGAGCCTGTTCACACAGGAGGGAACAGTCCGCTACAAAGAGCCTGTTCACACAGGAGGGAACAGTCCGCTACAAAGAGCCTGTTCACACAGGAGGGAACAGTCCGCTACAAAGAGCCTGTTCACACAGGAGGGAACAGTCCGCTACAAAGAGCCTGTTCACACAGGAGGGAACAGTCCGCTACAAAGAGCCTGTTCACACAGGAGGGAACAGTCCGCTACAAAGAGCCGGCTCCCGTTAGTTATTAAATCCTTTTGGGTTTTAAACTTGAAGCAGCTGATTCTCTGATTCTCAGACTTTGCAGCACTCACCCACCCACCCCCTCCTCACCCACTCCCCTCCTCACCCACTCACCCCCTCTCCCCCTCACCTTGTCTTTCAGCATTGATGGCTCCATCGTCACCCCTCCAGCCTGCTCTACAGCCTTGGTATCATCCTCAACTCCACCCTTTCTTTCCTACCCCATGCCAACCACATCACTTTCTTCCACCTCAGGTACACGGCTCAACCCCCCCTCTCCTCTGCCACCACCCAACTTCTCATCCATCCACTCATGACCTCCAGACTCGACAGCTGCACCAACAAAATCCTCAACAAACTGCAATGTTCAGAACTCGACTGCTCCACCGCCGCTATGAGCACATCACCCGGTCCTACCAGATGTTCACCCCATCAGCTTGTTTTCTCCACCTCCATTTCTTTTTTTTCTTTTTAATTATTTTTAGTTTCTGTACATTTCTCTTACTTAGATTTACATTGTAAAGCGTCTTTGCGTACAGAAAAGCATTATAAAAAACGATAGTATGATTATTATTACAACAGCTGACACTTACACAATATGTGTAATGTACACAATGTGTATCCTGCAATGTGCAGGATAAGCGGTTTGACGATGGATGGACGGAGTTAACGTTTGTAAACGAAATGGCTGCTAGTTGCAGTTAGTTACATCAAGATGGAGAGAGCTTTTCTGCATTGGAAGTAAAACAAACTCGACATACAGGAAAAGAGAGGAATTCCTCCACGTGTCAAACAGAAGGAGGTAAGTGGCACCACTTAAAGCACCGCTATGCTAAAGTAGCTGCTAGGCTAAGCTAATTGGAAGAGTCGCTAGTTCAACATGTTCCACCAGCTGGAATTCGCCTCCAAGATGATCAAATGTGTGGAGTTTTGTGCTTAAAATATCATTAAAAATTAAACAGGGATGATTTAATTTAAACAGGGTTAAATTAAATCAACACTTTCTAAAGTGATTACTCATTACTTTTAAGATTTAGTCTTTAGAAGAAAAACATTCATTAAACACGACATTGTAACAACAACAACATTCATTAACCGCCATTAATCGAGATTAACAAATTTCAAAATATGCGATTAATTAGGTTTTTGTTTTTTTTAATTTATTGACAGCCTTAACTATAATAGTTAATGCATGTTGTAATAGTTTAATGTTATACTAGATTAGGGTTATCATTATTTAAGGTTTAATAGTCACTTTGTTCCAGGGCAGGTTGATGTTTTTTCCTTGAGCTCGTCCGCTGCCAACAAACTGACAGTCAGACTCTGACAGGTGGGGCCAGAAAGATCCCTGCTCGTACCTGTGGACACTGAAGTACAGGACACTGACACACAGACACACACACACACACACACACACACAACAAAGTGTTAACTTTATGGATTTCATATTTGATGTTTCTGTTACTTCAATGAGCATCAGGAGTTTACCTAGGGTCCTCCTGGAACTGGTACTGGATTCCCTGACCATGATGAACATCCCAGTCCACTATCAGAACCCTGTGACACACACACACACACACACACTTACTTTACTTTGAAAAAAAGAAACATTCCAGTGAAGTTCAGAGCTTTATAAAAACAACAAAACGCCTGGTATGAACATCTGCCCTTCAAAATAAGAGCAGCTGAGTAATCACAAACACCTCACAGAAGAAACTACACAATCCCTCATTGGCTTCCCACTAAGCAACCCTGACAGGAAGTGACACACACACACTTACCTGCGCACGGCGTGTCTGCTCTGAGCGTATCGAGCTGCAATTGCCACATTGTTGAAAAGACAGAAGCCGTTGGCCTCGTTAGCCTGAGCGTGATGACCTGGCGGTCTGACAGACACAAAGGAGGATTGTTAACTAAATATGTTCCTCGCTAAGAATGAGCACCTGAATGCACCACAAGCAGCTCCGTTGTTGTTGTTGTTGTTACCTGATGACAGCAAATCCGTTCCTGAGCTCAGACTTCATGACCATATCGACGAGCTGGAGGACAGAACCCACCGCAGACACACACACCCCGTACGACTCCTGACACACACACACACACACACACACACCGGAGTAGTCGGTAAGTCAACTGAATGAAATGTAAACGGGGAGTAAATAGTGTGTGTGTTCTTACAGGATGAATGTACACAGAGTCGTATCTCTCAGACAGAGTCTGAAGTTCACTTTCTGTCATCGTCTGAGTGGATCTCATCACATCAACATACTGCTTCCTAGTGGAGAACAATAGAGAAAAGGAATAGTAACGCACTCGTCAGACGTAAATGAGAATAGTAAACAACACATTAGAGAAGAATATAGAACATTTGATAACTGTTTGGAACAATAGAGTAGAGAAGAAGCCAGAACAATAGAGAAGATTAGAGAATGATAGATAACCGTAGAGTTTCAGACATGTTTGACTCACGTGTGACACATCAGCAGCTCTTCTTCTACAGCTTCTCGGATCTGAAACAGAAACACAAAGCGCCACCTTCAGGTACATCACGTAAAAACCAACATGATCCGTTTCATTGTGGACCTCTGAAACAGGAGGCAGTCAGACCTGCACTGTGGTGCAGTAAGACAGCAGGTCCTGTCTGTCCAGCTCCTCCATGATGGACGTCACTCTGTCGGGTGTCTCTGGATGACTAAATAACAATCAATCACTTTTATTGGTCAGACAAGCCCCGCCCCCTACTCACAGCGATATTAAGTATTCAATTATGAAGACTTTTGAAACAATTCAAACTGCATCAAATATATATTCATCTCGACTGACTTCTGTTCTTTATTAGTGATGTCACACAGGGGGCGGGGCTTCAGCAGCTTACCTGGAGTCCCAAAGGTTCTTATGATGAGTGAAGATCTCAGAGTAAACGAGACCTGTTCCTGTGACCTTTGACCTACTGGACACGTCCTGAAGATACACACACACACACGCACACACACACACACACACACACACACACACACAGTTTGGTTCTTAATTTGCTGGCAGCAGGATGCAACTGACGTACAGTGTGTACACTGTGTGTGTTCTTCTCACCAGCGTCTGCAGCCTGTCGATGAGCTTCTCCTCCTCCTCCTCCTCCTCCTCATCTCTGCTCCTCTCCATCCTTCCTCTCCTCTTCATCTCCTTCAACCCTTGTCTCCTTTCATCCTTTCCTTTACTGCTTCTCTGAAACACAAACATGGACGTGTGTGTTACTTTGATTTTATTTCAATTGAATGGGAGACTAAACAGTGTGAGGGGCTGAGAGGGGAGAGGGGGAGAGGGGGGGGAGGGGGACACAGACGGAGGGAGAGCAGGGAGCTGAACGAATACGCTGTGTGATTTAAATAGTGTTAAAAACATTTAAATAACCAAAGGCAACCGCCACAATGTGGTCTATGTGTGGGACACAAGGAGACAGGGAGGGAGAGGGACACCAGCAGTAGGACAAAGGTCCCATTAGTGTGTCTGTGTGTCCTTGACAAGAATGAACTTATTTTCCTTCCCTCGCAGTATGTCTCCTTCTCACCCAGAAGGCCGTGGTCACCTCACGCCTCCTCCCATCAGGTCACCCGTCCTCTCCCCCATCAGGTCACCCGTCCTCTCCCCCATCAAGTCACCGTCCTCTCCCCCATCAGGTCACCCGTCCTCTCCCCCATCAAGTCACCCGTCCTCTCCCCCATCAGGTCACCTCACGCCTCCTCCCATCAGGTCACCCGTCCTCTCCCCCATCAGGTCACCCGTCCTCTCCCCCATCAGGTCACCCGTCCTCTCCCCCACTGGTCACAGTCCTCTCCCCCACTGGTCACCCGTCCTCTCCCCCACTGGTCACAGTCCTCTCCCCCACTGGTCACAGTCCTCTCCCCCATCAGGTCACCTCACGCCTCCTCCCATCAGGTCACCCGTCCTCTCCCCCATCAGGTCACCCGTCCTCTCCCCCATCAGGTCACCTCACGCCTCCTCCCATCAGGTCACCCGTCCATCAGGTCACCCGTCCTCTCCCCCCATCAGGTCACCCGTCCTCTCCCCACTGGTCACAGTCCTCTCCCCCACTGGTCACCCGTCCTCTCCCCCACTGGTCACAGTCCTCTCCCCCACTGGTACCAGTCCTCTCCCCCATCAGGTCACCCGTCCTCTCCCCCCATCAGGTCACCCGTCCTCTCCCCATCAGGTCACCCGTCCTCTCCCCCATCAGGTCACCCGTCCTCTCCCCCCACTGGTCACAGTCCTCTCCCCACTGGTCACCCGTCCTCTCCCCCATCAGGTCACCCGTCCTCTCCCCACTGGTCACCGTCCTCTCCCCACTGGTACCAGTCCTCTCCCCCATCAGGTCACCCGTCCTCTCCCCCATCAGGTCACCCGTCCTCTCCCCCATCAGGTCACCCGTCCTCTCCCCCATCAGGTCACCGTCCTCTCCCCCACTGGTCACAGTCCTCTCCCCCACTGGTCACCCGTCCTCTCCCCCATCAGGTCACCCGTCCTCTCCCCCACTGGTCACCCGTCCTCTCCCCACTGGTCACAGTCCTCTCCCCCACTGGTCACCGTCCTCTCCCCCCACTGGTACCAGTCCTCCCCCCATCAGGTCACCCGTCCTCTCCCCACTGGTCACAGTCCTCTCCCCCACTGGTCACAGTCCTCTCCCCATCAGGTCACCCGTCCTCTCCCCCCCATCAGGTCACCCGTCCTCTCCCCCCCATCAGGTCACCCGTCCCTCCCCCCATCAGGTCACCCGTCCTCTCCCCATCAGGTCACCCGTCCTCTCCCCCATCAGGTCACCCGTCCTCTCCCCACTGGTCACCCGTCCTCTCCCCACTGGTCACAGTCCTCTCCCCCACTGGTCACCGTCCTCTCCCCACTGGTCACCGTCCTCTCCCCCACTGGTACCAGTCCTCTCCCCCCATCAGGTCGACAGTCCTCTCCCCATCAGGTCACCCGTCCTCTCCCCCATCAGGTCACCCGTCCTCTCCCCCACTGGTCACAGTCCTCTCCCCCCATCAGGTCACAGTCCTCTCCCCCACTGGTCACCGTCCTCTCCCCCACTGGTCACAGTCCTCTCCCCCACTGGTCACCGTCCTCTCCCCCATCAGGTCACAGTCCTCTCCCCCATCAGGTCACCCGTCCTCTCCCCCATCAGGTCACCCATCCTCTACCCCACTGGTCACCCGTCCTCTCCCCCATCAGGTCACCCGTCCTCTCCCCCACTGGTCACCCGTCCTCTACCCCACTGGTCACAGTCCTCTCCCCCACTGGTCACCCGTCCTCTCCCCCACTGGTCACAGTCCTCTCCCCCACTGGTCACAGTCCTCTCCCCCACTGGTCTCCCTCCGCCCATTGTACCGGTGTGTGTAACTTACTATGTGTGTGTTCTGTGTTTGTGTGCGCGTGTATTACTGTGTTTGTGTGTATTACTGTGTTTGTGTGTATTACTGTGTGCGTTACCTGAGGAGACCTGCTGGCTGACTTTAGACCAGGATCAGGAGAGTCCGATCCAGACTGCATCTAAGGAGAAAACCAGGTCAGCTCTGATTATTGGTCAATGGATCACCGCTGTACAGGACCAGGGCCCGTCTGTGGTACAGCGGTGTAACACACACACACACACGCCGGCCCACCGGTTCAACTGCTGGTTAACACCAGTTGCTCATCAGCCAATCACACGGCAGCACGTAGCCGTGGTGAAGACAAACCGCTGGAGGTCAAAGTGAGCATCAGAACGGGGAAGAAAGAGGCTCTGAGTGACTTTAACGTGGATGCTTGTTGGTACTGAGTCCGTCACAAACTGCTCATCTACCGGCATCTAAACAGGGTTCACACAGGACGGCCCAAAAAGAGAAGGTTCCCAGTAAGCAGCAGCCTATCTGAGCATGTCCATCCCTTTAGGACCACAGTGTCCCATCTTCTGACGCACCGCGTCACAAAGCTCATATCATCTCAAAGATGACGATGACTTTGAAGTCTCCACATCTCAACCCAGTGGAGCTTCGGGACGAGCTGGACCGGGAGATTCGTCATAGACGTCCAGACAACTGCGTGATGGCGTCACGTCAAAACATCTTCCAACACCTCGGTGAAAGTACACCAAGGCGGTTCTGAAGAGGAAAGGGGTCCAACCTTCTACTAGCAAGGTGGAGCTGATCACGTGGCCGGTGAGTGTTATCCATCGTTTATTACAACAATGGGAGGGAGCAGACAGACAGACAGACAGACCCAAATCAGTATGAGAACTAATGAAACACCGACACTCACTTCTCTTCTGCGTCTTTATTACAGCTCGTTCTGCCTCTTTCCTGCTTCTCGGTTTTTCCGGTTCACATAAACCGTCGCGCAGCTCTGACGCGGCGGCGCAGCCCGATGACGTTTCTTACTCCAGGAAGCGGCTCTTAAAAAATAGAAGCTTCTTCTCAGGGTTTTCTTTCCATCCGTTCCACAATAAATGCTTGATATTAAATTCTAATATTAAAAAACATTATATTCTACCACAAACACGTCGTAAGTCTGTACAATGTGCGTTGTCGTGGTCACTGCGGTTCAATGAAACCTGCATGACGGAGAACGCGGTGAGCAGATGTAGTTTAATTGTGTGACCATGTTGGTACGAAGTTTCCTCCTCGCACCACTGGATCTACCAGCTTGGATCCTCGGAGGAACCTAGATGAGATAAAAGGACTCTTAGAGAGAACCAGTTACATCTGCAACTTTGGTTTCGCAGTTCTTGTGGGAGCTTTTCATTTGCAGTTATTATTTAGTTATTTTTTCTTAAATATTATTGTTTAGTTCTTTAGGTTTGATATAATATTAAGATCGATTTTTCTGTTTTTGTTGTCAATTTAGTTTAATCGTTTTTTGTTATTAAGTATACATAGTTTTGGTAAATTGTTTGGTTAACACTGTAGGTTATTTAAGGGCATGGCCAGGTACAGGACCAGCATGCACCTGGGTGGGACCAGCATGCACCTGGGTGTTATATATTGTAAAAGAAACTAAACAGTCAAACAGTAAACATCAGTGGCCCTTTGACGTAATAATATATTGGTCCCAAAGACAAATGGCCACTCCAAATCTTTTTATCAACAATTTAATCACCACAAATAGCAAAAAAATGTTTAACAAAGACAGGAGAAAAATATTAAACTATCAGAGGTTAATTAAACAATTTGAAACAAAATGGGCAAAAATTAAAAAATGAAACATTTTAGTATAAAATTAGATAAAAGAAAAACATTTTAGTTGTTACTATCTACACGTGTATCATTAACGAAGTGTTAAATATTTAATAAACACAATCATATGAATAAATACAGAGAAAGAAATAGACATTTTATCCATCCATCCATCTGCAAACCACTTATCCTGCCCACAGCGTCGCGGGGGGGATGGAGTCTGTCCCAGCCAACTTCAGGCGATAGACGGGTTCATCCTGGACTGGTCACCAGCCAATCACAGGGCTACACAGAGACACACAACCATTCACACTCACATTCACACACCTCCTCTAAACCTGATCCCCAGAGCACGTCTCTGGACTGTGGGCGAGGCCGGAGAACCCGGAGAGAACCACACAGACACGGGGAGAACATGCACACTCCACAAGAAAAGGTAGTAATAAGTAATTGGCCAACATTGAGCTCTTATTGTGAAAGGGCCATCTGAATTATTGATGTGCAGAATAATATATGAAACGCTTGATTCTAGTGTTTCATCAACGGTAACAGCTTCAACTGGATCTCTGATGAATGTCGTACTTCAGGAATAAAACAGTATAAAAACATGAATATATTTCCTGAATATTCACAATATAACATGTAAACACATCAAAGACGTCAACAAAAGGTTTCAGGATGTGTTTCAACTGTTTCAACTTCTTCAAAATAACAACAAAGAGTCTCATAATTATTCATGAGATGAGGACGCCATCTTTTTTTCTGTGCTTTAAAACACATTCACTTTGAATGCGTCCAGGGAGCCCTTTGCCCTGTCTGTCTCTCTCCATCTGTCCCTCTACCTGTCTACGTGTCCTTCAACCTGTGGATCTGTACTGTGTCACTGTCTGCCTGTCCACCTGTCTGTCTATCTGCCTGTCCACCTGTCTGTCATCTGCCTGTCCACCTGTCTGTCATCTGCCTGTCCACCTGTCTGTCTATCTGCCTGTCCACCTGTCTGTCATCTGCCTGTCCACCTGTCTGTCATCTGCCTGTCCACCTGTCTGTCTATCTGCCTGTCCACCTGTCTGTCTATCTGCCTGTCCACCTGTCTGTCTATCTGCCTGTCCACCTGTCTGTCTATCTGCCTGTCCACCTGTCTGTCATCTGCCTGTCCACCTGTCTGTCTACCTGCCTGTCCACCTGTCTGTCTATCTGCCTGTCCACCTGTCTGTCTATCTGCCTGTCCACCTGTCTGTCTATTTGCCTGTCCACCTGTCCGTCTACCTGCCTGTCCACCTGTCTGTCTATCTGCCTGTCCACCTGTCTGTCTATCTGCCTGTCCACCTGTCTGTCTATCTGCCTGTCCACCTGTCTGTCATCTGCCTGTCCACCTGTCTGTCATCTGCCTGTCCACCTGTCTGTCTATCTGCCTGTCCACCTGTCTGTCATCTGCCTGTCCACCTGTCTGTCTACCTGCCTGTCCATCTGCCTGTCCACCCTGTCTGTCTGTCTATCTGCCTGTCCACCTGTCTGTCATCTGCCTGTCCACCTGTCTGTCTATCTGCCTGTCCACCTGTCCGTCTATCTGCCTGTCCACCTGTCTGTCTATCTGCCTGTCCACCTGTCTGTCATCTGCCTGTCCACCTGTCTGTCTACCTGCCTGTCCACCTGTCTGTCTATCTGCCTGTCCACCTGTCTGTCTACCTGCCTGTCCACCTGTCTGTCTATCTGCCTGTCCACCTGTCTGTCTATCTGCCTGTCCACCTGTCTGTCTACCTGCCTGTCTACCTGTCCTTGGCAGAGCGCAGGTCCGTTGTGATTGGGTCGTGTTGGATGGTCTGGTGAAGCATCAGAGCCAATAAACCGGCTCGGTTCGTCATCGCCGTCCTCAGATTCCTCTCCTGCTCAAACAGCTCGTCCAGCTTATACCACTAAGAGACAGACAGAGATTCAAAGAAGGAGACAGAAAGGCAGACAGGGACAGAGAGACAAGCAAATGGTAAGAGAGACAGGCGCAGGGTCAAAGAGACACACATGTAAGGGGAGACAGGGACAGAGATGATCGTCTATAGCAGTGTCCCCAACCGGACCGGTTTCTTGTTCGACAGTCTCCGGTTGGAAACGTGTCTAGAGGGACAAGCGCATGTGATCGGAGAGAATCACGTCATTTTGTTCTTCCTTGTCTGCGTCCCGGTGGTTGGGGACACTGGTGTAGAGGACATCTGTCCCTCCTGTGAGCTGCTTGTGTTGTTGGTCCTTTACCACGCGGACTCTCTCAAGGTCCACTTCGGCTCGCCGCAGCTTCTCCCAACAATAATGTTTGTTACATTTTCTCTTTGAGAGACGGCAGAAGTCTCCAGTGGGCTGGAACACGTCTCTCACCAGAGGACAACCACACACCTCGTCTGCTGGGACCTGACAGGCAAACAGGAAGACGGACAGACCCTTTGTTTGCGATATTGTTGTTATCTTCCCGCCTGTCGGTGTGGCGTACCTTTGGGTCTCTGGAGTGCTCGGGACAGAGGACCTGCAGCCGCTTACAGTAGGTCTGACTCTGCAGGTTGTAGACGTCACAGAACAAGCGCGTCGCCCTGGAACACATGAGAGGCAAATGAGAGAGAGACGGCTCGATGTCCCAGAGCAGAGAGACAGACAGACACGTCTTCTTACCCCTCAATTCGCGTTGGGTACATGGAGCCAAATGATGTCTGACTCTCATACTGTTGAGAGAGACAGACAGGCAGACAGAGACACAGAGACATGTGGACATAAGAGTGAGAATACTGATTAGTCTGCGATGGTATTATGGGATGTATGTGATGGTATTATGGGATGTATGTGATGGTATTATGGGATGTATGTGATGGTATTATGGGATGTATGTGATGGTATTATGGGATGTATGTGATGGGATGTATGTGATGGTATTATGGGATGTATGTGATGGTATTATGGGATGTATGTGATGTGATGTATGTGATGGTATTATGGGATGTATGTGATGGGATGTATGTGATGTATGTGATGGTATTATGGGATGTCTGTGATGGTATTATGGGATGTATGTGATGGGATGTATGTGATGTATGTGATGGTATTATGGGATGTATGTGATGGTATTATGGGATGTATGTGATGGTATTATGGGATGTATGTGACAGTATTATGGGATGTCTGTGATGGTATTATGGGATGTATGTGATGGTATAATGGGATGTCTGTGATGGTATTATGGGATGTATGTGATGGTATAATGGGATGTCTGTGATGGTATAATGGGATGTATGTGATGGTATTATGGGATGTATGTGATGGTATTATGGGATGTATGTGACGGTATTATGGGATGTATGTGATGATTACGGGATGACTGCAGGTATTATGGGATGTCTGTGTGGTATGTGGGATGTCTGTCCGTCCCTGATGTCACCTGATGGGATTATAGGATGTATGTGATGGTATTATGGGATGGTGATGGTATTATGGGATGTATGACATGGGATGTATGACTGGGATGTATGTGAGTTGTGATGGTACGTCTGGGATGTCTGTGATGGGATGTATGTGATGTATTATGGGATGTATGTGATGTATGTGATGGTATTATGGGATGTATGTGATGGTATTATGGGATGTATGTGATGGTATTATGGGATGTATGTGACGGTATTATGGGATGTCTGTGATGGTATTATGGGATGTATGTGATGGTATTATGGGATGTATGTGACGGTATTATGGGATGTCTGTGATGGTATTATGGGATGTATGTGATGGTATAATGGGATGTCTGTGATGGTATAATGGGATGTATGTGAGAGATTATGTGTATGTGATGGTATTATGGGATGTATGTGACAGTATTATGGGATGTATGTGATGGTATAATGGGATGTCTGTGATGGTATAATGGGATGTCTGTGATGGTATTATGGTATTAAGCTGACCTTAGCGTAGCATCGCTCCATGTGTCTCAGCGCCACTTTTGGATTGACGGGGTGACTGCAGGAAACACAGAAGACCTGGTGGTCTGTGTCCTCTCCGTCCCCTTCTGTCACCTGGAGGAAGGGAGACAGAGAAGGATAGAGGGAGGGAGACAGGAGAAGAAACAGACAGACGTGTCAGAGACAACTGAGAGCTCGTCTCAGTTGTCTCTGACACGTCTGTCTGTCTACAAACTGTATGTCTGCTGTCTCACCTCCTCGTGCTGTTGGACCTGCTGCTGTTTGGCGTTGGCGATGATGCCTTCAAGCTCGTGGAAGCGTTTCTCCATCATCGTGAGGCGGAGCCTCGACGCCTGCTGCTCCTTCCTGATTCGCTCCAACTGTCTTCGCCCCATTTCCTCGGCAACGCACGGACTCTGCTGCCACTGCTGGATCCTCTGTGGGAGGATCTCATAGATACGACTGAGAGACAGACAGGGACACCGGCAGGGAAACAGCCCGAGCTAACAGCCCGAGCTAACAGCCGAGTTAACAGCCCGGCTAACAGACCGGGCTAACAGACCGGGCTAACAGACCGGTTAATAGACCGAGCTAACAGCCGAGCTAACAGCCGAGCTAACAGCCGAGTTAACAGCCCGAGCTAACAGCCCGAGCTAACAGCCCGGCTAACAGACCGTTAATAACAGACCGGGCTAACAGACCGGCTAACAGCCGAGCTAACAGCCCGAGTTAACAGACCGGGCTAACAGACCGGCTAACAGCCGAGCTAACAGCCCGAGTTAACAGACCGGGCTAACAGACCGGCTAACAGACCGGCTAACAGCCGAGTTAACAGACCGGCTAACAGACCGGCTAACAGCCGAGTTAACAGACCGGCTAACAGACCGGGCTAACAGACCGGCTAACAGACCGGGCTGTTAGCCCGTGTCTTTTTTTTATCATCATGATGCTGCTGCCCTTGTTTTTCACCATGTATCTTGTGTGCACTGTCACTTGGCTGCCGCGGTCTGGAATTTAAAGGAATATCTTATCTTATACTATTGCAGTTGTTTAGTGGTGGGGGGGCGTGTCGGGAAGGGGGCGTGTCCGGGAGGGGGCGTGTCCGCTGGTGGGAGAAACTGCCGTGAGAATTGTAAACGTGATGAGCGATACCTAAAGTGCCATCAGCGGTTCCTTCCACTGGTGAACCTGGTGTTGATGATGATAAATGGCGATTGTGTTTGATGTCCTGGAGCATGTGGCATGTATGAAGGGGGCACACGGTCAGTATCTGTGCCACCCTGAATCCCCCCATCACAGGCTGCCTGCTTTAAAACAAGGACCAACTCCTCAGCTGGGCTGGTGCCCCCCTTCTTCTTAACTGCTAAAATTGCTTTAGATCAAATATGTGAGCGCGTCTTGTAAGTCATTTCTACACCATGTGCAAACTGGTTTTATATTTTATCTTGACCTGTGGCAGGATCTTTTTTGTCCAGTCTTGTTTGTTCCGTATGAACATTAATTGTATATTAAGATATTTGACACAGCTTATAGGGAATTTTCCTGTAAGTAAATACTTTTAAATATTTCCGCATTCAGTCGGTCAGCGATTTCTCTGTTTAATTGCAGCTGCGTTTTTCCTTTTTTGCTTCACCTCCTCAGAAGTTTCCATAATTAGTTGCTGCTCAGCAGGTGAAAAATATTCCGTGCGCGTCTTCTCCATCTGTGCATCAGTAGATGTGTGATGGACACCGTGGTCTACTTAAGAAAGCCGTGAACGTGCACTGATCCAGCTGTGTGCAGCTGTATGGACTAAGCTCCTCCTCCTCATCGCGACTTTCTCACTTATCCAGGATTCGTTTATTCTACTTTTGTGCAATAACCCCGTTTGTGTCATTGTTTTATACTTCTTTGTGTTTGTCACCTGTTTGTGTTGTTGTTGACTTGTGTGTCTGTTCTGGGACAGAGGATGTTGCATGTGTACAAACTGTAAAGCCCTCTGAGGCAAATGTATCATTTGCGTTTTGGGATCTACAAAATAAAATGAATGTAATTAGATTTAATTGTGACTTGTTCAGGTTGTTGTTGACCCGTTTGTGTTGTTGTTGACCTGTTAGGAGAGGGACTCACTTGGCTGCGAGCTTCATGCCGCAGTCGTCAGAACAGTATTTTGAGTTTGTCCTCGTTGGTACGACACATCCTGGTCCCAGACACTGGCGCATCGCTACGCCTACCTCCTTGGTCCCGCCCTCTCCCCCTCGCTCACTGTGACGGACGCGCTCCTTGTGGCGCTGCTTGACTTTGTGACGGCGAGGCTTCGCCTCCTCTTTCGGACCAGAGACAGACTTCTGTAGAGGAGGACAGGTGTGTTGGTGAATAACTACACACCACCAGGGAGGGTAGACGCTGAAATATCAGAAAGCAACAAGCAGTGATCCAATGCGACTAATGATGAGGGGCATCATCATTATATACACGTCTTCTTCTCACTCAGAAGGAGGTACTGACTCTTGTCATCTCCCTCCTGGACTACTGTAACTCCCTCCTGCAGGTCTCCTGCTACCACCATTAGCATTCTCCGCTCTGCATGTGATAAACTGCTTGTTCCTCCTCACTGAGAGCAAAACACTCCACTAGATCGCTTTGGATAAAAGCGTCAGATAAATGACGTGTGATGGAATCATTAGTTTGAACCGTCCTCACCTTCTTCTCCGTCTTCTTCTCTGGCCTCCTGACATGTTTCACCTTCACCGCCTTCTTTCTCAGAGAGTCCGACTGCGCGTCCTCTTCCTCGCTGTGCCACACCTGCAACAATACAATTCCATTCATTTTATTTTGCACAGCCCAAAATCACAAATTTAAAAAGTAGCCTTAGAGGGCTTTACAGTCTGTAGACATGCAACATCCTCCCGAAACCTTCACATCAGCACAGGAAGAACTCCCCAAACAATGAAAACAAACTTTGATAAAGAAAAGGGAGAAACCTTAGTGAGGACGATGTCACGTGCACAGAATGAACCATGTAAAAGATCAACAATACATTCAATTCATATGACAGAAATGATTCAAATAATGTGAGTAGTAAGCAGGTATACGACAGGACCACTGCAGGGACCACCACCATCACATAGAACCACCATCACATAGAACCACCATCACATAGAACCTCCATCAGATAGAACCACCATCACGTAGAACCTCCATCAGATAGAACCTCCATCAGATAGAACCACCATCACATAGAACCACCATCAGATAGAACCACCATCAGATAGAACCACCATCACATAGAACCACCATCAGATAGAACCTCCATCAGATAGAACCACCATCAGATAGAACCACCATCAGATAGAACCACCATCAGATAGAACCACCATCAGATAGAACCTCCATCAGATAGAACCACCATCAGATAGAACCTCCATCAGATAGAACCACCATCAGATAGAACCCATCAGATAGAACCACCATCAGATAGAACCACCATCAGATAGAACTCCATCAGATAGAACCACCATCAGATAGAACCTCCATCTACAGAAAGCTGTGGGGAGGGAAATCTCTTCAGGAAGGAAGTGAAGTCGGTATCGTTGGTTTATTATGACAGCGCCACTAATGTGATTAATATTTGTAATAATGATAATAGCAGCAGGTGTCAGCAGGGCCATGGTAGGAATCAGGTCCAGAAATAAACATGACAAAAACGAGAAAAGACAAAAATTGTAGAAAGAGAGAGAGGGGAAACCTCCCAGCAGTCTAGGCCTGAATTAAGGCCTGAACGTCTCTAGCTTTATCTTTAATGAGGCGACGGTAGACTCATAGGTTTGAAAAAGGCATCAATGGCGCCGCTAAATGACAACATGGCCTTCTTTGCATAACTGCAGCTTTGCATGTGGGCGATTCATTTTCAGTGTGGACATGGAGACGTGTGGGAGAAAACCTTTGTTTGGTCCGTTCCGGCAGCTGGTTGGTAGGACACGTACTGACCAAGTCTCTGTATCCGGCGGCCTGGTACTGCTCATAGAGCTCCAACTCGCTCTCGCTGAAGGCCACCTCTTCATCCTCATCCTCCTCGTCCTCCTCTGTCTGATGACCCGCCTCTTTCCTTGTCAGGCCACGCCCCCTGACGCAGCTGCGACTCATCTCCTCCTCTTTGACGCGAAGCATCTTCTACTCAGAGATCAATAACTAATCAATACTACACCACAATAAGTTGTGGACAGAATGACTCATCATCTATAAAACAAATTTAATATCTGTATGATCAAATTAATTATATGAAGTTTATGATCTTAGTCACTTGGACGAAGACAAAGTATCAGAACAAAGAAATGGAAGAGACCTGTCAGTCAATAACATCATGCTGTATTGAAGAAGACTTGAAAATATAGATTGAGACCATGAAGTCGTGTTTACAATGTTTACTGAGGGAATAAATCAAGAGAAGTAGTTTTCTCATAGACGTCTATGGCCGTGGTCCACAGCCTTTTTTACCTCACGGACCGTTTTCATGTCAGACAATATTTCGCGGACGGGTCAAGAAGAATAACGGGGGTAGTAGTCGTTGCATGGATACATATAGATATAATATATTTAAATATATTATGTCTGTGAACCTGAGACTCACCCGAGCTCGGACCTCACACTGTCGCTGACGACACTTCTGTCGGATCTTATTTGGACCTCCGAACTTCTTCATGTCTTTACAGAAGTCGCACAGGGCGCAGTCCTCCGTCCTCAGGCATGCGTCACACTCCCCACACATCCGGGCCGAGCGCTTGATCTGGAATACAGGCATGAAAACACAAATCACACCTGATAGATTATACACCTGAAAATGGCTGTGCACCGACGCTCCCCATCCAACCTGATGGAACTTGAGAGGTTCTGCAAAGAAGAATGAGAGAAACTGCCCAGAAACAGGTGAGCCACGCATGTGGAATCATTCCCAAGAAGACTTGACGCTGTAATTGCTGCCAAAGGTGCTTCAACAAAGTATTGAGCAAAGGCTGTGAATACTTAGGTACAATATTCATTGTCATTGTTTTTACAATGATTTTCTATGGATCAACCCTAGATCAGAAGGTTGGCAGGTCGATCCTCATTGTCCATGTTGATGTGTTGAACTTTGAAAGACGTTCTGCTTCCTCTTACCTTCACTTACAGACATCATACCAGCTTTAAAATGTGGACAAACCCTTACCATTACTAAACTATTACTGAATGATGCCATTTTTTTATATATGTTACACTTTTTAAACTATTAGCGTTTTATGCTTATTTCTTTGGTGCGCCTTTTAAATATGGAAACCATTTAAATGACAGGTTACCTATGGAACCCTGGATCCCTTGTTGGTTAACAGGTTACCAGGTTACCTGCGGAACCCTGGATCCCTTGTTGGTTAACAGGTTACCAGGTTACCTGCGGAACCCTGGATCCCTTGTTGGTTAACAGGTTACCTGTGAGCCGCGCCGGTTGTCAATCCTGGCATTGGGAGTCTCCCGTCCCGGTTCTCTAACAGGTTCCTCCATGGTCTTCTTCAGACGGTATTTAATCTCCAGAGATGCGTCTTTGTCTGCAGGGAACAAAATACAAGTCTAACACACAGCTAAAGGCTAACACAGAGCTAACACAGGGAAATATACAGCTAACAGCTAACTAACACACAACTAAAGGCTAACACAGAGCATACACAGGGAAATATACAGCTAACTAACCTCCAAAGGCTAACACAGAGCTAACAGAGGGAAATATACAGCTAACTAACACAGATGCTAAAGTCTTTGTCTGCAGGGAAATATACAGCTAACAGCTAACTAACACACAGCTAAAGGCTAACACAGAGCAAACACAGGGAAATATACAGCTAACAGCTAACTAACTAACAACACAGGGAAATATACAGCTACTAACAGCTAACTAACACAGAGCTAAAGGCTAACACAGGGAAATATACAGCTAACTAACACACACAACTAACACAGAGCTAACACAGGGAAATATACAGCTAACACAGAGCATACACAGGGAAATATACAGCTAACAGCTAACTAACACACAGCTAAAGGCTAACACAGAGCATACACAGGGAAATATACAGCTAACAGCTAACTAACACACAGCTAAAGGCTAACACAGAGCTAACACAGGGAAATATACAGCTAGCTAACACACAGCTAAAGGCTAACACAGGGAAATATACAGCTAACTAACACACAGCTAAAGGCTAACACAGAGCTAACACAGGGAAATATACAGCTAACTAACACACAGCTAAAGGCTAACACAGAGCTAACAGCTCACACAGACGATTTTCTTCACTGACCTCGACACAACGGACAAAACCAAACTCTTATGGATTTAGCTGCCTTCTCTGAAACTCCAACACAGCGTCCATGAAACCACTCAGTGCAACAGTCACAGCCTCTGGCAGACATACAGGTAGACAGACAGACAGGTGGAAGGACAGATAGGTAGAGGGACATACTTGCAGGTGGAGAGACGGACAGATAGGTAGAGCGACGGACAGAGGGAAAAGAGACGGACAGGTAGAGGGACAGACTAGTTAGTGTAAATGTTCTGAAGACTAATGCTTCATATGTTGATAAACTGGAGTTGTTTACATCATGAAACAGTTGATTTCTGGTTTCCTGCAGACACAATAAAGTGGACCTTTAGGGATCTTCATGAAAACCTTTCCTTCATCTGCACTTCCTCCAACTCCTCCATCTACATCTACATCTTCAGCTCCATCTCCTGTTCCTCCTCCACCTTCATTTCCCCCTCCACCACCTTCAGCTCTGCCTCCTCCTCCACCATCCTCTGCCAGCCTTCGCTCAAGTCCTGCAGCCTCCTCCGACTGAGAAGAAACAAGAGAAACACAAGAAGATATCAACACGATATTGATAGGGCAGGGGGACATTGACCCAATAATGACCCACAGAAAATGTCGTGACAATCGGATATAGCGTTTAGGAGAAATGGCCGAAAACGTGTTTTTCACTCAATTCAAAATGGCAGAAAATCTATCATTTGCATAACATGATTGACTTTTTAGTACAGCATGTCCAAGAGCACATGTGTGCCAAATTTCAAGTCGATCGGACATTGGGGGGGAAACTGGCCTAGTGAGGTACTTTTTTACCTTTCTAGGGGGCGCTATGGAGACATTTCTTCGTACCCAAATGCGAAACCCCCAAAATATCAAATTTTTCACAAGTTCTGATAAGCCTGCCAAATGTAACAACTTTTTCAATATGATAAAGGCCTCAAAAACGCATTTGATTTGTGAGAATAATAATTGAAATACAATAGGTTCCTCTACGACTAGTAGTTGCAAGGACCCTAATGAGAGCAGATCAAAGGAAAACCACATCAGACCAGGTCTACATGAAAGACCACTTGTGTTATAAAACAAAGACTAACATCAGGAATCAGGAAACATTTATTGCCATAATATGTCAGACGGGAATGTGCGGTTGGTGCGTAACAGCAGACAGTACGACAATGGACGACAAGACAACAGTGCACGAGGAATGAAATATAATGCTATGGGTTAGTAGTATAAGGCTATGGGTTAGTAGTATAATGCTATGGGTTAGTAGTATAATGCTATGGGTTAGTAGTATAAGGCTATGGGTTAGTAGTATAATGCTATGGGTTAGTAGTATAAGGCTATGGGTTAGTAGTATAATGCTATGGGTTAGTAGTATAATGCTATGGGTTAGTAGTATAAGGCTATGGGTTAGTAGTATAAGGCTATGGGTTAGTAGTATAAGGCTATGGGTTAGTAGTATAATAGGACTAAACCAGGACTAACATCAGAACAGGTTGACATTAAATCCCACTGGTCTTATTAAACTAGAACTAACATCCGACCAGGTCTACATGAAAGAACACTGGTCTTACTAAACCAGGACTAACATCAGACCAGGGGGGTATTCCAGAAAGGAGGTTTAACAAGCTCTGAGTCTATCCTTGAACTCCGAGTTGACTTACTCTGAGACGGGAAACACTGAGTATCGCTTCCAGAACAGCTGATCTGGGTTAGTTCAATCAAGTATGTTCACCTTGACGATTATAAAAAGCCATCATCAATGGAGCCCCGATAGCACGAGTCACCACGAGTCACCATGACAACAGTAAATACAAGAGCAAGCTATTTCCCTGCGCTGGAGTTGGAGGTCCTTCTGCAGGTGAGCATGAGCACGTATTTCACAGCTGCAGCAGCGAAGGAGAGCGACTGCGTGGGGAAGAATCGCTGCCCGAGTCAACGCGTAACTTTGAATGTACTGTTCCATTGACATAACATTTAACCGTAAGATCGGCGCAGCTTATAGTTCTGAATATAAGTAGGAATGAAATCTGATTTTCATTTAGGTGCAATCCAACAGGGGAAAAAAGGACCTTGAAGCAGCTAAAAATTCAATTTAAAAACATAGTTAAAAAAGGTATGGCATATATTGCTATGATTGCGCCTCACTTTAATTTGAATTCCTTTTTTTTAATTGACTTTGGCTATTAAACAAAGTAAATATCAATTCAGTGGCTACTTGAAATAGTAAATTAAACCCCTAATAAAATGTTGTTTTTACACGTCTTTTCACTTAATACCCCACGTAGGTATAAAATAAAAATGTGTCTAAGTGTCTCCTATCAAAGTCATTTAAAATGTGACGCTGCAGCCTACACCAACACTCATTAAAATACTAATTAAAAAACAAAGAAACATTGAGTTCTGCTCAGCCAACAGAAAGAAGGCAGAGGCCCAAAAAACAGGTGGAGGGCCACCTCCACCCCCTCTGACAGAGGTGGAGGAGCTGTCCTCAGCCTAAACCGTGGTCACCCGGTGGCTGAAGGTATCCGAACCCGTCACCCCCCAGGACACAAGTGACTACATCAGATGCAAGTATACACTTCTTTAAAAAAAATAAAACCATCATATACACTACTGTTCAAAAGTTTGGGGTCACCCAGACAATTTTTGGTTTTCCATGAAAAGTCACTTATTTATCAAATGAGTTGGAAAAATGAATTGAAAATAAAGTCACAATATTGACAAGATTAGAAATAATGATTTTTATTTGAAATATTCATTTTGTTCTTCAAACTTTGCTTTTGTGTGAAAGGATTTTCTATTCCATGGTGATTGACTCAGAGTTTCACTTAGCTGTCTATCTGGAACGAATAACTCAGAGTTAACTTACTCTGAGTTTTCACATAACCCGCTTTATGGAACACCCCCCAGGTCTACAGTAAACACCAATAGTCTTATTTAACCAGGATTGACATTGGACCAGGTCTATTTTGAACTAGGACTAACATCAGACAGGTCTATACATAATACCCCAATATCCTGGTTCTAATTAAACCAGGACTACATTAAAGCTGGTGTTACACCCCCTGTGGAGACCCTTTTTGCCTGTCAAAGTGAGGTCCCCATGGTGGGTGTTTTGAGTTTGTTTTGACGTGTTTAAATACTCCTTGAGACATTTCCACCTGTCACGTTCACTCTGTCATGCTCACTGTCACGCTCACCCCGTCACGCTCACCCCGTCACGTCCACCCCGTCACGTTCACCCTGTCACGCTCACTCTGTCACGCTCACTCTGTCACGTTCACCCTGTCACGCTCACTGTCACGTTCACCCTGTCACGTTCACTCTGTCATGCTCACTGTCACGTTCACCCTGTCACGTTCACTCTGTCATGCTCACTGTCACGTTCACCCTGTCACGTTCACTCTGTCATGCTCACTGTCACGTTCACCCTGTCACGTTCACTCTGTCATGCTCACTGTCACGTTCACCCTGTCACGTTCACTCTGTCATGCTCACTGTCACGTTCACTCTGTCACGCTCACTCTGTCACGCTCACCTCGTCACGTTCACCCCGTCACGTTCACTCTGTCATGCTCACTGTCACGTTCACCCTGTCACGTTCACCCTGTCACGCTCACTCTGTCACGCTCACCCCGTCACGTCCACCCTGTCACGTTCACCCTGTCACGTTCACCCCGTCACGTTCACCCCGTCACGTTCACCCTGTCACGCTCACTCTGTCACGCTCACTCTGTCACGTTCACCCTGTCACGCTCACTGTCACGTTCACCCTGTCACGTTCACTCTGTCATGCTCACTGTCACGTTCACCCTGTCACGTTCACTCTGTCATGCTCACTGTCACGTTCACCCTGTCACGTTCACCCTGTCACGCTCACTCTGTCACGCTCACTCTGTCACGCTCACCTCGTCACGTTCACCCCGTCACGTTCACTCTGTCATGCTCACTGTCACGTTCACCCTGTCACGTTCACCCTGTCACGCTCACTCTGTCACGCTCACTCTGTCACGCTCACCCCGTCACGCTCACCCCGTTACGCTCACTTTGTCACGTTCACCCTGTCACGTTCACCCTGTCACGCTCACCCTGTCACACTCACTCTGTCACGCTCACCCCGTCACGTTCACTCTGTCATGCTCACTGTCACGCTCACTCTGTCACACTCACTCTGTCACGCTCACTCTGTCACGCTCACCCCGTCACGCTCACCCCGTCACGCTCACCCCGTCACGTTCACTCTGTCACGTTCACCCTGTCACGCTCACTCTGTCACACTCACTCTGTCACGCTCACCCCATCACGCTCACCCTGTCACGCTCACTCTGTCACGCTCACCCCGTCACGTTCACCCTGTCACGCTCACCCTGTCACGTCCACCTTGGAGCTAACAAGCAAACAATAACAAACATGGCTCTTACACCCTACTGGTTTTTACACCTACTGGTCTCACAGCAGCAGATGTGTCCACCTCTGGTCCCTGATTCGTCACATTCACAAAGATATTGCTGAAAATCTTCAAAACGCATCACACATCCATTGCAGCGTTTATCACGTCACAGCCACGTATGAAGACATTATTTAACAAAAGGGTTAGTATATTAAAGGAAAGATCATAACGACCTGGATTCGAACCCTGTGGGACAAAACATCAAAGCACCAGACTGAGGCGGAACATCTGCTGCTGTGGAGTAAACACCAACACGCACGCGTGCGTGAGACCAGTAGGTGTGAAAACCAGTAGAGGTGAAAACCAGTAGAGGTGAAAACCAGTAGGGGTGTAACACCGGACTCTTGTACCAGTCGGACTCTGCTGCACTTCACACGTGTGGCATCGTAACAAAAGAGAAAACTAGGTTTCACGTCACTGTCCTTAAATACATGGTTTTTAAGTTGATGGCTGGTCAGTCAGTGCGTTTTTCCAGGGCCAAACCAGACTCCGTTCACTTCTCCTCAAATTCTCTGTCATGTGCGTGATGCTGCGGGTTCAAAGGCTCCAGCTGCTCCGTCATTGTCCTCCATCAGTGAAACATCTGTCTGTGAAGAACTACAAGAAGAAAACTCACCATGAGGAAGCTGCAGCTGCTTCAGACGCAAAAGAAGAAACGGTCCTCCGGTGGATCCTCACCAGACGGTTACGTTTCACTCATTTTTCATTCAGAACAAAATCAGTTTAAAGTCTCTTTGTTTCCGCTGAATCTGCATCGTCTTCTTCTTCTGTCCGCTGAATTAAAGCGGCGGGACTGAGATGGAGGCCACTGCTGCGGCGCTCCCTGTTGGATGGAGACGGAATTACATCCTCTACATTTAGAATAATATTATATCAGAATGATATTAACAATATTAGACAATAATATATGTATGATAATGCATATTTATGTATAAAATATGCATTAGAATCTGTCATAACAATAATATTAGAAATTATAATATAACAATGGTTTTAAAATTTAAATGTCTTCAGAATCGGAATTGCATTTATTGTCTTCAAATACACATTGACGTGAATCCAACATATTGTAGTCGTTCCACTACTTCACGTGCCCAGCGGCGTGTACCTTCCACACCTGCTTTTTGTTGCGGATGTGTTGGGGTAAGAGACAGTCACTATGTGGTTGTCATTGAACTGCTCTCTGGCCTGTGCATTGCAGAGACCAGCTGATCCTCAGCACGCCTTCTCGCTTATTTATTATTTGAACTTTTCAATGCAAGATGTCCTTTGTTCATGTGGAGTTTCATGTTTGAACACAGCAGTATCTACTTCTGGGTAAGTGGGTACAGATGTGTTCTAGCTGTACCGGCTTTCTGCAAACAGGAGTTTGGGTTAATAAAGATAAATGTAAATGAGTCACTTTGTATTTACTTCATGGACGAGCTAAAGAATGCACAGACGTGTAAACTATAAACTATTATTAAACCAACCAGGTGTAAAGCTTTTCACGATTCCTCCTGTACTACCTACTGCAGTTGGAATGTATCCCAGCATGCACTGGGGTACACGCACTTTAAGGAGGTCACGTCTATTTTTCATAAAAGTCTTGGTTTATTTACATTTATTGAATGACTTGATCCAAACCTTTATTTTGTTAACAGCAAGTTGCCTTGAGAATAAAATGTATCGTTGTTGTCATAAAAAAACAGAACAAAACACAAAGGAGGAAAATATATTACCCTTAAATGACTTTATTTCTATACAAGTTGAATCTATAAATCCAAATGTGATGTGAAACTGAAACAAAGACATTAACATAAATCCCTTCATGAGGACAGTTCTTTTAATCTCAACGCTACTCCAACAAGTTAAAAGCTAATCTGATAACGAACCTACAGCTAACGGTTAGCTGCAGATGCTAACTGTTAGCATCTGTACGAACTGAATCTGCAAATTGAGATTTTGAAATTGGAAGTTATTGGAATAATATGAGAATGTAAAATCAGTTTCCTCTGAAGAGCAAAGACATAAAAGATCAGACGGATCAATAATCAACCTGATTGGAATTATCTTTGTGATTTTCGATTTCCAAACGTCAAACTGATCGACCGCTTAAAACAGCTACTGTGACAACATCGTGGGGCCGTGATGTGAACTTTGTCTTCATCAGCAGCTCATTGCAGACAGGAAGTGGCCGTGCGTAAAAAATGAAAGTTTTTACAAATACGAGGGTCTTCAGCCAATCATCTGTCAGCTCTCTTGCTGTCCCCCATCAGAGGTCCTCGTCCATGCTGGAGCTGCTCCTCCTCCTGCTGGTCTTTGAGGGTCCACCGGACAGCAGGGGGTCTGCCCTCCTGCCCTCCTCCATCAGGATGTCTCCCAGACCCTGAAGCTCCGTCAGCTCCGTCAGCTCTGCCAGCTCCGCCTCACACATCAGGTCCGAGGAGAAGACGGCCAACGCCCCGTGAGGCTCGTCCAGGTCAACGAAGGTCAGGGCGTCCAGCCCCAGAGCGGGAGTCACGAGGGGAGGAGAGGAAAAGGGGTGAGGCATGGAGCTGGAGGAGGAGGTGGGCATAGGGGAGGAGGAGAGATTGTGGACACGGGTCTGAAGCTCCAACTCCTACAAGTAGGAAACAAAAAAGCTCCGTCATTGTTGCTATTGTTCGTTTTAATACTGTGTCTATTATTAATACTCTACAATACCGCAGTTATTGTTTCTGCTATTAATAGCACAAAGAAACCGAGCAGCAGGTGCTGGTTGGTGCCCGCCCCACCTCCCCGCCACCCCACCGCCCCGCCGCCCCGCCGCCCCACCTCCCCGCCGCCCCACCGCCCCGCCGCCCCACCGCCCCACCTCCCCACCACCGCCACCGCCCCACCTCCCCACCTCCCGCCACCCCACCGCCCCGCCCCCCACCGCCCCACCTCCCGCCACCCCACCGCCCCGCCGCCCACCGCCCCACCTCCCCACCACCGCCACCGCCCCCACCTCCCCACCTCCCCGCCACCTTCACCTGTAGGCGGAGCAGCAGGTGCTGGTTGGTGCCCGCCCCACCCCCACCACCCCACCGCCCCACCTCTTCACCCCGCCCCCACCTCTTCACCTCCCCACCACCGCCCCACCTCCCGCCACCCCACCTCCCCCCACCGCCCCACCTCTTCACCGCCGTCCCACCTCTTCACCTCCCCACCACCCCACCGCCCCACCTCTTCACCGCCGTCCCACCTCTTCACCTCCACCCCACCGCCCCACCTCCCCACCGCCCGCCTCTTCACCGCCGTCCCACTTCTTCACCTCCACCCCACCGCCCCACCTCCCCACCTCCCCGCCACCCCACCACCCCACCGCCCACCGCCCCACCTCCCCACCTCTTCACCGCCCCACCTCTTCACCTCCCCACCTCCCCACCGCCCCACCTCCCCACCACCCCACCGCCCCACCTCTTCACCTCCCCACCACCCCACCGCCCCACCTCCACCCCCACCGCCCCACCTCCCCCACCTCTTCACCTGTAGGCGGAGCAGCAGGTGCTGGTTGGTGCTCTCCAGCCTCCTCTGCTTCTCCTCCAGCTCTCTGGATCTCTGCTGGTCCTTCTGGAGTTTTCTGATATAATCAACCGAGGCCTTCAGGATGGTTCCTTTGTTCCACCTGGACTCCCTGATCGACCAATCAAAGGCCTCGTTAGCACCCTCAGCACTAACCATTCATTATGTGTAATATACCTGATTTTTAAATTTATATCATTGTTTCCCACAACAGACAGATTCAACATATATATATATATATATACATATACATATATACATATACACATACATATATATATATACATATACATATATACACATACATATATATATATATATATATATATATATACACATATATACACACACACACACACATACATATTGTATATATATATATATTATATATACACACACACACACATTATATATATATACACACATATATATATATATATATACATATATATACACACACACACATATATATATACATATATATACACACACACACATACATACATATTGTATATATATATATTATATATACACACACACATACATTATATATATATATACATTATTCCTTCAAACATTCCTTTGCGTGACTTTGTTTTCAGGAAGTACTGTGATACTGCTTAGTGGTTTAAGTATAGTATTATAGTGTTGTATTAGTACTACAGAGGAAGAGTTCACTGACAGGTCGCTGGATTTGGGGATTAGATCTCCAAGTTCTTTGATTCGGTCGTTGATGTTGAATCTCCTCCTCCTCTCGACTGGAAAACACAATATTAACGATTACAACATTGACATCACATTTAGAAAACAGCACTTTGGATGATATCACATTACATCGGATTAGATAACAACACATATACACTTTATTCCGACTGAGGCAAAGTGGGAAGAACTCACTGAGGTTGTGGTTGTGTTTCTTCTGTCGCTCTTTAAACAGAGCTTTGGTTTCTCCCTCTACAACAACAACAACAACAGCAGCCATTGAACAAACATCTCACTTAAGAAAATACAATTAGAGCCTCATAACATTTTGTGAAATCGAAAACCTTGATTGTGAGTGACAGGGAGTGAGTGGGGTGGTTAGATGAATGGTTAGTGAGTGGGTTAGTTAGATGAATGGTTAGTGAGTGGTTAGTTAGATGAATGGTTAGTGAGTGGGTTGGTTAGATGAATGGTTAGTGAGTGGGTTGGTTAGATGAATGGTGAGGGGGATTAGTTAGATGAATGGTTAGTGAGTGGGTTGGTTAGATGAATGGTTAGTGAGTGGGTTGGTTAGATGAATGGTTAGTGAGTGGGTTGGTTAGATGAATGGTTAGTGAGTGGGTTAGTTAGATGAATGGTTAGTGAGTGGGTTAGTTAGATGAATGGTTAGTGAGTGGTTAGTTAGATGAATGGTTAGTGAGTGGGTTAGATGAATGGTTAGTGAGTGGGTTGGTTAGATGAATGGTGAGGGGGATTAGTTAGATGAATGGTTAGTGAGTGGGTTGGTTAGATGAATGGTTAGTGAGTGGGTTGGTTAGATGAATGGTTAGTGAGTGGGTTGGTTAGATGAATGGTTAGTGAGTGGGTTAGTTAGATGAATGGTTAGTGAGTGGTTAGTTAGATGAATGGTTAGTGAGTGGGTTAGTTAGATGAATGGTTAGTGAGTGGTTGGTGAGGGGGATTAGTTAGATGAATGGTTAGTGAGTGGGTTGGTTAGATGAATGGTTAGTGAGTGGGTTAGTTAGATGAATGGTTAGTGAGTGGGTTGGTTAGATGAATGGTTAGTGAGTGGGTTAGTTAGATGAATGGTTAGTGAGTGGGTTAGTTAGATGAATGGTTAGTGAGTGGTTAGTTAGATGAATGGTTAGTGAGTGGGTTAGTTAGATGAATGGTTAGTGAGTGGGTTGGTTAGATGAATGGTGAGGGGGTTAGTTAGATGAATGGTTAGTGAGTGGGTTGGTTAGATGAATGGTTAGTGAGTGGGTTAGTTAGATGAATGGTTAGTGAGTGGGTTAGTTAGATGAATGGTTAGTGAGTGGGTTAGTTAGATGAATGGTTAGTGAGTGGGTTGGTTAGATGAATGGTTAGTGAGTGAAATGGTTAGTGAGTGGGTTGGTTAGATGAATGGTTAGTGAGTGGTTGGTTAGATGAATGGTTAGTGAGTGGTTAGTTAGATGAATGGTTAGTGAGTGGGTTAGTTAGATGAATGGTTAGTGAGTGGGTTGGTTAGATGAATGGTTAGTGAGTGGGTTAGTTAGATGAATGGTTAGTGAGTGGGTTAGTTAGATGAATGGTTAGTGAGTGGGTTGGTTAGATCAGAATCAGAATCAGAACACCCTAACCCTAATGCAGCAGGCGCCTCATCACCTCCCACCACTCAAACCCGTTCTCTGGTGTCCCTCACTGACCGACCTACTCAACACTTGATGGAATTGCTATCGGTTTGCCTGTGCACTGTATAACTGTGTTATGCCTGATATTCTACCAGACTTTTCATTCAAAAGATAAAGTTAAAGTCTCTGAAGCTCCAAACTGCTTTCAGCTGAAACAGCAGAATGTGTTTTCCAGTTAATGCTGACTGAACAGGAAGTGGGGACTGATGATGTGGGAAAAGCCGGCGTGTGTGTGTGACAGGAAGTTGTGATGTTGACTCATCAAAACGAAGAAGGCAATTTTAGCAAAAAGAAAAGCAAGAATTGGGGCACACGAGGGGAGGGGCTACAGCGCCTGAGCCCGGGGACCAGAGACGCCTCCACCAACACGGATTTTGCGAAATCGGATTTTTCTTCCGGTTTCCTGAATTATTACTGGTGTTTTTCCTGACAAGCGTCCCTTCTGTTATCCGTTACAGTAACCTCTCGTCCAATCAGGTGGCAGTAATGTTCACTCACCATTCACTTCCCTCTTGATGGCCTGCAGGTCGGCCGGGCAACTGTTGCTAACAGCGATGTGGGGCGTGGCCGTCCCACCGCACACGTCCAGAATCTTCCCCGACACTGGCATCTGACACCGACCAATCACATGACAGCAAAGTGACCAATCAGAGACGGAGAGGCCTCCCCCAGCATCCGATTCACACTGGGACAACACATACGTTAAAGTACTTTTACTCTTGATACTGTAAGTACACCTTGCTGTCAGAACGGCCCGTTCCTCCTACGTGGCTAACTGAGTTAGCCGGATAACCTTCAGGATGAGATGACGTAGTTCAGGTTTGACTAAATCACCACATGGAAACACCAGAACCTGCTGCGGTTCATCTGAGCTGCTGGATCAGTTCATCAGTCCTCATTGATGGAGGAGCGACATCAGTTAGATGAACGTTTTCACAAAGACGCGCTATGACATCACTTCCTGTACGAGCGCCATCGATGCTGAAGACAAGTTTATTTACGACCTTCTGGAGCCGTAACATAACGTGATGAACAGCACACGCTGCAGCCGAGCATCTACTGTCCCACACGCTGTCCCTCATACTGTCCCACACGCTCCCATACTGTCCCCTGCTGTCTCATACTGTCCCTGCGTCCCTGTCCCACACTGTCCTCATACTGTCCCTCATCTGTCTCATACTGTCCTCACTGTCCCTGCGCTGTCCCTCATACTGTCCCACACGCTGTCCCTCATACTGTCCCACACGCTGTCTCTCATACTGTCCCACTCCACTCTCTCATACCCCACACTGTCCCTCACGCTGTCTCATACTGTACCTCTCACACTGTCCCACACTGTCTCTCATACTGTCCCTCATACTGTCCACGCTGTCCTCATACTGTCACACGCTGTCCCTCATACTGTCCTGTCTCTCATACTGTCCACACACTGTCCTCATACTGTCCCACACACTGTCTCTCATACTGTCCCACACGCTGTCCCTCATATACTGTCCCTGTCACGTCCCCACACTGTCTCTCATACTGTCCCACACGCTGTCCTCATACTGTCCCACACGCTGTCCCTCATACTGTCCCACACGCTGTCTCTCATACTGTCCCACACGCTGTCCCTCATACTGTCCCACACTGTCTCTCATACTGTCCCTCACACTGTCTCTCACGCTGTCCCTCATACTGTCCCCTCACACTGTCCCTGTGTCCCTCTCTGTCTCTCATACTGTCCCTCATGTCTCACACTCATACTGTCCCACACGCTGTCTCTCATACTGTCCTCACACTGTCCCTCACGCTGTCCTCATATACTGTCCCACACGCTGTCTCTCATACTGTCCCACACGCTGTCTCTCATACTGTCCCACACGCTGTCTCTCATACTGTCTCTCACACTGTCCCTCATACTGTCCCACACGCTGTCTCTCATACTGTCTCTCACACTGTCCCACACGCTGTCTCTCATACTGTCTCTCATACTGTCCCACACTGTCTCTCATCTCTCATACTGTCTCATACTGTCTCTCATACTGTCCCACACGCTGTCTCTCTCATGTCTCTCACTGTCTCTCACACTGTCCCTCACGCTGTCTCTCATACTGTCTCTCACACTGTCCCACACGCTGTCTCTCATACTGTCTCTCACACTGTCCCACACGCTGTCTCTCATACTGTCTCTCACTGTCCCACTGTCCTCATACTGTCTCTCATACTGTCCCACACGCTGTCTCTCATACTGTCCCTCACACTGTCCCACACGCTGTCTCTCATACTGTCTCTCACACTGTCCCACACGCTGTCTCTCATACTGTCTCTCACACTGTCCCACACGCTGTCTCTCATACTGTCTCTCATACTGTCCCACACGCTGTCTCTCATACTGTCTCTCACACTGTCCCTCATACTGTCTCTCATACTGTCCCACACGCTGTCTCTCATACTGTCCCACACGCTGTCTCATACACACACGCTGTCCTCATACTGTCTCTTGGTACTGTCTCTCATACTGTCTCACACGCTGTCTCTGTCTCACACGCTGTCTCTCATACTGTCTCACACGCTGTCTCTCATACTGTCTCACACGCTGTCCTCATACTGTCTCACACACTGTCTCTCATACTGTCTCACACGCTGTCCCTCATACTGTCTCACACACTGTCTCTCATACTGTCTCACACAGTGTCTCACACACTGTCTCACACGCTGTCTCTCATACTGTCTGTACAGTGTTGCGATGCAGAGAACATCTGGAAAGCAGCTGCATGTCGTGTTCTTGGTAAAGTTCTGTTGGTTCATTTGTCTGTTAATAAACTTCTGGATGTTCCACATTTCACTGCTTCAATTGATCAAATGTCTGATTATCAACAGTATATTTTATGATTCTCCCACACACATAAAACTCATAGTTCTATATGGTCATCTACACACATCCATAAGCTGATACAGTACATGTATCCTATTCATTCATATCAAAGCTTGTTTTTATCTACTTATTGTGAAAGGGTTGAGATCATTATTCTCATGCTACATTTAAATTGATTAGAGTGATGAGGCACTTAAAATAAACCTATACACTTAATCACATTTAACTTGTGTGCGACACTTGTAGCCTTGCAGGGGGCCGCTGTCAGTTTTTGCCATTATTATTTGATTCATTCAATTTTATTTCATATTGCCCAAAGTGGTGAATTTGCCTCAGAGGGCTTTACAGTCTACACATGAGACATCCGTTGTCCTGAAACCCTCACGTGGGCGCAGGAGAAACGCAACAAATGAATGAAGAAACGAAAGCTTTAGAGAGAGACGGGGGAGGATCCTCCCAAAAATACAGATTATGGTCTTGGACTCCTCATATTCATGATCATCTCCTGCTAAAAGGACATTTGATGGAATGTGTCCGTACGAGGAAAAGGGCCCTGAACCTTTTACTTTAGTAAAGACCGTAAATACTCTTTACTGTTGAGTCTGCAGCTCAAACGGACCTAAAACAAGAAAAGGTCTTTACCTCAGATTTAATCCTCCTCCTCTCATGGTCCGGCAGTAACACTAAAAGTCTCATCTTCTCCGATTCCTCACTAACACCAGTGTGTTGGTTGACACACACGCTTCCTCTTTCTGTTCACAAGACTGTTGAGAAATGAGGAAACGACTCCTAAAGAAATACCTAAATCCTCCCTATGAGCCTTCATGTACTGGTGCTTCCACTAGCACCGCTCTGTATAACAATAGTGTAGAGAAATGGCTTCATAATGACACAGCTTCACTAAGATATGAAAATATTAACATTAACATGGAAGCTCCTTTCATCATAGATGTTTCCTGGTATTTTGCGATGGTGTTCCCTGTTTTTCTGCCCGTTTCCTGGTATTTTTCCTGGATGTTTCCTGAATTATTACTGGTGTTTTCCTAAATAGTTCCTGGAGGTTTCCTGTGTTGATTCTTACCGTGTTGGCAAGCTGCAATCCGGAATTCAATCAGTGTCAGAAACTCCTCATTCAGGCTTGATTCCAGGCTGATTATGTCATCGATGACGGTCTTGTCAATCTATATCGTGCAAATGTCAGATTGTTTTCTGCATTGAGTTGTAGTTACATTTATGTGACGCTTTTATCCAAAGCGACTTACAATAAGTGCATTTCCACCATAAGGACACAACCCCCCCCCCCACCACCTCTAGTACTTAATGAACAGATCGCTACCTGGGATTTTCTGAAGATGTTGGCAGGCTGTAGTTTGGTGGCCACGCCCACAGAGGGGGAGTGGCTTGGTGGGGGTCCAGCTCTATCCTGATTGGCTGCGGTGGAGAGGTACTGCCGTACCTGCTGCCTCTGAGCCTGCTGGATGTGATACCTGGTGGGGTTCTCCAAGTGGGTCTGTACCTGAGAGAGAGGGGGCATATTCACAGGTGCATCATGGGAAAAGTAGGATCCAGTGATTTAACAGTCAGGAGTGATAAATAAACCAAACTTCTGCTCTGCTTTTCCCCTCCTACCTTCAGCACCTCCACAGGAACCTGGGCAGGTCTGCAGGAGGAGGACACAGAGACAGAGATGGGGGAGGACGAGTCGATCGAGTGAAGGAGCTTCTGCTGCAACTCCTTCTGCTCCTCGCCCAGAGCCTGCTGACGCATGAGATCCTGACGCATCAGAACCCTGCAGGAGGAGGAGAGAAGGTGGGAATGGAGTAGTGCCATGTGTCCCCATGTGTGTGTGTGTGTACTTGTGTTACCTGGAGGGCAGTGAGGAGGAACATGATGAAGCTGCTGTTGACGCACTAAAGAAAAGATAATTGAATGAATTCCTTCCGTCATCATCAAAAGTCTGATCTCACATGACTTGATTTAGAGACTAGAGAGGGTTCATTTATAATCATATCATTCAATTCGTTGTAATAAATATGACAATATAAAGCAGTGGTTCCCAAATCTTTTCGCTCAGGGCTCCTTTGAGGAAAAAGGGACACTTTTTTCCCCAAATAAGAGTTGACTTCTCTTTGTTTTGAAGTAATTGCATTGCAATATATAGACTATAAAAAGGTCCTTTTCCACTTATTACATGTAAACATATTTTCAAGTAAATGTATTTGAAATATTAAAATTGAATCTGGGAAGAAGAGCACAATTCCACAGTTAACAGGAAGTTTCTCAAACTGAATTCTGTCAGGGCTCGAGGTCAGAGGTCGTGTGCTACCTGGTGCTGAGCGGCTGACTCTTGATCTGGTAAAACGTGTCACAGTCAGACGGCAACAAACTGTCGACCTCGATGTCAGCGACGATTCCAGACTCCACCCTGAGAGGGAGACAGGTGTGAGAGAGGGTCCCACCTGAGGAGATGCTGGAGGCAGAGCCCCCCCCCTCCATGTCCTCCTCGCTGTCCGAGGAACCAAATCTCACCAACGAGCGACCCCCGACCTCCTTCACCTTCACCCTCCGACTTCCTGTTGGACCCCACCCACCCGTCCAGCCCACACGAGGCCGACCAGCGGGGCCTCATCAACCCCCCCATCCACGCTCGATATCGTCACTCTGACCGCCGACAAGAGGCAGAACGGGCACAAGCACCCTGCCGTCACACACTTTACTGCCCCGTGCATCCACACTGCTGCTTTGCATCACGGACACATTTGTCCCGTATTTTCCTCCACGACTTTGTCCCCCTCGTTGGTGGAGATCTCCCTCCATGAATCAGAGGCCATCCGGCGTCCTCATAGTCCCCCAATGACGGCTTGTACAAGCGCTCATATTTAAAAGCTCTTCAATCTGATCCGTTCTCTCCTTTTAATAACGGCCGTATTGTGCTGTGAAAACGGAGACGTGAGACTCCGTAAAGGACGTAGTCAGAGGACCAATCACAGCCTGCTGCTGCAGGACGCTGCAAAGCTTTACACGCTAGTCGAGAGAAATGGGTCGACGCACACAAGGAGGTGTGAAGGGACACGCAAGGGACACGCAAGGGACACGCAGGGGACACGCAAGCAGCTCTCGCACACTAAGCGTATGCTCAGTGCTCTGAATGTCAAAGTTGAAAGATATTCAATGAACAAGTTGAAGGTTGTGAAATGATAATTAAATGCTAGCGTGATAATAAATGACCACTTCAAATCATCCAAACTGTCATGATACATAATTAATGCAGGGATTTATTTTGAAATAGTACCTGCTGGTTTCTATACACTGACCTACATGAGAACACGATACGTGATGACAGCAACACGCCGGCGTGGGAATGAACCAATGATTTGTTCATTTTACTGAACGAGATGCCGAGTCAGCAAAATGATCCCAACTTCCCATCACCAGTTTCCACGCTGAGCACCTTCATGCTGCCGTGACCCACCGAGACAAACACGAGCAGGACAACAGACAGTGAACACAACACTGAACACAGACAGTGAACACAACACTGAACACAGTCAGTGAACACAGTCAGTGAACACAACACTGAACACAGTCAGTGAACACAACACTGAACACAGTCAGTGAACACAACACTGAACACAGACAGTGAACACAACACTGAACACAGACAGTGAACACAACACTGAACACAGACAGTGAACACAACACTGAACACAGACAGTGAACACAACACTGAACACAGACAGTGAACACAACACTGAACACAGACAGTGAACACAACACTGAACACAGACAGTGAACACAACACTGAACACAGACAGTGAACACAACACTGAACACAGACAGTGAACACAACACTGAACACAGACAGTGAACACAGACAGTGAACACAACAGTGAACACAGACAGTGAACACAACAGTGAACACAACACTGAACACAGACAGTGAACACAACACTGAACACAGACAGTGAACACAACACTGAACACAGACAGTGAACACAACACTGAACACAGACAGTGAACACAGACAGTGAACACAACAGTGAACACAGACAGTGAACACAACACTGAACACAGACAGTGAACACAACAGTGAACACAGACAGTGAACACAACACTGCTTTACTTTTTGTCTCACCGCTCACATGATGTGTGTGTGTGTGTGTGTGTGTGTGTGTGTGTGTGTGTGTGTGTGTGTGAGACCAAAAGTCAACAACTGTAAGAACAACATTCTGCCTGGAACAAGTCTTAGACGGGAAAGTATCACTGGCAGCGTAACATTAAAGCTTCCTTCGTGTTTCTGAGAGACGAAGCTCTTGGAGCTTCGGACTAGTGACGTAACTGAAGGCGCGTGTAGACTTGAAGGGAACGAGTCTGTGATTAAATGTCCACCGATTCTCTTCAGCCGAGTTCAACCAACGAGGCACTTTGTTTAACGGAGTCTGGCGTCCGGTTCTCTGTGGACTCACCGGACCAGGTTGATGGTTTCAGCCGAGTCAAGCAGGACGAACACGGTCTGCGGCTGCAGGATTCCGCTCTCCTGCTGCTCCGGTTCGGCTCCGGTCCGGAACTGGTCCGAGCTGACAGCCGACATCACTCCAGAGACGTGGGCCGTTTCTCAATATGCGTTCCTGAGTGGGCTTGTGTCCTCGTGTCCTTGTGTCCTCGTGTCCTCGTAGACTCGTGAAACGTCCTCAGTCGTGGCCTGCGGACTGTTCCAACTGTAGAGTCCGCATCTCGCCGAGAACGGTCAAAATGCCCGGATGTGACTCGCCGCGTCCATTTTACCCAGAATCCATCGCAGCAGACTTGTCCGAGCCAAATATCCCAGAATGCATTTCACAGCAGCAACAGGCAACAATGACCAATGGAAAATAAACACAACTGTAAGTACAAATGTTATATAATGTTAGATGACTGTTTAAGTCACTGAATGTAACTGTTTACGTTGTTACATGTGATATTTATATCAGGACTGTGGAACATTTTGTAGTGTTGTGGAAGATTTATATGGACAATCTGTAAATACGAATAAGGCTCAACTGCGATTCCTCTCTGCGTGATCAGAGAAGATCGAAAAACGTGGCGAACGCACTTTCTCACGTCAACGATCAGACGAAGAGCAAAATGAGCGTGGAAACGACGTCAGGGCTGTCGTGGTTCTTTGGCGACACTTACAGGTCATGTTGGGAAACTAATAATAAATACATGTGAACACAATTTGACCCTATTTAAGGAGATGTGTAACAAAACATATTTAAAGCAGGTTGTACAGACGCAGGAAAGAGGAATGTCTGGAGGAGACCGATTCTTCACCAACAAGCCACTTTCTACGATATTACTACACTGTAAAACACGTATGTTAGTTCAAGTTACTTTTCTAATTAAATTTTACTTAAAAGTATGTATTGTTTCAAATGACACTTTATAGTTATGAGAAACCCCATGTCGTGTTGGAAAAATCATATTTATTTCTCGCATTAAAATAAATGTTTTTTACATTATAACATGCAGATATCTAACAACTTCTATACTGTATTTAAACAAAATATTCAGTGTTAAACAGAATATTCACAAAAAGTTCAGACAGAAAAATCTTCCAAGTCAATGTAAAATGGACTTCAATTTACAAATAATGAGCAACCTCATACGTCTTTCTGTCTGCAGCTGCAGCTTTGTAGGACCAGGTCCTCAACGACTGCGTCCAGCTGGCCTCGGACAGCCGCCCTGCTTCAGATCCCTGACCAGAGCGTAGAACCGGTCCGTCGCGCTCACAGCATGAATGTTGCTGTCCTCTTGCCTAGAGAAGTGTTTTTAGCAGGGACCACGCATTGGATGTTAAGACCGCTAATCTCACAGACCTATTTCCAGCCAGTGGCGGGGATGGTGCAGCGTCAGCCTCGGCCTCAAGGACCTCTGCCACGGACATGCTGGCGTATGCGCCCGGCCGGTGACCATAGAGCGAGGCCAGGAAAGTGGACAAGTAGCCGTGAAAGGCGTCCCGTGTGTCGGACAGAGAGCGAGCGTCTTCCCGAAACAACTGTGGCCACAAGATCAATCATTACATGAACATCGGCTTGATCAAATGATATTTTCAGGTCACGTTTGTGATCCGGCTGTTCACGACGTATTAATCCGCCGCGTGGTTCAGGTTTGTTCGCCGTGTGGTATTTCCATTGGTTTGTGATGCAGCTGAGCAGGGTTGGGGTTTAGGTTGGGCTCAGTGACTCCAAGCCGTTTCCAAGAATTATTAGAGTGATTGTGCGCCTCACAGGTTTCCATGGTTCATGGTTCTATCGGGACCCTGTTCCTGCCTCCTGCCATGACCCTGCTGACAACTGCTGCTGCCATCATCAGGGCCTGAGCCGACTCAGAGTCGGGCCAAAGCTATTGGCCTGACCCTATTGAAGAATGATTATTGTTATTATTTTGCCACTTCAATCACACTTTTCAGGCCTCTTTATGGAGCCACATCCAGGTCAAAAGTTCTGATCATTTGACAAACAAATGTGAACTCGAAAGCGACTGGTCCTCCTGCAGCAGCAGGCTGTGATTGGTCTCTGACTACGTCCTTTAGAGTCTCACGTCTCCGTTTTCACAGCACAATACGGCCGTTATTAAAAGGAAGAACGTTTACGAGAGAACGGATCAGATTGAAGAGCTTTTAAATATGAGCGCTTGTACAAGCCGTCATTGGCGGACTATGAGGGCGCGGATGGCCTCTGATTCATGGAGGAGATCTCCCACCAACGAGGGGACAAAGTCGTGGAGGAAAATACGGGACAAATGTGTCCGTGATGAAAGCAGCAGTGTGGATGCACGGGGCAATAAAGTCTATGATCAATAAATAAAGCAACCAGCGACTTCCACACACAAAGACGTGACTCTCCAGGTCGTCTTCAACAAAACACGTGACTCCACCTGTTGTTCTGGAGGTGAATCGCTCTGCAACACACGCAAGACTTTACAACCAGGAAGTGAAACCAGTGCGTCGACCGTAAAGACGCAGCCTTTATTTTTAGGGCCTGAGCTGACTGAAAGTCGGGCGGAGCTCTATTGTGTTTCAAAGAATTCTTATTATTATTTTGCCACTTCAATCGCACTTTTGAGGCCTTTCCCATATTCCAAAACTCTTGAATTTTGGCGTGCGCATCAGAAGTGCGAAAAATGTTGATATATTTGGGGTCGTGCATTTACGGATAAAAAATGGCTCTACAGCGCCCCCTTTTTTGACTTGACATTTTGCACACAGGTGCTCCAGGATATGCTCTTCAAAAAAAGTCAATCATGGTATGCAAACTAGATTTTCCGCCATTTAGAATTTTGTGAAAAACACATTTTTGCAAACTCCTCCCAGACCCTTAGTCCGATTTTCACGAAATTCTCAGGGAATGAATATTGGCCTAATGCCATCGGAGGTTATTAAAAGCCTGTTGATATCTTATTTTTTTATCAAAGTTACGAACCAATGAAATTTGTAAGGGGTGTGGTCTAAGAGTTAAAGACCTATAACTTGAAAAGTAGTCATAGGTTTTCCTCACCAGATCTCCTAGGATATGTTCACATTGAGTCCCTGAGCCTGCTCTGATTTTCACAACGTTTGATTATTAGCGGGCGCTGCAGTTACTGAACTTGGAAAACCTCAAATTTGTGAATAAAAGACATAAAAGAAAAATAGTTCACTGTAAATATTGGGAGCTTTGTTTCCTTGACAACACTTCGCATGAAAGTGCACGCAGATATTTCGGTAACTTGGCAAACTCAAAAACTCTTGAAATGTTATGTCAGTGGTAATAACATTACAGAGCCGATGTGGAGTTTTTGCTCAAAAGTAGTAAATTGTCTTCATAGCGCCCCCTGGCAGTTTTCAACTAAATAGCCCCTGTGTGACCTACATGTATGAGGGTTTTTGGACATATATAGAACAGGGAGATTTAAAATAAAGTATCTTGGGACCATGCTCTAAAATGAACAGGAAGTCAGTTATAACTTTTTTTGTGTCAATATTACTATTTTCTGTACTTTCTAGACGCTGTATTTTGACGAACTTCACCCTGGGACTTAAAATCAAAACAAAATTCACTTCAAACAAAATTTGAAGTGGCTGGACAGGAACCTCGGCGTGACGTCGACAGCCGACTCTCCCTGACTCCCAACATCACTGACAACACCATCCTGTAGATACTCGCTCTACAACATGAGGAGAACACGTCCTCTTCTCACTCAGAAGGTACTGATTCAGGCTCTTGTCGTCTCCTTCCTGGACTACTGTAACTCTCTCCTGCAGGTCTCCTGCTACCACCATTCCACCTCTGCAGCTCATCCAGAATGCAGCAGCTCCACTGGTCTTTAACCTTCCTAAGTTCTCCCTCACTCCTCCACTCCTCCGCTCTCTTCACTGGTACCGGTGGCTCATCCAGTTCTAAACATGGTGCTCAGGTACCATGCTGTGAATGGATGGGGTCCAGCTTCCATCCAGGACCTGGTCCAACCCGACATCCCGACCCGCACTCTCCGCTCTGCATGTGATAAACTGCTTGTTCCTCCTCACTGAGAGCAAAACACTCCACTAGATCTCCACTCTTTGCTGTCCTGCTCCTAAATGGTGGAAGGAGGTCTCTGAAGACATCAGGACCACAGAGAGCCTTCACATCTTCAGACTAAAGACACACCTCTTCAGACTCTACCTCCACTAACACACTAACTAACTGTAGCACTTACATTGGACTTATAATGGTTCTTATCTACAGCAAGTTGTAAACTGGCTTATTTGATGAAATCACACTTTCTTGTTTCTTGTTCTTCTGAGTTTGTGTCCTGATGGTTGAAACGTTCTTATCGTAAGTCGCTTTGGATAAAAGCGACAGCTAAATGACATGTGATGTAATGTAATCTCTCCCATGGTTTCTTCCCCTTTTTGCCCATGGAAGGGTTTTAATGGGGAGTTTTTCCTGTGCCGATGTGAGGGACAGAGGGTGTCGCATGTATACAGACCGTAAAGCCCTCAGAGGCAAGATTAGTAAATGACAGTTTGTAGAATAGTAAACAAAGTTGCATTAACTGCGTTAAAATATTCATCGATTAACACGTTAATGTTGACAGCCCTAAACTATAACTATATTCAATATATATATATTCATATTATATATATATATATATATATATATATTAGTAGTAAAAGTATTTCCAATATTCAGTTTTCACGTTTTTATTTAATTTATATCTCATAAACATGTTTTATAGTATTTTCCTATAGAAGGTCATGGTGGGAAACAGAAGGGCACGATGGGAAAGTGGCCGGCCACTAACCAACAACCTGCAATCAATCAATCAACACTCAATAATAAATAATAACAAGGTACAAAATCTATGACAGGAAGAACACTTGACCGTGCTGCTGCTGCACCCGGAGAGAAGATGCGTGTGTTGTTATCAAGCTTACTGGAGTCCAGTAACCAGCGGATACTATAGCAACATGCCGGGCGGTCACGCCAGGACAAATTCCTTGTATGTTTGACATATTTTGGCAATAAATGTTTCCTGATTCCTGATGTTGTCATTCAATTAGATGACATCACAGCCCGTTCCCCCTCTGATTGGCTGGTAAAGGTTCAGCGTTCAGAATCTCTTCACCAGTATGTGATGATGACGTCTCACCTGAAACTAGCATGCTTACCTGTTAGCCGCAGCGGCTTGTAATCCACCAGGCGGAATGCTAGCTGCTACAGCTAAATGGTAACTGAGGCCCGCTGTAAAACATAAATCTCCATGTTAGCCACTTGGGATTTAATTACGTACACAAACTATGGAAACATGTTCAAACCTTAGAAACGGCTAGCTCTGGTTAGCTCCATTTATCACCAGTGGGCACCCTTCTGTTTTGTTGGGGGTCATTTACTAACATCTAGTCCGGGACAGTGTGAGCGTCTGATAATCAGAAATCACTGTGATCAGGACAAGTAAAAAAATCCTAACATAATAACACTTTGGATTAAAAAAGACAAATAAATACAAAACCACCGACAGTGAGTCATCTGATAATAGACAGGACAGCGGAACCAGTTAGGACCAGTGAGAATGAGCTCTGCCCGGTTAGAGCTGGATGTAAATAAACCAGCTAGAACCTAAAAAAGTACAGGACTATAAAAAGCTTAAATGCTCACTGGCTTCAGAGTAGAAAACAGATCATAGCGAGGCCACATTTAAAGTTCATTCTTTTCATCGCTACGGTCAGCAGATTCGCTCAGGAAGACAAAGTCACGCAGACCTTCAGTCACTTTGGTGAAGTTTGACTCATGTGAGGTGAATTACTCGTTATAATGCTCCTGACTGGTTAGCTCTGTAGCCGCTAGCTCTTAGCATCTTTATGAACAGGGTTGGTTCTTGGTGCTACTTCTTAATTTATCCTCGCAATGACTCAAAGGAAGGTCATTAGCTAGTTGACGAGCAGCTCCACCATGAAGAACAACACGGATACACGGTTCTAGCTGGAGCCAACATTAGCTTTGTTTTCACACAAAGCTCCACAGGTCACTTGGTGAATGTTTAGCTAACGCGGCAACAGATTTTTTGATGCTTTCTCAACACAGAAAGCCTCAAATTATGAACTTCTGCGATGAAGTGTAAATGGCCTGTTCAAATTATATCATGTTAATTATTAAGTGTGGTTAAGTCATCAGGAGAACTAGCCTCTGAGCTAGAGCTGGCTTTCAAGCTAAACTTAGCACCTGAGCTAAAGCTTACCTTTAGTTAGCCAGAGCTGAAGCTAACCTCTGAGCCAGAGCTAGCTTTCATCAGCGTGAGCTCACACCTGTTTAAACGTGGGAGCGTATTCTCTTCAATAATCTCATGTCTGTAATAACCTCTTGTTCCTCTCTAGATATAACCGGCTTAAACTGGTGAAAGAGACGCTAACTGGCTTTAAACTGGTATCCAGCCCAAAACAACAAGAAATACTGAAACATAATATGATATATTAGCCAACAACTTCACTCTGAATACGGTATATCTTTGAAAATGTGCTCTGGCACATGAAGAGAAAGTGCACACCGCACTGATACGACACAATCAACTGTATCACCCACACAAACATAGATACACACACACACACACACACGTCTTAACGAGTAAGAACCAGTCCAGACTGGTTAGAAAACGACTGTTCAACACAATTTGCTGAGATTTAAAATGTTTTCCACCAAGTGGTGATGATAGGAACCATACAGACCATACTCTGTGACAACCAGGGCCATGACCAGACTGAGCACCATGTTAACGACCGGCCGGGGCGGTAAGGCTAGCTTAGCACAAAGTCTAGAAGCAGGGGGAAATTTCTGTCCTAGTTAAGTGAAAATACTACCTTTAGCATAGCACCAAGGCTGAATGCCAGGGAGAAAATGGTAGCTTAGCTTCAAACAAAGACTGGCAGCAGGGGGGAAACCGGAAGCTTAGCATAGCACCAAGGCACCCGAGAAAGAGGGGATACGGCCAGCCTAGCTTAGCACAAACACTGGAGACGGAGGAGGATAGATATGTGAAACATGTAGACCGATTGTTCCTTTAACCTTCACCCTGTCAGCCGTTAATCGCAGCTGTGTCTGTTTGGCTCTGGCTGTTGGTGGCTGGGGGCAGGCGAGCGTTAATCTTTCACCTTTACTGAGTTACCACGGAGGTCACAAAATAATAAATTATATTTACAAAATCTTCACTCATATTTTTTCTTCTTGCATTAACTGGAATCAGGCAAAACATGGAACACAACCTGTAAACAATTCATCAGAATAACAATAATAATATTAATAATCTTTTCACTATCAAAACACTTTGTCAAGAAGGTCTTTACAGAGATGGAGGGAGGAACACTGGACCCCTGGAGGGACTTCATAGTCTTTCTTTTTTTGAGTTCTTGTTGAATCTAATCATCTAATCACTGGAGTCACTGAAACATTGAGAATCGGCTTAAAAAAAACCTTTTAAAACTTGCATCCAAGTCCAGAAGCAAACTAATCTTCATCATCAGAGTCCTGCAGAAGGGTTCAAACATCAAACATGAAACCGTCGGTGGCCACGTTTACATGAACATTCATATTTGATCTCATGTAAACATCACATCAGATCTGAGACACTATTCCGAGTTCGGGAGAATTCTGTCCTTTCAAAATATGAGCCTCGGTCCAAAAAGAAAGATGGACGAATAGAAAGCAGGAAGTTAATCAAACAACATAATCAGTCATTTGAAAAAGAGACTATTTAGTGCATGTAAATGTAGTCAGTGTCTTCATCTTCATCACCACCATCATCCTCATCCTCATCACTACTTTACAATAGCACACTTCTCCAATGGAGCAGAGGCTGCTAGGAACTGTAGTTTCAGTTTATACAAGTTGCTCTGATTGGCAGCTTTAGAGGTCAAAGTTTAAAAGTGTTTTCTTCAGGGGAAAAGTCAAACATTGAAAATGCACAAATGTATTTTAAGAGGACATGGTTGGTTTGTATTCTCCCTTTTTCAACACGTGTTGGACAAGTTCAACACGTGTCCATCAACGTCAACGTCTGTCATGTGACCACAACTTCATTGGTCCTAACCCTGGTCCTAATCACATCATTGACATTAACCATCCAGAGGGACAGATTACTTCTGCATGAGATCTCTGTGTATCTCTATAGCAACAGTAGCTGAGACTAATGGATAGTGGAGTGTTTAAAACCAAAAAATGTTTCCTGTGAGAAGAAGAAGCTCCGCCCACCTCACTGTGTCATGAAAACACGGGGAAAAAAAGACAGAAGCAATCTTGAGTCCGACAGCGAGAAAGAATTATGCAGAGTTGCGTCTTCATTGTCGCCGTCCTTCTTCATCCCACAGGATCACGTGTTCTCCACCTCCGCTGCCAGCTCCTCCCCCTCCTCTTCCACACTCTCCACAATTGGGCGGTGGACGTGAGGCTCCTCCCCTCGTCCAGCCCTCAGCAGGACGTCAATCCATCGCCGCTGTAGCTCCTCCCCCTCGGCGCTGAAGTACAGGGTCAGGTGACTCTGGGAAATCTTGAAGGCGTGGCGTCGCTCCAGCCGATCAAATGACTCCGGGAGAGAGACGTCAAAGCCAATCAGAGGAATGCTGCGTTTGGCCTTCACATCCTGGTGAAGAAAAGATCAATGGCGTTCTCAGAGTACATTATGGTTAACAGCGACCTCCTCAAACATCTTCTCAAGTTGTCCTCAGTCATCAAACGCCTGACACCACTTCCAGTCCTCCACAAAACACCTCAACCTCCTCAATGTCCTACAGTCCTTTTCAAAACTCGTCAGATCTCCTCAAGTCCTCCTCAAACCTCCTCACAAACCTCCTTACGTCCTCCTAAAACCACAGAGTCCTCCTTAAACCTCCTAATGTCCTCCTCAAGCCTCTTCACAGTCATCTTCAAACCTCCTCACAAACCTCCTAAAGTCCTCCTAAAACCTGAGAGTCCTCCTTAAACCTTCTAATGTCCTCCTCAAGCCTCTTCACAGTCATCTTCAAACACCTCGAGTCCTCGTCTGACCTCCAGACAGTTCCCCTCAAACCTCCTAAAATCTCTGATAGTCCTCCTTAGGTCCCAGTCAAACCTCCTAAAGTCCTCAAAGTGCCTTGTCCTTGAAAACCTCCTCAAGTTGTTGTCAAACTTCCTCAAGTCCTCCTCAAAGCTCCTTAAAACTTCATGGTCATTATCACACCTTATCAGGTCATCCTCAAACCTGTTCAAGTACTCCCTGGACCTCCTCAAGTTCTTTTCAAGCCTCCTTAGTCTTTCTCAGGTCCTCCTCAAATCTCTGACACCACCTCAAGTTCTCATTAGAACACCTTGTCTTCCTAAAAAGTATTCCTCAAACCCCTCACATTTCCTTAAAGCCCTCACACGTCCTCGACTCCTCAACAAACCCCTCACACCACCTCAAGTCATCGTCAAGCCAGACTACTACCCTTCATCAAACCTCCTCAATTCAAACTAAAAGTATAAGGAACATTTCTGGAGCCTCCACGTCTTCGTCTCATGGGAAGGTTAAGTTAGCTAAAGAAACGTTAGCGTTGTTAGCTTATTTTAAGGTTTACAAGTCTTCAAACAAAAGATTGTGGAAAAATAATTTCATATCAACACAATTACCTACATAATACAAATAATAATAATAATAATGATACAAACTATGATTCTAAAGCCTACAACTTGATAATTAAAGCTCTGTGTGTTTTTCTCTCTCTTTTAGTACTAAGCAGTTTGTCCTTCAGAGGATCGTGCACCTTCAGATGAAGGAGTCTGGACAGAGCACATCCTCAACATGCTCGTCACTTGCATAGACTTTATTGCTATTTTGAGTTCATTTTTAAAAATGTATTTGCACTTTCTCTTTACTTTTAAACACATTTTTGCACTTACGTTTTGTATTACTATTTAATGTATTTTTCACTAGCAAAGACCCCGCCATTCACTGAAGGCGTTTAACATGATGAATGTGTCGTTGATTTATTTCATGGCCCTGGTCGGGCCCTCGGATGGGTTGGGCCCTGGGGAACTAAAACCTTCAGGGAGGATCCGGGCCCTACGCGCCTGGGGCACGGCGAACACATTCAGGGCCCTACGAAAACCTTCAGGGCCCTACGAACACCTTCAGGGCCCAACACCTTCAGGGCTCAGCGGGCCCTAACGAAAACCTTCAGGGCCCTACGAAAACCTTCAGGGCCCTACGAACACCTTCAGGGCCCAACGAAAACCTTCAGGGCCCTACGAAAACCTCCAGGGCCCTACGAAAACCTTCAGGGCCCTACGAAAACCCTCAGGGCCCTACGAACACCTTCAGGGCCCAACGAAAACCTTCAGGGCCCTACGAAAACCTTCAGGGCCCTACGAAAACCTTCAGGGGCCCCCACCCTCAAAACCTTCAGGGCCCTCAGGGCCCTAAACCTCCGGGGCCCTACACCTTCAGCAAAAACCTTCTTCAAAACCTTCAGGGCCCTAGCACCTTCGGGGCCAGAGAACTACCTCCCGGGGTACGAACACCTTCAGCGCCCAGGCGCCCAGCGAAAACCTTCAGGGCCCTACCAAAAGCTGGAAAAAGAGGGAGCAAAAAGAAAAGAAAAAGGTGTTGGGAGGGTGGGGTTTTTAGGATGCGTACTCGAGAACGAGAAGAGTGGGTTGAGTTGTTGGAGACGTGGTCTTGCTCCCCAAATTACGCTAATTAGCTTCAAATGATGATTACATTTGTATTAACTTGTTACTTCAAATTCCAACGTGTTGTAATCATTTTAATTTGCTATCGTAGGGGACTAACAGGAACAAATTCACAGGGCCTTTCAAGAGAAAGCGGCATAAACATGGTGACATGGGGGTTAAAAAGGGAGCAGGAAGTGATGTGTGAGAGATGGCGTTGGATGTAAATAAACAGCCACATGTTGAAGCCAAAAGGAATGCTTGCCTCTTTGTTTGTTTCCACGCTCTTACACTGGTAAATAGTCGTTAGACGATTAGGAAAATAATTGATAGTTGCAGCCCTACTCCTTAAGTCCTCGTCAAACCTCCGTGAGTCTTCCTAAAACCTCCTCAGTCCTCCTACAAAAGTGTTTGTAAAACCTCGCCCAGTCCTTCTCAAACATCCTCAAGACCTCCTCAAGATCTCCTCAAACCTCCTCACGCCTCCTTACGCCTCCTAAAAGACCTGACACTTCCTCAACTTCTCCTGAAACCACAACACTTAAAGTATTCCTCAAGTCTTCATCAAGGGCTCCTCAAACCTTATCAAGGCCTCCTCAAACACCTCACACCTCAAGTCCTCAAACAACTCACACCACTTTAAGCACTTCACAAGTCCTCCTCATAACTTCACACTCCCTTAAGACCTCCTTAGGTCCTCCTCAAGTCCTCCACAAACCTTCTCAAGTCCTCCTCAAACACCATTCTTCACCTCTACTTCCCTCCAACCCCCACAAGTTCTCCTTAAAACTCACAGTCCTCCTCAACTTCTCAGTCCTCTTCAAACACCTCACTTTCTACTCAAACATTCTGCCGGTCACCTCAAACCCTCACACTTCCTCCAGACCTCCTCAACTCCTCTTCAAACACTCTCAAGTCCTCCTCAACCCGCTCTCACCACCTCAAGTCCCCCTCAAACCTTGTCAAGCCCCCCCTTAAACGTCCTCAAATTATCGTCAATCTTCCTCAAATCCTCGTCAAACCTTATACGCCTCAAACTCTTCAAATCTCCTCTACCTCCTCCTCTCACACCTCTTGGACGTACATACCTGAGGAGCTCCGTAGATGTAGAGGACCAGGGGCTCATTCTCTGGGATGACAAACCAGGCCTTCTGCCAGCTCCTCCCGCCTCCTTTTTCCATGTGGTGGAGAAAAGAGCAGATCACGCTGTGCTCTGCTGCCAGGGAGGCCTGTTTCTGTGGCAAGACATAGAGAACAGGGGAGGGTGAACATCTGTGGCCTGGTGATGTCACAGCAATGTCAGGGTGAGGTCACACTCACCTCCAAGATGGAGCGTCTCCTGTGGGAGGTGTTGCTTAGAGATGGGGGCGACGCAGACATGCCCACCAGCATGACGTAGCAGTCCGCACACACCCGATGGGTCCGGTTGTTGTCGTATGACAGACGGGCCCGAAACTCAGAACATTTACCACAAACCACCTGGGCAGGAAGAGAGTGGGATAGGTACTTGTATACAGATGCACCTTGACAATTTGTACCTCTGACATGAAGAACAGATTAGAGTAGAATACGTTATTGAGTAACTCACATGTCCACAGGCTTTACAGTGGTGCCGTCTCTTGGTGATGGAGTTGAAGGGCTCCTGACATTTCATACACAGAGTCACCTCTTTCTCTCTGATCGGAGTAGGAGCTCGTTTACCAAGTTCCACACAGCTCTGAGAGAAGGATGTAAAGACAGAAGAACATCAGGGCCGAGAGATGTAAGGACAGAAGGACATCAGGACATAAAAATGTGAGAACAGAAGGACAAAAGGATGTAAGAACGGAAGGGCAGAAGGATGGAAGGAAAGAAGACATAAAGATATAAGGTCACCAAGACAGAAGGAAATAAGGACATTGGGACATCAGGATTGGATGACAGAAGGTTGGGGGAGCGTCCTGGGATCTGTGGTAAGCTTTTACCGGGGAGTGAGGCGGCGTGGACTCCTCGTCCCTCAGGGAGCAGGTGAGATGTCTGAAAGTCTCCATTGTCTGCTCATGTCTCTGGATGGTCGCCTGGATGGCCTGAAGACATCAACGTGTTAACATCAACATAGTTGATAACATTACATTGTGGCATCACTGCAACCATGTGAGTGTTTACCTGAATCCAGTCGTTCTTCTCCTCCTCTGTCCTGCAGAGAAAAAGAAAGAAGAGAACAAATGACAGGATGTCTGTCTGTCTGTCTGCCTTACTGTCGGTCGCACTGGTAATGTCTGTCTGTCCGTCTCTCTGACTGTCTCGATGTCTGTCTCTCCAAGAGTGTTGCATTCTGTATAACTGTGTCTATACCTGGCCAGCAGCTCTAGGGATCTCTGTTTTCCTGACACCAGGAATGTCTTGGATGCTGAAACACTGCTGGTCTCCTTAAGCTGGACAGAGAGAGAAAGACAGGTGGACAGTGTGAGACAAGTGAACAAAGAGAAACAATGATAATGGACCGAGCAAGAAGAGGGTGGAAACACAGGTAGACAGAGTACAGGTGAAAAGTGAGCAGGTGTAAGAGTCCGATCTTTACCTCCATCCCGTCCACGTCGATGCGAGCTCGCACGCCGTACTTCTGACCAATCAGACGCAGCTTCGGGACACAGTACAGCAACCTGTCATTAAACTGGAGAGAGACAGACAGGTCTGGACATAAGGACAGAAGCATGTAAGGACAGAAGAACGTAAGGACAGAAAGATGTAAGGACCGAAGGACAGCAGAACCCGTACATGACACCAGAGTAGAGTAGATCCCTGCTGACACCTACCGCTTCTAACACCCGTTATGCCCGTTACTGTCACTGTAAACATGAATGCGCATCACTAACTTTGTTTCTTCCACAGCGTATTTGTGCTTTCTCTCCACTAACCGATGTGAGGGTTTCGGGGCAGAGGATGTCGCATGTGTACAGACTATAAAGCCTTCTGAGGCTAATTGGTCATTTGCGATTTTGGGTAGTCAAGTAGACTTTGGGTAGTCGAGTAGACTTTGGGTAGTCGAGTAGACTAAAAGTAGAGCAGGGTAGAAATAGAGCAGAGTGGGGAAGAATTAAAGCATAATATATGTAGAGGTAGAGTAGATTAGAATAGAAGTACAGTAGAGTAAAATATAAGTAGAGTGTAAGTTGAAAAGGGTAAAGGCAGAGAAGAATAGAAAAGAGTAGAATGGAGGATAATTAGAGTTTAGTAGGAGTAAAGTAACATATGTGGTAGATCAGAGTTGAGGGGGTTGGTGTTGGAGGTTGAGGGGGTTGGTGTTGGAGGGGAGGTATCGGGTTAGCCTTGTAGGTTGTGAGCGAGTTGCGGTTGAGTCATCAAGGGGAGCATAAGAAGGGGAACAAACCACCGAACAAGGAGGAAGAAGGAGAGAGGGGATAGAGAAGACGTAGTGAGACATAGTTGCGGAAAGGAAAGAAAAAGAAGAGTGAACGAAAGGTAAGAGTAGCGGCGGGATTGACCTGGACTGGCTGACTACCCCCCTGTGTAGGACCCGGGCAGGACGAGGAAGAGAACGGGTTACGAGGGGTGACATGGCGTGGAGCGTATCCTCCTACACACTCAATTGATTAAAAATAAACTGTGTTGAACTGCTCCCCGTGACGGGCTTGAGTCCTTGAACCGTGACGTGAAGTCCCCATACATAGAAGCAGATCAGACTAGAAGGATGCAGTAGTGTAGTAGAAGGAAGTGAAAGTAGAGTAGAGTGCAGTCGAATAGAAGTAGAGTACCGTAGAATATAAAAAGAGTAGAGTGGAGCGTACAGGAAAGACATAGATTAGACTAGAAGACAAATAGAGTACAGTCGAATAGAAGTAGAGCAGAATACCAAGATGAGGTATCGGTCCTGGGTGGTCCCGTTCTTGTTGGACAGTTTCAGGATGTGTCCCTCTTTGATGAGGTCGTTTGTCGGGTTTACAATGTCTTCTTCTCCGCCCAACAACTCGTACACTTTCAACAACTTCCTCATCCGGTCCTGACGGAGAGGGGGAGACAGGTGGAGGGATAGACAGGTAGGGTAAAAGGTGGGCGAGAGAAAGAAATATGTAGTGAGAGAGAGAGACACAAAGACAGGTGGAAAGGGAGACCAGTAGAGACAAAAAGATGTGTGGCAGAGACAGACAGACAGACAGCCGGAGAGAGGAGTGAGCTCACCATCTTCTTGATGGCAGCGTTGGAGTGTTCTGCTGCTGTCGCAATCAACTCCAGAGACTCTGTAGAGAGAAGATCACAATATCACAGGTCTTTTATAGCCTTTTAAACGTCTTCAGACATCAGTAATGGGTGAGTTTGTTTTACGTACTCTGGGCGTCCCTGTGGTCCGGGGCATCCTTGGGCAGCCGGTGTAGATAATCTTTGAGCAGCAACTCATATCGAGGAATCCTCTGAACAGGTTCTAACATGTGGTGTTGCAGGGTGAGGTTCCTACAGCGCTCCTCCCTCTACACAAGGTACACACATTGTGATACAAGGTACACACACACTCCCTCACACATACACACTCACCCTTTCAACCTCTAACCCTCTCACTCACCTGCGTCTCCTGCACGATGGTCTTGAACTGGGTTGATCGCTCCGTCCAGATGTTCAAGAGCTCCATCGATCGGTCAAAGTTCTTTACATATTCTCCGTACATTTTCAGGAAGGGAGCCAACTTCTGCAGGATGTCCCCGACCCGGGGGTTGGACTCCCTGAGGAGGAGAGGAAGAAGAGAGGAGGAGGAAGAGATTAGAAGATGAGAAAGAGGAGGCAGAGACAAGAGGAGGATGCGGAGGAGGTGCTCTCACCACTCCTCCATCCGTTTCTGCAGGGCTGGCAGGAGGAACTGCTGATGGAAGCAGTAGATTGAGCAGATGTTGGAGAAGATCCCCTGGACAACGTCACAGGGGAAGGAGGAGCGAGACCGAGCCTCCTCCAGGAGTCGAGCACAGAACACCTACATGAGAACAGGGAGAGGTAACCATGGTAACCAGGTGAGTCCTATACACACATGTCAGACCAGGAGATTCTCGGTGACTCACCTGGTCCAGGAGGTGGAGCTTAGCCACGTAGGCGGTCTCTGTGTGCAGCAGCTCGTTAGCGATGTTGAAGACCCTCTGCTGGACAGACAGCTGGACAAAGAGAGAGACAGAGAGAGACAGGTAAAGAGACAGTCTCTTTACTTTGTGTCTTTTCAAAGGTTCACATTTGTCCCTTACAGGCCACCGTCCTTCTCCAGGACGTCATGTTGATGTTTCGTTGTTGTGTCATGTGACCTGAGGACATGAGGATATGAAGACACAAGCACATCAGGACATGATGAGGAGATGGGGGCTTGAGGACACACGGTCATGTGAATATGAGGACACAAGGACATAAGCAGATGATGACATGAGGAGACAAGGCAATGAGGACGTGAGGACATGTGGAGAAGAGGATATGAGGACATGTGTCCTCAGTGTGTCGAAAGGTGTGATTGGAGCCTGTTGGTGAAGTTGACGTCACATCTCACTTCCTGTCTCACCTCAGCAGAGTCTTGTCTGTCGGTCTTGGGGTGGGGCAGCACCAGCGTTAGCTCCGCCTCATCTTCCAGGTCGCTGTCGCCCTCCACAGAGAAGTCCCTCCTCCTCATGGACGCGCCCCCTCCCTCCACCACGTACGAGGACAAGCTAGAGAGGCGTGACAGGAGGGCCGGGCTACAGGGATAGGCCACGCCCCCGTCGTCCACGCCAGCAAAGCACAGCTCCTCGCTGTGCGACGGAGAACTGATGCTGTCGATGCCGCTGTCCCGATTAGCCAGCTTGCCCTCTGTCTGCAAGGACGGCAGGGACAGATGCTCCGAGGGGAGCTCCGACTGGTCGAGAGGCAGCGGCTGCTCCCTCATCTCCACGGCGACCGTGTCCTCCTCCAGGTGTTTTTCTGAGGCGCTATAACCTGACTCCATGGAGAGACGCTTCTGATGAAGGTCGTCACGACATGCTGCCACAAGCTCGTCATCGTGGTCATCATCATCGTGGGCGTCATCATCGTGGTCATCATCATCGTGGGCGTCATCATCGTGGTCATCATCATCGTGGGCGTCATCATCATCGTGGTCTTCTAGCAGGCCGCAGTACCCCTCACAGCCCAATGTGAGGTCATCATGACCTTCAGGCTCACAGGGCAGCTCCTCGTCCGGTGGGGGAGGGGCGGCTGAGGAGGGTGGATCGAAGAGGCGGGGACACAGAGCCCCCCAGTGATGGCAGGAACTACAATGATCTGCTCGCTGCACACACACACACACACACACACACACACACACACACACACACACACTGTTCACATCTCATTTAATCTTTAGTCTTTAATGACAATATCAGTAAAATCACTACCCACCGCTCAAACTTCTCAATGAGTGACAGAACGCAGGGGGGGGAGGCGGTGCCATCGGCGCGGCTGGGCAGAGTCCAGTCCCCTCGGGGGTCGACTGGAAGGGCTCTGCAGGGCGGGTTAAGGGGGAGGGGCTTGTCCGGAACCCCGAGGCGTGGCCTCAATGCCCCCGGCTGCTGCTTGAGGTGGGTTGGCTTCGGGGGGACTGCAGAGGGAAGGATCAGGGATCAATACGGTGTCATCAATCACTAAATACATTTTGATGTTCAAATTTAAATAAAGTCTGTCACCCTGAGGTTTGGGTCCGGGCGCCAGCGGTCGGATCTTGTTCGTTGGTGTTTTCGGGGTAGACGGCAGCTCGGTCGGCCCAGAGTCGTTGAGTTGTGGCCTGTTAGTGGAGCCGCAGCGGTCTGTTGACTCCACCCCTCCCTCCGGGGAGGCAGCGCCCGATGACAAGGCATTGGCCTCCAGCGCCTCCTGGTGACCACACTGAGAACAGGACGGCCCCGGAGGTATACTCTGAGTCAGCACACTGGGATTGGAGGAGGAGGAGGGGCCTGTGGAGGGAGGGAGGAAAGGAGGGCGACGGCAAGTAAGAATACTGATCCAACAGTATTATTCTAGAAGTACTGATCTACAGTACCAATCCATCAGTACTGATCCAACAGTATTATTCTATAAATACTAATCTACAGTACCAATCCATCAGTACTGATCCAACAGTATTATTCTATACTGATCTACAGTACCAATCCATCAGTACTGATCCAGTATTATTCAGTACCATCAGTACTATAAATCTAATCTAGTACCATCCATCAGTACTGATCCAACAGTATTATTCTATAAATATTATTCTAATCTACTTCAGTACCAATCCATCAGATGATCTATTATTCTATAAATGCTAATCTGTACCAATCCATCAGTACTGATCCAACAGTATTATTCTAGAAGTACTGTATCTACTACAGTACTTATCCATCAGTACCAATCCATCAGTACTGATCCAACAGTATTATTCTATAAATACTAATCTACAGTACCAATCCATCAGTACTGATCCAACAGTATTATTCTATAAATACTAATCTACAGTACCAATCCATCAGTACTGATCCAACAGTATTATTCTAGAAGTACTAATCTACAGTACTGATCCAACAGTATTATTCTAGAAGTACTAATCTTCAGTACCAATCCATCAGTACTGATCCAACAGTATTATTCTAGAAGTACTGATCTACAGTACCAATCCATCAGTACTGATCCAACAGTATTATTCTAGAAGTACTAATCTACAGTACTGATCCAACAGTATTATTCTAGAAGTACTAATTTACAGTACTGATCCAACAGTATTATTCTATAAGTACTAATCTACAGTAGCAAACACAAGACCTTCCGCCACACCAACAGTTTCTTCCCGTCGGCAGTCGGTCTCATCAACAGAGCCGGTCCCCCACTGACTGACTATAACATCCCACCGGTCACTCCCTTCACACTGCACACGTCACTTTAACTGTCATTTATCACTTTGTAGTCACTACTGATCACTTTGTCACTTGTTCCCATCAGCTAGTGCACTTTATGCTTAATATTTTTAACTTTTTTAATATTTTAAATTTTTAACTCTAATTTTATTCTCTTGTTTTATACTAACCCATAGCCTTATTCTACTAACCCATTGCATTAGCATTTCATTTTACTTTATTTTATTACTTGTGCGCTGCTGTCTTGTTGTCTATTGTTACACCAACCAGCCAAGACAAATTCCTTGTATGTTTGACATATTTTGGCAATAAATGTTTCCTGATTCCTGATTCCTGAAAAATAATATAATATATACAAAATAAGGGTCTGTTCAGGGGTGCGATATATCAAATTGCTGGCGAGGGCAGGACAATTCCTTTGGAAGTCATGCGGGTCATATTAACCCACACACCTTAGAAGTGGCTGCACACGCAGCACTCGCACACACATAGATATGCACACATAGACGCACACGGTGTGGCTTAGGGTTTTTAAAGGAACCTCCTCAGGATGGAAGGGTTAGTTGCTTTGTTTCGTGTGGCCCGTGGTGGGCAGAGGGAGAAATCCATTTAGAGAACAGAGAAATGGGTGTGTTTCCTGTGAATATAATGTTGTTTCCACTTGTTTGCACTTTGGGAGAAGCACAATAAATTTGCTTCTGCCTGCAGTACTGTAGACTGAGGTTTGTGTACCTTTTGTTTTCTCGTTTTTCGTACGGAAGTGGGCGCCCGTTTTAGCGATTTTCGTTTAGAACCAAAAACGAGACAGAAACGTTTTACTGCATTAATCCCTTTTTGGGTTTAGCCTACAAAACCAAAATACGCTAAACCGCCAGTACGTAGATTTTCACAGTAAGAGTCAACGCAATGGAACGTTTGTATGCTAGAAATCCCTCTGTGATGAATGCGGTTACCATGGTAACATTAGAAGAAAAGTTAATTAATCAATATAAATAATTAATCCTGGTCCGATGGAATGTGTGTTAGTAGTAGCACAACAGTAGCCCACCTGTTACTCTTAGCTCTGATATTTATTTTCCACGTATTGTGTTGCTTCAGTGACAGTGAAGCAGTACAAGGAGATGCAGAGTAAACTTGTGCACATCTTTCACGGTTACAGTTTTAAAACTTAAAACCCTCCTCCCAAAACAGGCTTCAGCAGTTAACTAGTGTTATTTGGCAGGAAATACATGTTTTGTAACAGTGTCATGCTGGTGTGTGCAACATGCTAACAACATGCTAAAGAGCAGGTAGTCTTTGCAATGCTTCCTAACCCAATGTGCACAGCTCCAGAGATCACTCTGAGGGTCACATGGAAGGTGTAGCAATCAAGAAAAGAGAATGAATGAATTTCTTTATTGTTCTTGTCTAGTGAGAAAAATGAAAAATATTCTAGATGTAAAATATTCTATGGTCAAAATGTCTGAATTCCATAAAGCCATTTTCCTTACACCACAGCATTTGACCAACATAATTTCTTATTATCTGGGCCCTTTGGCCTCTTGGGTCTAACCGTTCGATTTAGGAAGAACCAGAAAACAAACGTCTCTATTCATAAACTGTCATTATTTATTGCTTAATAAACACATGTATCCTCTTCCATGAAATAAATATAACAAGATGTATAAAATCTCACAACTCTTTCTTGTATCTGTTTCTACCAGGCTGAAACCTCTGGATTTTTGCCAGAATGAAAGGTCGCTACCAGTTGTCTTGTATGGCAGTATAGTTCTGATTATTCTAATTTAATGTAATTTGACCCTTTTAACAGTGTGCTTTCTACAAATTCTTTTCTGGATATGAACATATTTTTTATCAACAAACAATATGATCTTGACTGCCTTGATTTTATACATATTCGACATGAAGAAAATATTCAACCTGATTCTGGGGCGTCATTCATACCTGAGTCTCAGCCTGGTTGGCAACCGGAACCGGTCCGAGATGGCAACCGGATCACGTCAAACTCCTTTCTTTTGTACCGCCGGGTTCAGGCCCAGTTTTTCTTAGATTATGGCCCAGTGACGGCAGTGCATGACGGAATCGGGACGGTGTATTCGGCCTGATTCTGGGGTGTCATTCATCCTGAGCCTGGACTCGGCCCGACGTGTTTCTTCCGGCGTGCCAAGCTCAAGCCAGAACTGGGCCAGGTTATTTTGGGCCAAATGTCAAGTCAATCGTGCATCAGGGGGAAAAATGGGCTACTGTGATACTTTTCAAATTTCTAGGGGGCGCAATAGGGACATTTCTTTATACCCAAATATGAGACCCAAAAAATATAAAAGATTTTTACCAGTCCTGGTATGCATGTCAAATTTTTGGGGTATGATAACGATAAAAGATAATAATTAAAGCTGATGAACAGGCCTTTGCCTGCCCTTGCATGTCGGGAGGGCTGCCCGACAGTCGGACATGTGGTCGGAATACTTTTTTTGTAGATGTGTAGTACACACCATTCTGATTGAGTAGAGGTCCGAAAGATATATTCTGTAAAATGAATAGTGAATATGTAGACTGAACTCCTTCTCTTTACGGGAAAAGATTCTCCTTCACAGGACCTGACTGTTAACTTTGAGACTCCGTGTTAACGTCCACTTTGACTGCAGGAACCTCGGCGTGACGTCGACAGCCGACTCTCCCTGACTCCAACATCACTGACAACACCATCCTGTAGATACTCGCTCTACAACATCAGGAGAACACGTCCTCTTCTCACTCAGAAGGTACTGATTCAGGCTCTTGTCTTCTCCCTCCTGGACTACTGTAACTCTCTCCTGCAGGTCTCCTGCTACCACCATTCAGCCTCTGCAGCTCATCCAGAATGCAGCAGCTCCACTGGTCTTTAACCTTCCTAAGTTCTCCCTCACTCCTCCACTCCTCCGCTCTCTTCACTGGTACCGGTGGCTCATCCAGTTCTAAACATGGTGCTCACGTACCATGCTGTGAATGGATGGGGTCCAGCTTATATCCAAGACCTGGTCCAACCCGACATCCCGACCTCTGACTCTCCGCTCTGCATGTGATAAACTGCTTGTTCCTCCTCACTGAGAGCAAAACACTCCACTAGATCTCCACTCTTTGCTGTCCTGCTCCTAAATGGTGGAAGGAGGTCTCTGAAGACATCAGGACCACAGAGAGCCTTCACATCTTCAGACTAAAGACACACCTCTTCAGACTCTACCTCCACTAACACACCAACTAACTGTAGCACTTACATTGGACTTATAATGGTTCTTATCTACAGCAAGTTGTACATTATTTGATGAAATTACACTTTCTTGTTCTTTCGATTTTGTTTTCGTTTGTATCCTTATGGTTGAAATGCACTTATTACAGCAGTATACAGCCATAATTCTGAAACTATGTAATCAATAAAGGAATTAGAATAGTGTAATATCGCTGTAATTGTGAAACTGTAATCGATAGAATAATAAGAATGCACAGCTATGGTTGTAACCAACCTGAAATGCATGAAATACTTTGTTCGTTTGATTTTCATTTCCAATCCAAGATGTCTTGTATGTCTGTTCGTTCGGAGTTTCTTCATTTTTGAACAGAACAATAACACTGTGGGTTCACGCCTTCTCTTAACCGGTTGCTGTCCGCTCGGTGTGCTTGTGTGGACGCCTCCACTTTCGGAGGCGTCAGAGGACCGAGGCACCACGATCGACTAAAATGTTGGTGACATTTATATGTTACATGAATATAATATATCGCAGCACCAAAAATGATCATTTTCATATATCGTGCTATAAGTCAATATATTGATGATCTAATCATGATGGATCTCTGTGACTCTGAGACAAAGGACGCCCTCTGATCGATGGATGTGACCTCAGAGGAAGCGGGCCATTTGGTTTGGCGAAGCGCCTCTGCCGAGTTTCAACCAGCCATTAACCAGCTATTTGAAGTACAGCCAAGGCGTCATGATTTAAAGCTGCATTCTCTGTAGTGACCACCAGGGGTCTTCACCAAGTAGAGAAAATGACTCTACTTCTCTGTTGATTTATTCCCTCAGTAAACATTATAAACGTGAGTTTGTGGTCTCAATCTCTAGTCTTCTTCAATGCAGCATGATGCATGTTTAGTAAATTATCATCCATTTAGAGACAAACAGACCATAAAGTAGGGGATGCTCTAGGGCGGGGCTACACCCCGAGACGTATACGGCGTCCTTAATCCTAATATCGTCACTTTTTGGTTAAAATGTCCACAAACCAATCACAAAGGACTTGGTCCACTTCTTCTACTCTAGTCTATGGTTCAACATTTTAGCAATGATCCAATATTTGAATGCAGGGCGCCCCCGTTATAATGGTAGTGGAAACACTGGAATGTTTACTTCTGACTAAAGATGTGAACATGATGGAAGAGGTCATGGGAAAACATCAACAGGGTCATTTAAGAGCAGATAATGTGTGTGTGTGTGTGTGTGTGTGTGTTGGTCTATTTATAGCAGCAGTTTCAATCATTACACTGATTTTCTTCAGTTCAGACAGTCAGTCATTTATATTCTTCTGTTAGTGATCCTGACCACACTACATTACCCAGAATCCTTCCAGGATTCCAGGAAGCAGGCCAGGCTTTCAGTTTACCACTGCAAGTATTATGTCTATACTGATCACAGAGATAGGTTGGTTCTACTTAACCGTCTCTACAATCAATCGGTTCTACTTAGTCTTTGTTGAGTTCCACTCATCACTGATGAGGTTCTAGTGATCATTAAAAAAGGTTCTACGGGTCATTGATGGGGTTCACATCAACGCTGTGTACAAGAATGGGATGGGTCGACACTTTTTCTTGAGGAAACTTACTTACGATACTTGTACGTGTGCAGCAAGATGTTGGAGAGGAGAGGGGAAGAGGGGGGTTGTCCATGAGTACGCCAACTAACCAGATGCGGCACTGGTTCTTTTAACCAATCATCACCTTGCTGTCAAACGTTTTAAGGCGTGATCTTCGCGGGTCTTTGCAGATCAAATCGAATGCTAGCCTCCTCCAGTCCAGGCACTTCCAGCCACCTTCCGTCCATACTCCAGGCACCATCTGCTTGCAGCAACTTCTCGTCTTCACCAACACCAGTGCCTGGACTCCAGGGGGGTTCTGGTGGAGCAGAACTTGGCATTGCGCCCCCTTGATTATCCGGGTCGAGGATAGAGTCCAATCGCCAATGATTCGCACTATTTCTTGTAAAGTAATGTTGATGCAGAACGCGTCTCTCCTGATTGAACTACTACTACTACTACTACTACTATTCTGTTGTGGCCAGTGCTCTGTACTTCGCCATTGTCTGCTGGGGGAGCAGCATTGGAGCTGGTGACACCAACAGACCTAAGAAACTGTTGAACAAGGTCGGCTCCATCATTGGCTGCCAACAGGAGCATCCAGAACAGGTGGTGGAGAGGAGGACACTGAAAAAACTGTTGTCAATATTGGACAACCCGGACCACCCTCTTCACCACCAACTGCAGCGACACGGAGAACCTTCGTACTGTCTGCACCAACCGCCAAGTCAAATTCCTTGTATGTCTGACATACTGTATTATGGCAATAAATGTTTCCTGATTCCTGATTCTTCAACAGGATGATCAGATACAAGAAAATATTCCTGCCAACTGCAATAGGACAAAAAATCACCTCCGGCTAAATCATAAACCATTACTCATAACCATTGTACCACTGTTTCAATTTAATTTAATATCAATAACCATTGGAATACTGTTTAATTTAATTTAATATCAATAACCATTGGAATACTGTTTAATTTAATTTAATATCAATAACCATTGCACTATTTTATTTAATTTTATACCGATTCCACTCCACATACTTCTATTTCACTAAATATACTATCCAGTTTCTATATGTCTTGGAGGAGTCTCCAGTGATGAGGTTCTACATGCCTGTTCTACAAGGTGGTTTTAGTATTTAGTAGCTTCTGCATGTCCTCGAGGTGGTCCTAGTAATCACTGATGAGGTACATGTCCATAAGGTGGTTCTAGAGATCACTGATGAGGTTCCATGTGTCCTTAAGGTGGTTCTAGAGATCACTGATGAGGTTCCATGTGTCCTTAAGGTGGTTCTAGAGATCACTGATGAGGTTCCATGTGTCCTTAAGGTGGTTCTAGAGATCACTGATGAGGTTCCATGTGTCCTTAAGGTGGTTCTAGAGATCACTGATGAGGTTCCATGTGTCCTTAAGGTGGTTTTAGAGATCACTGATGAGGTTCCACGTGTCCTTAAGGTGGTTTTATAGATCACTGATGAGGTACATGTCCTTAAGGTGGTTCTAGAGATCACTGATGAGGTTCCATGTGTCCTTAAGGTGGTTTAGGTAATTACGGTTTTAAACGTATTTTAGGTGGTTGTAGTTGTCCTTAGTGGAGCTTGAGGTGATAGTAGCCTGAAGGAGGTTTCATTGCCTACTTAGGAGGGACAAGGGTTCTATATGGTTCTAATTACACAATACAATGTTCTTACAGGTAACTATAATACGGGTACATCCAGCATCCAGCATTCTGATGGGTTGAGAGTGAGTCACGGGGTGTACATTATTCAGCGATAATGTACAGTAGCTGTTCACATTGACCCGAGCGTTCCACATCCCTGCGCACTCAAAGAAGCAGGTTCGATTTTGGGCGACAGTTTAGCTCGGTGGCGATCGAAAAAAGACCAGAAATCCCACAAATGATCGGTTTGATCAGTTTGGGGCAAAGCGAGCTTTCACAACTGGACAATTCAGGTGGACGTCATAAGCGATGTGAATGAATGAGATGCTGTGAGATGCTGTGAGCAAGGAGACCCAATGCGGTTTTTCTCTGGTGGTCGGTGGTAGGATCCTTTTTCATAACGGGGTAAGCTGATCTCAGTTGGGTATTTAGCAACATGCAAATTCCATGTAACGTTAAATGAGTATCTGTTTTTTTCTAACTTTATTGACAATCTAGTAGATCACAGCGACAAGTAGCGCAGCGTGATGTGTGTCTTAATGCGAGGCTTTAGAAATGAACACAAAGGGATTCTGTATTTGCTCATGAAGTCGTGTCGAATGAGTTCATGGTTAGTAGTCAGTGCGCCGGTCCTCTCTGTCCGCTGGCTTCGGTCACTTATCAAAACACCGGCCAAATGACCCGTTTCAGACTTTATGAGCAAATACAGAATCCCGTTGTGTTCGTTTCTAAAGCCGCATCAAGACACACATCACGTTATTTAAGATGCTGAGCTTACTTTGCAAGTTGCTGTCATCTGGTAGATTGTCAATAAAGTTAGAAAAAAACATGTACGGCAAACCCACGGTCACGAAGATACTCATTTAACGTTACATAGTATTTGCCTGTCGCTAAATACCCAACTGAGATCGGCTCATGCCGTTCTGAAAAAGGAACCGGCCACAGACCACTTTTCTCACTCGTTTGTGCTGAAAGGCAGCTATTTACTTACGATTTATAATTTTGCTGGTAACTGTATTATAAAAGCAATAAGGTGCTTTATCTTTAATAATAACAGTTTGAGGGTTGCCTGTCGACCACTGCACATCAGGCCTAACATCTGTACAGCCTCTCGTACCTTATTGCTTAAATAAAGCTCAGGTCTAAGATGTGAGATCATTCTAAAGGGTTCTCCACAGTTCCTTCTGTTCCCAACCACTGGAATTGTGGTTCTGACGGTTCTGATGAAGGGCATTGTGGTACTGATGGTTCTGATGATGGCTCTTGAAGCTCTTAAGGGGATCTTGGATTGATCTGTGGGATCTCATTGTAGACCTCAAGATGCTCAGAACCCTCCAGGTGTGTGTCCCCGTCTGTCTGCAGAATCAAACCCAGACTAATAACTGACCGCGTCTCCATCAGCTGCCATGTTTCAGATCGATGGATAAAATCACACGCGCACACACACTGGTCCTGTTCGGCTGTCTGCTTCGGGGATATGAACACGCTGATCAGCTGACAGCAGCCGGATCGATAGTAATGATCGGAGGCGAAACATCTGGCAGACGCGTCATCATCATGCAGCCATACTGGGGCACGAGCCTCCATCCACTGCAGCGACATGTCGGTCAGTGTGTGCGCGTGCAGGACACCCTTTGGCAGCGCACGTACCCCCATCCTCACGCGACACATTTTTATATACACATCTTTACACAAAAAATAAGATTAAACACGAGAAGAAGCCGCAGCCGTGCGAGGCTGCAGCTCGGTGCGCGCTCGTGTGGGCGCGTGCCCGTACAGCAGGTCGGTCGGTACACGGTGCAGATGTGTGCTCGCACGCGCGCGGCGTGCAGCGGGACTCACCTCTGCTCAGGCTGCTTCTGTCCATGTACATCGCGCAGCAAAACACCAGTCCGCTCATTAAAGAGAAGGTCGGTGCGGGGAGCGCGCGGCGCGCCCGGTCCACGCACACACGCACGCACACACACACACACACAAAACCTTCCGGACCGGGTCGCGGAAACCGACAGCCCACGGACGGGCTGCTGCTGCTGGACGGAAGAGGAGGAGGATGTTAGATCCGCTCGGTTTGGGGCAGAGGGCTGCCCGGTAAGCGAGAGACGGGCGGGCGGCGCCAGAGAGAGAGAGAGAGAGAGAGAGGGGGGCGGTCCCTCACTCTCTCTACCATTTCGGTTTCCTTGACAACAGATTGAGGGATGTGTGGGAGCGTACCTGTGTGTTAGTGTGTCTCCATAGACAAAAAGTAAAACAATACATCTGCAAATAATCTATTCAATATTTGGATTCCGACTTCATCAGACACCTGTACAGGTGAGGTGGGCGGGCTATAGGTTTAACCTCCATGCTGCTCTGTGATTGGCCTAAAGACAGAATGACACATGATGACAAGTTGATGACCTCAGAGGAATGTGAAGACTCCTGCCTGAAGGTCAGACTAAAACAAAGACCCCGTAGAGCAGACAGACAGACATGGAGACATCCACTGCTGAGGGACAGTTAAACTCCACCCCTCTGAAAAACAAGCGCACCTAAACACTTCACATCCGGGTGAAGGACAAACAAACGGACCCTCTTATCGCAGGGGAGGAGATAAACTGGAGGCTGACTACACACACATACACGCATGCACACACACACACAGACACACACACACACAGACACACACATACATACATGCACACACACACAGACACACACATACATACACACACACACACACACACACACACACACACACACACGTACACACATTACATCACATCACAGGTCATTTAGCAGACGCTTTTCACATTTCTGCCCGGGGAGCAATTAGGGGTCAGGTGTCTTGCTCAGGGACACTTGGACACGGGACATGGGGCAGCCGGGACATGAACCACCAACCTCGTGGTTCCCAGCGCTCCCTCTCTACCCCGGCGCACAACGAAATATGAACCTAAAATACTTGAAGTGAATACACATTCCTACCAACAAACAAATAAATGATTTATGACAGAACAGAAAATATGGCTCCAATTCCGTGTGGATCCTCAATGAAAACCCTTTAAGCTCATTTACTGCCTTTAAACTTCCCGTCACCGGGGTTATGGCCTATTCTCTTAAAGGGGCCCCATGAATTTGGTCCTTTGCAATCCTCTACAATGTGATTTTATATTTTACAATACAACACCTATATCCATAGACATTGGATTACATTTAGCAGAGTTAATTGAGCTGAGTCGGCACTTGCACGAAGCAGTGCATGCTGGGCCAAATAGGTAGATCTGAGTCCTCTGACGTGAGAAGTGTAGGAAAGGACGTCACATTAAAACGTCACAGCCTTGTGAGGAGGACGAACATTACTGACATCTCGGAGTTTGTTTCTGCTTCACTAATAAACACAGTAAAACTAGGATGTACTCTGTACAGTACTCTGATGTTTCCCACAATATCAGCTTGTTATTTTCATTATATTTAAGTGGAACAACCCAACAGCTCCAGTGATTATTATTATCATTGCCTGTGATTTCCTACCCACAAGTTCTTCAGCAACAAACAGATTTAGATGATCAGCTTTTTATATTTATTGTTAGGTTGCATCAACACATTCATTTGTTTGTTTAAAAACTTTTATTAATAATCAGACACAAAGTTAAAAACAGACGTGAACAGCGAGCGACGGTCCTTCAGCGAGCCTCCGATCTGCTCCTCAGGCTGTAGCGAGGCTAACCAATCAGGAGAGCAGAGGTCAGAGGTCAGAGACCACGGTGACGCTGCATTGTTGGTTTGAAATACTGCATTAAGGAAACGCGCTGAGATCTGGGGTCCGTTTCAAGAAGCCGCTTCAGTGAAAACTGAGCCTGTGAACGTCTCCCTCTGACAGCAGCCCAGCCAATCACAGCGCTTCACTTTCCTCATTCATTCACTCTGTATCAGTTTACACATATGAACTAAATCAGATGTTACGTTAAAGACTAACATGTTTTCTGGAAGACGTCACGTCCTTTTCTGGACGATCCTGTTGATGAAGAAGCGCTTTTACTCCTCAGAGTGTTAAACACGTCGGGGGAGAATATTGAGGCCGATTTACGGTGGCCCTGAAGTGCAAAACACAACGGCAAATAGGAGGGCCTTATAGCAGAGGACGGACCCTCCCGATTGGACAGACTGACTGTCTGTCTTTTAACAGGAAATGATAGAGGGCTCTCAAGTGTCACGCGTTCCCGCCACACATCCAACTCCTCACGCCAGGGAATCGGACTCCGGTCCCCGAGCCGTGTCGGCACCCCGTTGGCAGTAGCGTCCGCGGCGTCCCCCTACCCCTTTTATTTACAACACTTAAATATAATTGAAGAACAAAACAGCGGTAAAACGATGGTGAAACACTAGGAGGACACTTTTAAGACACTGGTAAAACATCTCCATCTCTCCGTGACTTCCTGCTGCGTCTGTGCAGTCCCGCCCCTCATTTATTGATTGACATAATATCTAGAAAGCGGCTTTCAGAATCCGATTGTGCAAATAGTTCAGGAGTCCCGGTAATTTGAATCCTCGTGTCACTTTCAGGCGAAAGGCTTCGGATTAAGAGTTAAAGGACACACAGTCCGTCTGTCCAATCAGAAGGGTCCGTCCTCTGCCATCAGGTCCTGCCCTTTCCGTAAGAAGTTAATCTCGTTGTGTTTTGCACTTCAGGGCCACCGTACGATTAGATATATTCTCATTTCCAGATGACTACTTGTTTGAACGCTATCGTTTTTCTTCACCGTCCATCAAATATGTCCATGACCTCAGCCGTCCTCATAGAAATAACGTCCCCATCGTGGACGTGCTCTCACATACGAGCACATTCTTTGTGTAGTATCACGTGTTTTCCTTTACAACATTAGAATATCAGTAAAGCTGCTGCATGCAGAGCCGTGAGAAACGTCTTTTAGACCTTTTTGTTGGACACAAACCAGTGAGACATTAAAGAGGAGTTCAGCAGGACGCACCTGAAGAAGACACATTACAGGTCCAACACCATCGAACCAGCTTATACCAGCGATATTATTCTAAATATGAGCATGTGTGTGTATTTCCAGCCTGTGTGTAGTGTATTCTAACAAACAGTGTAAAAACTAGGAATTAGTAAAACGTATGGATTATGATTAGTGTACATTAAATATTAACACTATATTGGAACATAAGCCGTTTCTCTGTCTTTTGCTGCAGTAGCGTGTTGCTTTTCTGTCTAATTACGGGTTCATACTCGTAGCTTGCATTAATATTTGCAGGTGAATATATTGTTTGTGGTGGTTGCCATGGTAACAGCCTTCATACTGTGATGGTGCTGAGTCAACCCACTCCGAGTTGATTGAACAAGTCTAAACAGCTGTTCTGAAACCCAAACGTTTCCCATCTCAGTGAATCAACTTAGGGTTCAGGGTTTGACTCAGAATTTGTTAAAATGTCCTACTTGATACAGACCCCAGATCTTAAGGCCTGCCCCCCTTCCCTGTGATGTCACAGCTAAAACCCCAAACAATCAATCAGAGAGGCTTGAGTTGTAAATAATCAATCATATGGGATTCACCTCGTTTTCCTCCACGAGGATGCTGTAGACCAGCGGGGAGGAGGCAGAGCCACGGGAACGCCTGCATGACCTCACAGAAGCCTTCTGGTTGGAGGGACTCTGCGCTGAGGCATTGTGGGTATTGGTTACTGTACTGCGTAGCCTTCTCTCAGTACTCCAACCTGCAGTACAAGTACACACTGCACACTGTTAATTCACAGAGGTGAGAAAGGCTGTGAGAGAGACAGTCACTGACCAACATGTGGGAGGTGAGACCGGTCCGGCTGGTCTTCGGTTAGAGACAACAAGGAACTGCACATCTCTTCTCTTTCTACTTCCTCTCTTCTCCTCTCCGGCCTCCTCTGAAAGAGATGTGATTGGTCGGTTTGATGTGACATCACCGGTTCTCTTCAGATCTCACCTTCACAGTCAGCTGATTCTTCTTCTGCTGCTCCCCCAAAGCCTCTGCAGACAGTGTAATGGTCAAAATATGTTAGAACATTGTCTTGTGCTAAACCCGTGTCTCAAGTGTCTGTGTTTGACCCTGATGTGCAAAAGCAGAAAAGATTTAAGGTTTCCATATGCAGCGGTGGCTGAAGAAGGGAGTTAACTTGCTCTCAGGGGCGCTGTAACAAAGGAACAGTGCGTGTTACCCTCATCTTCACCTTGGTTCTTATCTCGACTTGGTTTGCAACTTCTCGTACCTCTAAGGATGGTCTTCACATGTAAAAGATGGGTGGCCAGAACGCAAAGCAAACGGGCCCCTCGGGCATCCTCTTCTCCCAAACAAGTTTTATTGAAATATTCCACAACAACAGACAGACAGACCAGCTGGACTCACCTGCGTGCTGCAGCGCCTCCTGCAGGCTCTTCTGAGTCTCTCTGAGTTGCTGCAGGAGCTGAAGACTCTGCTGTAGAGGATCTCTGAAGGTAACACACACATACAGCAGGACACACACCGCTACACACACCATTAGGCGCCGCAACACACTCACATACACACCAACCAGCTCCTACACACACATGCACACAGGCAGGCGGTTATGACAGGTGGGATCTTCTACCCTGACAGATGAGACCTCCTCACCATGTGTTTGTGCTCAGCGTGGTCAGAGCTTATCACACTCAGGTAGATCTTCCTCTCCAGGTAAAAGTTCACAAACACCAGAGTCAACAGCAGCAATCTGCGGGTGAGGAGGAGGAGCAGTTATCTGGCTGAAGGTGGAGGTGAGGAGGAGGAGCTGTCTGGCTGAAGGTGGAGGTGAGAAATTACTTTGCTGAAGGAGGTGAGGAGGAAGGTCTACCTGGCTGAAGGTGGAGGAGCAATTGGGATGAAGGTGGAGGAGAGGAATTAACTGGCTGAAGGAGATGAGGAGGAGGGGCTACCTGGCTGAAGGAGGAAGTGAGGAGGAGGGGCTACCTGGCTAAAGGTGGCAAGGGGGAGTAGTTACCTGGCTCGAGAGGAGCGCTGGGTGGAGGTGACGAGGAAGGAGGTGCACAGAGCACCGGCATTGTAGCAGCAGGAGCTCAAACTTTGAGCTTCCATTAGCAGAAAGCTCTGCAGGAAAGAAACTCTGTTGAAGAGTTCAGAGAGCGCCACCTGCTGCTGTCTGGAGGCAGTGCTGAGCTCAGAGAACACCACCCGAAGGCCTTGAAGACAGACATGAGGAGAGACAGACAGGTTAGCGGAGAGAGGCTAGAGTCCTTTTTGCTTAGGAAGGACTGAAAATTACCGGAAGTAACGGAAGTGGCCGCTAGGGCGGTGAAGTGTGGTCAAAATTAGAAAGCTTCTGACGGTATCCCGGTATATCACGGTATTTAGAAAGCTTCTGACGGTATCCCGGTATATCACGGTATTTAGAAAGATTCTGACGGTATCCCGGTATATCACGGTATTTAGAAAGCTTCTGACGGTATCCCGGTATATCACGGTATTTAGAAAGATTCTGACGGTATCCTGGTATATCACGGTATTTAGAAAGATTCTGACGGTATCCCGGTATATCACGGTATTTAGAAAGATTCTGACGGTATCCCGGTATATCACGGTATTTAGAAAGATTCTGACGGTATCCCGGTATATCACGGTATTTAGAAAGATTCTGACGGTATCCCAGTATATCACGGTATTTGGAAAGATTCTGACGGTATCCCGGTATATCACGGTATTTGGAAAGATTCTGACGGTATCCCGGTATATCACGGTATTTGGAAAGATTCTGACGGTATCCAGGTATATCACGGTATTTAACAATAACAATACCCAATAACAATAACCAAAATGGGACAAAGCACGAAATACAAGACACCAGATTAAAAAAATGAATGGTCCAAAAAGGCGAGTAAATAAAAACATGTCTTTAGTCTTGCTAACTGCTTTACTGCAGTTATTAGCGAGCTAACGCTAGCTTGTTCAGCTGGAGGCTCTTTATGTGGTGCAGTGTTGCCATTGAAACTTTAGTTTATTTAGTGTGAAATGCTCGCACACAAAAGACAAACAGACGTGCATCTCTGCAACTCATTGAGTGATGTAATTATTGCACGACACAACGATTCGATAATGAACACTTTTAATAATCGATTTTATCGATTCATTGTTGCAGTTCTAGACTTTGCAATAGTAGAAATAAAACCTGCTGAAGAGCAACGTCCGTTGGCGTAACACCGGTATGATTTGAACCAGTATACTGTGCAGCCCCAGTGGGCGCCATAATGAGAGCTGCTGTTATGGAAGCAGAAAAGATGCTTCAATGCTTCCTCTACCATATGGAACCACGGGACCACTCGTTACCAAAGGAAAGGAGATCATTCTGTCCCACAATTCCCTGCGGCAGCAATATGCATAGCCAGTGGAAGTGGAGTTGGATTCCCTAAACACTGTGTTGTCTCTTCCTCCTGAATTCTCCTCACCATCTTTCCTTGACCCTGTGACGTATTCCACAGGGGTCAAGGAATAGTGGTTTGGTTTTTGGACTATTCAGAACCAGCCAGAACAGGACTCCTTCTCAGTGAGTGCGAGTGTGAGTGTGTCACCCTGGGTGGAGTCTCTCAGGGTGACCCTCAGCTCATCTCCGTTGTTTAGGATGTCCTTCTGCACCTGTAAGGCAGCAGTCTGTGCATCGATTAACTCCTCAGCCATCTGCCTGGTGGACTGAAGCTGTTCAGCTACATCTGCTGAGCTCTCAGTCAACCTGGACAGACAGACAGACAGACACAGTACTACGGTTAATTCTTTCTTTTGTTGCTCAATGTTGATGTTACCTGTGTGTTCATCACCTGTGCAACTGTTACCGGTCTGTCTCCCCTGTCCGGGGGTCTCTCTTGCCTGTCTCACCTATCCAGGTGTGTCCCCTGTCCGTCTCACCTATACAGATGCCTCACCTGTCTGTATGACCTGCCCGGGGTCTAAACTGTACGTCTCCCCTGTCTGTGTCAACTGTCCGGGTGTCTCACCTGTGCATGGTGTCCTCAGCCCGGCTCTGCCAGGTGTCAGACTGCAGGAAGTGACAGATGGAGTGAGCGTGGGTGAAGAACTCTGTGTAGGTGTTAAAGGCCACAGCGTCCATACTGGCGGTACACCTACTGACCTCTGACCCTGCAGGGCATGATGGGAAATCCCTGCCAGAGCTGACAGACATTTGAAAATAATTTACAATTATTGACTTATCTTCAGGAATACATATATATATATATATATATATATATATATAAAAAAAAGACATTTCATATCTCCTATGTGATAAGATAACATTTCTATTTTCCTAAATCATGAATCATGGTGATGTAATTTGACCAGTTTGTTGGGACCTGAACACTTGTTGGTTAATGAAATGAATAAATCAAATATGTGATTATTTTGACGCTCTCCCTGACTCCCAACATTACAGCACGTGTTGAGAGGATGGCAGGATATGCACAATGGATAATGTTGTTATGACTTTTTAAGGACGAAGAACTGTTAAGGGTTTAGGATAAGAAAAGGAGACACATAAACCCTAAGTGCCTATGCATTAATCTTATAAGTACGACCAAATACTTTTTGATAAGATAAATCAGCCATATTATGAAGTACATACAAAAGAGATGCTTGGTAGATTTAGCAAGGCTTAACCTACGTATTAGAAGATGTATAAAGTCAGCCTTATTGACACACCCAGATGTGCAGGTGCTCTTTTACGTGCATGTCATCCAAAACTGTACAACACAAAATACATGTACGTTGTGTTGAGATACATGTGTGTTGGCTGAGGGACTGAAGTGACAGCAGTTCTGCGAGCAGACGTGCAGGTGGACACTTGACGGTGATGTAGTGGGTTTTCCCTCCTCCGTGCTTATTGGGGGCTTTCCTGAATCTCCGGACTTTCTGGACAACTTGACCGGAGAACTGCAGGTAGTTGTTGGTTTGTGAGGCGGTTCATGCTTTTTGCTGGACGGTGATAGAGAAGCTGTAGATTAAAATCTCAGACTTTGTCCATTTTTATCTTTTATCTCTGTGTTTTGTTTGACATTTTATCATCCGTTTTCCTCTGTAACTTGTTATAATCGGATGTCTGTTCTGAAGTAAATAAAACAGAGTTCGATCTGAGCCTTTGAAGGTTTTTGAAAAGTTTCCTCCGCCGAGGGGGACGAGCAGCGGACTGCGGTGAGCCCCTGGAGGTGTCTTACACCTCATAGGACACGGGGGGAGACGGAGACGTCTTCAGGAGCTCCACTCCAGGCTGGGCAGGTCCTGTGTAGCTTGGAGAAGATGGTCTAAAAACAGTGGTCTAAAAATATCTTTGGTATTTCGGAGGCCGAGATAAAATCTAATTTATTGGGAGACTAAAATACGTCCGGGTGGTATTTGCTCCGTGGCACTGGTGATTAGTGACGATTGAAAATTCCTGAAGAGAGTTCTCCAAGTTGACTATAGGGGCTGACTTCTAAGCGGACTGACGACCCGGGCGCCGCCCATCGCCCCCCTGGACCCCCTCTCCTCCACTGGCAGTCCGGTGGAGCGACATCTGCCGGTGCTGTGTAGCACGACCGGCATCCCGAGTTCATACACTTCTCAGGGTTTCCATGTCGCGAGAAGTGTTCTTCTGACGGTTTACACCTTAAGCTGCCCGTCCGAGTAAAACTAAAGAAGGGATCTAACGAAGAATAGCGTGAGATCGGGAACTCGCGTTACACATGACAACACCATCCTGTAGATACTCGCTCTACAACATCAGGAGAACACGTCCTCTTCTCACTCAGAAGGTACTGATTCAGGCTCTTGTCGTCTCCCTCCTGGACTACTGTAACTCTCTCCTGCAGGTCTCCTGCTACCACCATTCCACCTCTGCAGCTCACCCAGAATGCAGCAGCTCCACTGGTCTTTAACCTTCCTAAGTTCTCCTCACACCCTCCACTCCTCCACTCTCTTCACTGGTACCGGTGGCTCATCCAGTTCTAAACATGGTGCTCAGGTACCATGCTGTGAATGGATGGGGTCCAGCTTACATCCAGGACCTGGTCCAACCCGCACTCTCCGCTCTGCATGTGATAAACTGCTTGTTCCTCCTCACTGAGAGCAAAACACTGGACTAGATCTCCACTCTTTGCTGTCCTGCTCCTAAATGGTGGAAGGAGGTCTCTGAAGACATCAGGACCACAGAGAGCCTTCACATCTTCAGACTAAAGACACACCTCTTCAGACTCTACCTCCACTAACACACTAACTAACTGTAGCACTTACATTGGACTTATAATGGTTCTTATCTACAGCAAGTTGTACATCGGCTTATTTGATGAAATCACACTTTCTTGTTTCTTGTTCTTCTGAGTTTGTGTCCTTATGGTTGAAATGTTCTTATCGTAAGTCGCTTTGGATAAAAGCGACAGCTAAATTTACTTAAAATAAAACATGTAATAAAACATGAACCCTACAGGCCACCGTACATGTGTATAAGTATAAGTTATATGGTTTGATATTAGAGAAATATAATTAAAATACTAAAGCTGCTGCAGTATAATATAAAGTAGCATGAAAACACAAATACATGGATAAAAACACTAATGAAGTGTAGCTGGTTAATGTGTACTTTATCTTACATATCAGCAGCTGTGGAAGAGAACCTACTCATTATGGCGCGTGACCCGCAAGCAGCTCTTTGACATTCATCCCGTTTACCTGCTCAGGTGACAGAACGCGAAGCTCAGCGCCATCCGGCTCTGGATATCTGACGTCATATCCCTGCAGCGCGTGTCCAGGTGCTCCAGAGCTCGCGCCCAACACCCTCCGTATTCGGACTGGGCCGCGAGGTTTCGCACGCGCTGCAGCGCCGTCCTCCCGCGCTCCAAGTCCGGACCGGAACCGGAGGAGAGCGCGAAAAGCAGCAGCATCGCACACACCTGAGCCGCCATCTTCACCTGAGTGACAGTCAGCCCGCTCAGCCAGTCAGAGACCACGTGGCTTTCTCCATGTCATTACGTCACTGCTTACGAGTCTTTCACTCTTTTCATTCAAGCCGTTTCTCAATACCAATTTCCTCCATTGGAACAGCGGCTGACTGGATGACGTCACCACACCAGCATGATTTTGCTAACGGAATTGATACAGTTCTTCATTGTTCGTTTTCCTTAAAAATAAAAAATGGTATATATATATATATATATATATATATATATGGATAAATATATATATATATATATGGATAAATATAATATATATATTCATGTAATCCTCCTTCATTATGTTATATATATATATATATATATATATATATATATATATATATATATATATATATATATGGAATAACATTATATATATAACATGGAATAACATAATGTTGAAGAGGAGGATTACACTGACAGGTGTATATATTATATTTATCCACAAAAACATACTGAGGTGAACATTTAATGCAGGGCTGTATTACATCACACTGCATTACTTTATGAAGGTTTCATAAAAGACAGAAGAGGTTTGATACAGGAACAACAATTCAACCATGTGGCTTCGGATGAGTCTTCTAGTGTGAGAATTAGAGAAAGACATAAATTGCATTTCTATAAAATTAGCTGCTATTCCTAATCATCCCACTGGTGGTCGCACTGTACGAGTAATGGTAAATGGTAAATGGCCTGTACTTGTATAGCGCTTTTCTAGTCTTCCAACCACTCAAAGCGCTTTAACACTACATGACATCATTCACCCATTCACACCCATTCACACACTGATGACAGGAGAACCACACACAGTGACACCTGCCGTCAGTCACTACCATCCACACACTGTAGTCGCAGCTACAGGAGCAATGTTGGGTTAAGTGTCTTGCCCAAGGACACAACGACATGCAGGTTAGCTGGGCCTGGGATCGAACCGACAACCCTCTGATTGGAGGACGACCTGCTCCCCACTCACCCACAGTCGCCCGTAAGCGCGTATAGCTGCCACTTTGCAATCGACAATTGATACTGGTCTGGCCCACTTGAGATCAAAGTTGGCATTTAAATGAATAGGGCTACATTCCACATGCACACCTACACTATAAAAAAATAAAAGTAAAATATCTTATTTATTATTATTATGAATAATTGTTTATTATTTCAAGAATGTGGGAAAACCAAAAATTCACAGGAATTTTCAGTTAGGGTTTTGCAGAGAAACACTGTTATTTTACGCATTTTTCCTCTACAATTAGAATCCAACACCTTAAATAAAGGGATATCACTAAAAGCTTCCTGTATCATTGTGATCAAGCATGACAAAAAGTTTCTGCTGCAGTGCTCTCTTGAGGTTGACATTTTCGTTACCTACCGTTTACCCTAACCCTAGCCGAGGCAGCCGGTAAGAGCGATGAACTCTCCAACAACGCAGAGTTTGTATTGAAGCGCTCGGTCAGTTTGGTTCTTAGTCACAAGGATCCGCCAACCGAGGAGAAAAGGTGATGTCATGATCTTCACAATAAAACGTCTTTGATGTGACAAGTCTCAGCCAATCAGCGTTGAGATCACCGCGTCTTCATTTCCCTCCAACTTTTCACCCTTTCACTCCAAAGTGAATTTACCGCCGCTACTGGATTATTATTATTAATATTAATATTGTCACCGTGTTTTGGTGCAATCTGTGATCTGTATCCGATCAGTTTAGTATTTGGGTCAGAGCGATCAATAGAGCGTCGTTGTTAAACCTTGAGGGTTCATCACACGTGGATGTGGAGGCCAAACACGGTTTGTCTCCATGTAAAGTTTGTTTCATCAAACTGCAGCCAGCCTTCAGTGAACATCCCAGAATGATTTCATGCAAAAACCGTAAAAGTATGAAAAACTCAATTTGTATTTGTAGTTCAATATTCAACATTTATTGCAACACAAAAGAAAGTTGTAAATAAAAGTTTAACAGTCTTATTTGTGTCACCCTCACAGGAAATTCAGTATAATATATAATATTGGCCGCCACAATAAGAGCTGTTGAAATTCTCTAATGCTAAGGAAAGGAGCTTCAATGCTTCCTTACTTAACTCCTTTATAATAACCAACTTCCTTAAGTCAAGGAAAGGAGATAATTACGTCCAACAATTTCTTGCACAGGCAATATTTAAATTTCGCCGCTGCAGACTGACGTCACTAACAAAACTACGCAGCTTAGTGAAAGTGGAGTCAGATTCTCTGACTCCTCATGAATTCTCCTCACCATCTTTCTGTGAAGTTTTCCAGAGGTCAAGGACAAGTGGTTAGAAATAGACGTTATGAGATCACTTTTTGGACTATTTGGGTGTGTCTCAATTCCCTCGGCTGCTTCCTTAAGGTCGCATTTGTCGACCGCATGCGTCTATGGCGGCAAATCACTGTCAAAATTCGAGAGCGCAAATCAAGTTGATGCTCGCGCGTAAATCACCCGCGAGCAAAAGTCTGTCTCAGAGACTTTGTGCTGTTTGTGTTTTGACAACGTTTTATCTCATAATTTCGACTTTCTATCCCCTCTTCAGTGCGGAAATGGGCTTCTGTAGTTGTGTGAATGCATCACTCCAGCCAATCCAAAGACGGGGTTTGTAACCAATCAGATGTAGATACCATGGTGGCTGGCTCCGCCCCCTGACTGTCAAAAAGAACAACAGCGAGCGCGTAGAAAACACCTGTAGAGATTGTTTTTGCAGAGATTCACAAGAAGTTCACGTTCCGCGAGCGAGCAAATATCTCGCGCGAGAAATTTGCTCGTGCGACACGGACTTTTGCTCGCGGGTGTTTGTTTTACGCGCATGCATCAAACTGATTTGCGCTCTCAAATTTTGACAGTGATTTGCCGCCATATGCGTCAGTTTGGCTGCGACTGGAGCCCCGAGCAGAACTCCATTCAGGGTCTCCAAAAAGGCCATTTACTCCGAGCTGCTGTTTACATTATATTGTCATTTAGCTGACGCTTTTATCCAAAGCGACACTAAGTGCATTCAACCATAAGGATACAACCTCTTGTTTGGTGGACGGCAGGAGGCTGAGGTCCATCAGAACTAAGACCTCCCGCCACACCAACAGTTTCTTCCCGTCGGCAGTCGGGCTCATCAACAGAGCCGGACCCCCACTGACGGACTAACCCGAACCCACCAGTCACTTTCTTTCTCACCGCACACGTCACTTTCTCTTCGCTGGTGCACTTCATTTTCAAATATTTTCCACTTTTAGCTTTTATTCCTTTATTTTTAAACTAACCCATAGTATTATATTTTATTCCTCATGCACTGTTGTCTTGTCGTCCATTGTCGTACAGCCTGCTGTTACGCACTAACCGCCAAGTCACATTCCCGTCTGACATATTGTGGTAATAAATGTTTCCTGATTCCTGATTCCGGATACCTGGTGCAGTTTTCCCCCCCACAACCCAAAGTGTACCCCGGAGGCGACCCTCCATCTGGGCCTGGCTCCAAATGGGCGTCCTCCGGCTGGGTAGCTCCTTCCCTCTTCCGCTTTTACATAGTCTTTTTGTTCTGTATAATAAATGAGTCAAATGTTAAATGTTTAAGTACAGTATAAGAGCTGTGAAGTGTCCCTCCCTGGCTACTGGTGGGCTGGGTCGGCCTTAGCCCCTCCTCCTCGCTGGTTCCCAATTAGTTTCCCCCACATTATAAGCCACACCTTGAGCTGCACGCGTTCGGTGACGTCCCTTTGTAACCTTGGTATTTATTGTAATACGTATTGTCATCTTTGGGTAATCCTTGGTCTCAATAAATCCTTCACTGCTACCCTATAATCTGTAGGCTTTTAGTGGTACAAGCCAGTATTATAGGTCAAGTACATAGTCAATTTTGAACCCATCCGGGCCTTGCATGTAGTACAGTATAAAGTACTACACGTAGAGTGCAGTCAAGGTTTTGACACCCTCTTCTTCAATGAATTTCCTTTATTTTTCTTTTGTTTCTACATTGTAGAATTATGTTGACATCAAAACTATGAAGGAACACATATGAAATTATGTGGTAAATTAAAATAGAATTTGTTTCCTATGTTGGACGTTTTGCTTTGAACCTCTTGGGCTTCCTTCAACCAGCTCCTTGAGGGAGTCGCCTGGAAAGTTCTCCATTAACAGGTGTGCCTGGTAAAGAGAAATCACAACTTGCAAGTGTGTAAGGCTGTTATCAGACCAAGTAGTGGCTACCCGGAAGAATCTAAAATATAAAACATTCTGGTTTGTTGGGCATTTCTCATTCACCACAGAATTCCATGTCTTCTTCATAGTTTTGATGTGTTAAATATTACTCTTTAATGTAAAAAAACCCGACAGAACGAGGTGTGTCCAAACTTTTAACATGTACTGTACCTCTGAGACGAAGTACAGAACAAAGTACTACAGATGTAGTGGAGACAGGCAGCAGGTAGAAGTACCTTGACGTTGTACTATAATCATCACACAGACGTTTTCCTGGGACAACAAATCCTTTTAGTTAGAAATAAAAATAAGAGAACAGGTAAAAACTATTTGTGTATTTTGTTGATCCACTATGAAGAGTCACTGAACATCACAACTACAAACATGGAGGCTTCTGGCAAGACGCACGACAGCAGAGGCATTAGACCCATGAACATGCAAGATGGCCGCCAAGTCTGGTGGGGAGGGGGGGCGTTGGATTTATGCAGCTGCATGACAGACAGCATGCCGACGGGCGGTCGGGGCCTTCAAGGTGAGAGGCACGTTAATGGACATTCACTGATTGGATGGTTTGTGGAGCCTCTGGCCGGAGACTACGAATCCCAGGATGCAGTTTGGCCAATCGCAGGGCTGAAGGCGCCTTAGAAACGAGTGGGTTCCAAGAACCAACACAGGAAGAACTTTCCATCAAATCCTCAGAAACCTCATTCAATCCTAAAAGATGCATCCGAGCTGAAGCCCTGCCCCTTGTTGATGACCACCATGGGCCTTCAGAATAAAAAGTGAGGTGAATTACATGATTAATGTTTGTACATCTAAAAGACATTTCACACGTTTCAAACATCTTTGCAAAAGTGGTCAAATACATGATTATTAGGATGTTCTCTCAGTGTCACGTTCTCTCCTTGATTAGCTGTCTAGCTAGACTGCTGTGTATTTACAAAAAGACTTTTAAATGTACAAACATTCAACAGAACTATTTAACTTTCAAAAGATGACATTGTAATTTCAAAAATGACTTCCATGACTATGGGAGGGGGCAGGACTTGACCTCCAAAACCTTCAAAGCCGCCCACTTTGTAGTGGTCAATCAGTGAGGAGGAATTGTTGGGAACTTCGCCTGTTGAACCTAAAGCGCTCTGATCAGGAGGTCGTGTCCTCTGTCTGACGGTCTTGTTTAAGTAAGTGAGCTTCGGAGGCTGTAGAAACAGTTCGCCATTCAACATTGAAGTAAAACACAGGAGCAGATGTTGGGTGTAAGAGGAAGAACCTGTAAGTGGAAGAACAGCTGGATGAGTCTGAAGAACTAAAAGGTTAGTCCAGATGTTTTGTCTTCCAGATGTTTCTGACCCAAAAGCTGTGTCTCATTTCGTCGGCTTCATCCCCGAGGCCGACGGTTTCTGAGGCTGCTCATCATTCATCGCGGCTGCCACTCAGCTGTTACGTTGTCTGCTCCTTAAACGCAGCCCTCCAGGGGGCGATGTGGAGGACACGTCTGATCAAGCCTATCCCACATCCCATCATGCATTGCGGGATGAATTTAAGTACTAGAATTCACTTGAATATCTACCGATATAGATGTTATATTCTAATAAATAACATCATATCTTAGTTTATAAAATCGCTGAAGTTATGTGACGTAGATCCCATGTTGTGTTTTGAATACACAAGACGTGAGAACAAACTGCTCATTCTGCCCCCCCCCTCATCTGAACTCCACTGGGTCCCTCCAGGTAGCTACACACATTTAGAACAAACAAGTTTTTCAGCTTTTAATGTCAAGCGCAGCAAGTTGCTAGGCAACAGGAGCGGCAGCAGAAAAGATGATGACACAAGCAGGACTGTCTCCTCAGAGACCGCTAGGTTCAGTCTATGCGGACGTCAGAGACCCAGCCCAGGTAGACCAGAAGTTTGGGTCCTCATGAGGATGCAGCCAACGAAATGAGACAGAGATTGCGGAGTAGGGCGAGTTCTTGTGGAAGAAGAGGGAACATTACAGCCCTCCATCTCTGATGATGGGAGGTTGGCAAGGAACCAATTTAAGGTGCAAACTACCACTGCACGTCACCAGTCAAGAGGAGGAGGTATCAGCGAAAGTCAACGAGTAACAATGCTGACTTCTACCGTAATAATCTGCCTGTGCGCCTCTCTCTCTGTCAGCAGCAGGTTGATGAGTAAAGGACCATCAGTTTAATAACTTCAGAGTTTAAAGCTGTATAACGGATACAAAGCAGTAAAGCTTTTAACAAAATCAAAATACTGAAAACAAAAACCAAACCGGGTTTATATTTGGGAAGCAAAGTGTTGTTAAGCATTTTAGGTCCAGACTCTCAGACTAGCGGGACACAACAGCTGCCTTTTGATTATATTTACACACACTTTTTAAACATGTTTTTTTCTTTTTTCCAGAAAAAGACAATTCCTGTCCTCTCCAGAACCCCAGAGTCTCCAGGAGCTGCTACAGTCCCCCAGCTCTGTGTGACGTTAATCCTTCTTTTTGAAACGGTCTGAAACCACTTAACTCCCTCCTGAGCGGCCCGATCAAGCTCCTCTCGTACCCGCCACTGAATCCGTCCGTCCCGACGGATCAGCTGACTTGTTCGCTGACGGCGGTCCGAGTCTCCACAGTCTCCTCCCGGCCGGGACAGGGGACCAGGTCTGGAAGGCCTTCTGTTACCCCGGCTGCTCCAGGAGGAACGGATGGTGCGGGGCCGGTAGGCCTCAAAGTGCTGTTGGACCCTCTATCTCCTCCTTCTCCGACAACCTCTCTGGTTTCCAAGGCTGTGTCCGACTCGCCTCGCCCCTCTTGCCCAAGGCCTTCCACGCTGTCCTCCCGGCTTCCTCGACCGGCCCGTGTGGTGCTTAGATCCTGGGGCTGTTCGCTCTGGTTCCGTTGAGCCGGGCTTAAGCTGGTCCTGCTCAGGTTGGGAGATGGTCGGTGAGGCCTGGTGAGCTGAGGGCGGGGCTGTGTTTGAATCTGATGGACGTGTTGTTGTGTCTGGGACTGGGGGGGCTGGTGGTAGGGAGACTGTCTGGGTTGTGGTCTGTATTGAGTCTGGGATTGGTGTTGCGATGGCTGACTTGTCTGGGGGTGATGCTGAGTGGGAATTTGGGTCCTGGACTGGGACGGAGTTGAACTTTGGGCTGGGGTCCAGGACTGGGGTTGAGGTGGACTTTCGGCCAGGATTCTGGACTCGGACAGAGTTGGAGTTTGGGCTGGAGTTCTGGATTGGGATTGTACCGCAGTTCGTGCTGGGGTAGTGGGCTGGGATCTGAGCAGCAGTTGATTCTGGAGTTGGGCCGGTGTCCTGGACCGGGGTTGAGTTGGAGTTTGGGCCGGTGTTCTGGGGTGGGGTTGGGCAGGGGTCTTGGACTGGGCCTGACGTTGAGGCAGCGGTTGGAGTGCTGTTGGAAACTGGGTTTGTGAATGTGGATGCTTCTTTTGGGGTGGATAAACCTGCAGGATGGATGGGGACTGGGAAGGGGGCGACTGGGGTGGTGAGTGCTGAGCTAAGAGCTGGGTGTGGTGCTGAGCAGGGGGGGTGATCGGCTGCGATTGGCCTCTCTGGGGGCAGGCCATAGTCTGACTTTGGATTTGGAATGGAGGGGGCTGGGACCTTGGCTGGGGAAGGACATGCCTGGTAGGAGAGGGATGGCTTCCTGGGTACCGAGGAGAGTCTTGGAGTTGACTGGCAGACTGGATCTTGGGATGCTGCTGAGAACAGGGTGGAGGTTGATGCCGTGGTTGAGGGCGGGAAGGCAGAGTGTCCGGCGATGTCTGAGGGTGAGTGTGTGGCTTGGCTTTGGGCCTGGACTGGCCAGAGGGCGTCGGGTGTCCAGAAGCCGGAGGGGGGGTGGAAGGCTGGTCTAACGTGGGGGAGGAATGTTGGTGGCGATGGTGGTGGTGGTGGTGGTGATGGTGTTTGTGAGGCAGCCGCTCCTTTCGTTTGTGGCTTTTGGATGAGGCGATGCTACTGCTGCTGCTACTTATTCCTCCTACTTCATCTACAATGTCTTCCTCTACTTCCTCTCCTCTGCTTCCTCCTTCTCCTGTTTTCTCCTTGTGCTTCCTCCCTTTGTGCACCTTGAGTCTGTGCGACTGGCTTTCATCTGAAGCCAATTGTAATTGGCTTTGCTCAGAGGTGGTGGGCGGAGGTTCTGGGATCGGACCCCCTCCTCTACCAGCCTCCCCCTCTCCGGCGACTCTCCTGTCGGTCTTTGTGTTGGTGGCCGGAGTCCCAGCGCTCTCCGCCTCCTCTACCGTCTCTCTTGTTTTACGCTTCTTGATCGGGAGGGCGGTTTCCTGGACGACCAGTTTGACCGGGGACTCCTTGGCCACTTGACGTTTGGCCTCCACGGCTAAAATGGTTGCTGCAGCATATCCCCCGGCTGTTGAGGTGGACGCAGTTGGGGTGGGGGACGCCGTGGCAGCCATCGATGACATCAAGACAGCGGTCGCTTTCCTGCCCCGTTTCTTGGGAGTGGTCGGCGGTGGAGGCGGAAAATCCTGCTGCGACTTCCTCTTCCTCCCGGGACGGACCTTGGGCGCGGGAGCAGGAGACACCACCTGAGGAGAAATCATAAAATTAGTGGATCTCCATTGGTACTGCATATTAAAGACAGATCACAGACAGAATGCACAAGCACCAACAGGTCTGAGGTCTTCTACAGGTTGACTGGACCTACTTCCACCTGAAGGTTGATGATAAGTCCTGTCTCTTTCCTAAATCCTCTCCTGGTTTGCTAGAACCTTACTTACCGGAAGTCCTTACCCCTTCCGAAGTTCTCCAATAAACCCCTTGAGACATTTCTCTCTGCTCGTTCCGACTCTGAAAACAGAATCCTTAGACACACGTTCTCAGCTCACCTTACTACAAGTTAGGATGTACTGTATCTGTCTACCAAGTGTTTATCTCACTCTCACTTGAATAATTTCTGTCATAGGAACTGTATTATGTATTAGACGTTGTTCATTCTGTACACATGGCATCCATTGTAGTCTGTCCATCCCATGAGTGGGATCCCTCCTCTGACGTTCTCCCTAAGGTTTCTTCCCTTTTTTTCCCCTCTTGGAAGGTTTTTTTTCATTTTTTTCTGTGCCGATGGTGGGTTTCGGGACAGAGGATCTCGTATGTGTACAGACTGTAAAGCTCTCCAAGGCAAATTTGTAATTTGCGATTTTGGGCTATACAAAATAAAATGAATTGAATTAATTGAATCTCTAAAAGTGATCACTCATTAAGTACTATACCAGGAACAACAGTCCAGTCAGCTACTTCCTGTTCCTGTCGCCCAGCTCTCGGTGAAAGGTAAATTCTTTAAAGAAGAAGCAAACCTCACAACCGAGAGCCGGTGATGCCGGTGATCCGGAAGTGAGGTGATTGCTTTAAGATGATCGTTTAAATGGTATTAGAACATATTGACATCAAAATGAGTATTACTAAAGTAAAATTGTTCTCTAGGAGTCAACAGAGAATGTTCCTGGATTGTCTTGGTTCTTCTTATTTTGGAGGTGTAACCCACGTCTGAGGAAGTAGAACCCACATGTGAGAAGGTCTAACCCACGTCTGAGGAAGTAGAACCCACATGTGAGAAGGTCTAACCCACGTCTGAGGAGGTTTAACGAATCCGAGGAATTTGCAGGTTAAAGGTGCATTGGGACTATTGTTGCGTTCTCTCTTGGCGGATTCATTGTACCTTTGAAGCTGCAGAGGCGGAGCCAGTGGAAGACTCTGCCTTGCCGAAGGGCATTTTGACCAGCAGTTTGCCCGGAGTTTTCTCCACCACGCGTTTCATGGCCACGCCTTCCGTAGCCTGCCGAATCTTCCCGCTGCCTAGGAAACGAGAGACGTGTGAGCTACACACAGTGAGTCCAACTAAATGACTTTAGGTTACGAGTTTTAGGTTTACCTTTGGGCCTCCCGCGGCCTCGCCCCGATGGTTTTGCCACATTCGCTTTCTTGGTGGGGCGCTTCTCACGGCGTGAAGGGCTTCCACGTCCTGTGACTGTGAAATCGAAGTCGTTGGGGTCGGTGGTCGTGTCGCAGACTTTCTGGAAGTAGGCGATAAGTTCAACCTTGGAACGAAACGCTTTTCCCTCCGAGCTATGGGAGGAGAAAAAAAACGTTCACCTGACCACCTAATCACCTGAACAGAGAACCGGCACTACGAACAGAAGGTGGATTCGGCTTACTTGATGAGATAGACGTCAAACTTGCCCGCAGAGCGGCCAGACTTCCTCTGCTTGAGTTTGCGGGTCCAGCCCTCGGGCAGCGACGGGTCGTCGTACAGCGGCCCGCGGTCCCGTATGATGGAGCGCCGCTGCCTGGGGGAACCTGACGTAGACTCGCCGTCTTCTGCTAAGTCTGCCTCCGGCTCCGAGGGGCCCGCCACTGGCTCTGTGGCCTTCAAGGAGGAACTGGTTTGTTAGAGATAGAAACTCCAGGATCTTTGCCTGATCTCTGCCGTTACACTCGCCTGGGTCTCTAGCTCCATCCCTGCCTGCGGCACGGTGGCGATCTCCATCCCCCTATTGGCATGGCGGTGCTCCCGGCGGGCCTTACGGGTCTTTATGTGGGACCTGTCTCTCCTTCCAGAGGGAGGCAGGTCGACGGGTTCTTCCTCACCCTCCTCCCTGTGGAAGAAGTAATTACATCATACAAATATTACACTACTGATGACTAGGCCTGTCGTGATATGCGATAAAATGAAATATCACACACACTCTCTGAAATCGCATGCAATCATTTTTAGTTTAATGAACGTCACCAACATTTAAGTTGATCGCGCACACAGACACAGAGCGACACCAACAGGTGAAGAGAAGCAGTGAACCCAACTAAGCTAACTAAGATAAACTCTCACCTAAAACAACAACCATCCGCCCGTCTTTAACCTGAACTACGGTCGGTTCCTCCGGACTGCTCGTTCGCCTCTTTGGTCCCCGGACCGCCGTCCTGCGTTCCTCCCGGGTCGGCTGGTTGTTAGCGGGACCGGGCCGCTCCATCGCTCCCTACAGCTGCGGAGCGCGTCGCCCTGCCGGCGGTCGAAGCCCCGGGTTAAACCTCCCCGGCTGCCGCGGCATAACTTTGCGCTGGACAGATTTTCTGGAACCCGACTGAATCGCACCGAGCCCGATGCTTCGCCCGCTCCGTGTCCCTTACGTTTGTTATTATTTTTTATATAGGATATATTTTTTCACATTCCGATTCTAATGTCTAACTATTCTAACAAATTAACCTTCTTTGTTGTTTGAAATCGCGTACTTTTATTACTATGCTATTACATTGTCATTGGTAATATCACATATCGCAATAAATGTGATATTGTGACAGCCCTACTGATGACATCATGACATTACATTTTGTATGTATGTGTACGAAACACCATCAGTCAACAACAAGAGAATACTTTTTACTTTTAATCAAACTTTAATTATTTATTGATTTCAAATCGAACTCAGACTCAAACAACTCAATGAGTCAGGGAGATGAGCGCGTAACAAAAAAAGGAGCAGTGGTCCAAGGTGCGGGAGCATTTCACAAATAAACTAAAAGTGTGTCAATTGCTAAATCAACATGGCATGGGAGCACCACGGTGATCGGCATCAAACAAAAGCATGTTGGCGTCCTTGATCACATTACAGGTCATTTAGCTGACGCTTTTATCCAAAGCGACTTACATTACACTTTTAACCCGTGGCTTTTACATTTTTGCCCGGGGAGCAATTAGAGGTTAGGTATCTTGCTCTGGGACACTTGGACTTGGCACATGGGGCAGCCGGGACTCGAACCCCCAACCTTGCGCACCCTCTCTACCACTGCGCCACGACGACCCCCACTTGATGAGGTGGAAGTCACTACAGAATGAATCCTACTTGTTATGTTTATAACACAAAGAGCCTTACTTGTTATCCAGCTAGAAGAGCTAGCATTAGCCTGCTAATAACAGCAGTAAACCAGGGGTCTATAGCAAGACTAGAGACACATTTTATTCACTCACCGTAATTGTATTTTTCCCCTATTTGTTATAAATTATTATTATTATTATGTTATTTAGTTCAAGGTACAACCTGTCAAAAAAATAATCGACTATCAAAATAATAGTTAGTTGCAACCCTAGAAACAACCACAGGCCATGACACCTTCAGTGGAGGAGACAACCATGAGACCTTCTCCTTCAGAGGCGACCATCCCAAGCCACGAGACTTTCAGTGGTGGGGACAACCATGTGCCGTGAACTATTTAGAGGAGGAGACAACAAAGACCCACGAGACCTTCTTAAGAAGAGACAGTCATGAGACCTTCGGAGGAGACAACCAGGAGTGATGAGACCTTCAGAGGAGGAGACAACCTCGAGCCATGAGACCTTCAGAGGATGAGATAACCATGAGCCAATTAGAAGAGGAGACAGCAAGCCATGAGACATTTAGAAGAGACAACCACAAGCAATAAGACACAGAAACTGTGTCTCAATTCCTTAGGCTGCATTCTTTAGGACGCATTCGTTGACCGCATACGTCACCCCTGCTGCGACTCGCCCGTTCCATCGACTCCTCCGAACGTGGTCGAGCAAAGTGTGTGTGTGTGAATGTGAGTGTGAATGGTTGTGTGTCTCTGTGTAGCCCTGTGATTGGCTGGCGACCAGTCCAGGATGAACCCCGTCTATCACCTGAAGTTGGCTGGGACAGACTCCTGTCCCCCTGTGTGCAGGATAAGCTGTGTGAAGGTGGATTGGAAAAAAGAAATCGAATCGCCTCGAACCGCACTGTAAAATATCACAGCCCTGTTTAGTTATGTCCACTTACAGTACTTCTTCTCTAACTCAAAGAGCTCTGACACGTTTTAGATTTGAACTTAACGGTTCAAGTTAAAAGCTTTATGTTGACTTATTCTATTATTATTAAAAGCACACATGGAGTCACAAAATGTCGTTATCTCAATAAAAATTCAGCATGGACCATTTTGTTACATTTCTGTTGGGGCAATGAGGCCCGACATCCCTTTGTAAGTCAGTAAGGTTACAGGATAAATACACCAAGAAACTGAACTTGCTTTGCTCATTTTGATTTGTTGTGCGATTAGAAATCACAACATTTAGTTGTGTTTTATGGAGCAGGAGGAAGCAGCATCAAGGTGAAGGAGAACGATGTGTGTGGTGACATTCAGCTACTGTAGCTTGGACATATTCTGTAATATCTTCTGTAAGTTAGTTAAAATATATCATATCCTATGCAAGAAAAAAATAAAAATACCTTGCATACAAGTTAATAAATGTGTTTGCTGTTGTGGTTATTATTGACAACATTGATGGAATCACCTCTGCCTTAAGATTGCAATATTACTTTTAGCTGAAGGTAATTATAAATTGGTAAGGTATTATAAATTAACATTTAATTTAAAATAACTGTTCTCTCAGCCTGAAATATATTATGCTCGGTTGGAGAAGCATATCTTCGTTTATCGTCTTTATCTGTACTATAAGCTTCAAGGCTTTTACAAGTGCAGCAGGTACAGTTGCAATCAAAATTATTCAACACCCCATTGCACATTAGATTTATTGGCAAAATATGGCTGTTTGCTATGCTACTTTTAATGCACACCTGAACTAATGAAGCCCTTGATTAGTTGCACCAGGTGTGCTTGAATCATTTCAAAGGTGCTCTACTAAGTACTGAACATGCTCGTCATGAAGGGGTTGAATCATTTTGAGACTGCAGTAAATTCATTAAAAGTATCATTTTGTGTTGAATTTGGACAAAACCTTTGTAATATTTGTTTCATTAAACTACTTAAACAATTATTGTGTAATTTGTTTATTGCAAACAGCTGAAAAATTGTGTATTTTGCCAATAAACCTAATGTGCAATGGGGGGTTGAATCATTTTGATTGCAACTGTAGCTAGGCAGCGAGAGCAGTGGAGGCAAGCAGGAAGAGGAGACAACCACGCGCCAGTAGACCTACTTCAGAGGAGACAACCACAAGCCATGAGACCTTCACTGGAGTAGCGGCCAAGGACGATGAGACCTTCAGAGAAGGAGGAGAGAACCACGAGCCATGAAACCTTCCGAGAAGACAACCAGGAGGGACGAGACAACCTCGAGCCATGAGACCTTAATCAAAGGAGGAAACAACCACGAGCAATACCTTCAGAGGAGGAGGCAACAACCACAAGCCATGAGACCTTCGTAGACAAAATAACCACAACCACGAGACCTTCTTTAAAGGAGACAACCACAAGCCATGAAACTATCAGATGAGATCACCAGGAACCATAAGACCTTCGGAGGAGGAGACAACAAGGACCCCGAGACCTTCTTAAGAGGAGACAACCATACGCTCTGAGATCTACTTAGTAACACATTTAATTAAAATATACACATGTGTGTCTGTGCGTGTAAAACTGACTGGGGGTTCTGTTAGTATGTGTACATATGTATGCGTGTCTACGTGTGTCTGTGTGTGTGTGTAGAAAGGGTGGGGGTTAACCCAGGTCAGTGAGCACCAGTACTCCAAACACTCGGATGACAACATTCTGTGATGCTAACGGTAGCAGGTAGCCTGTTAGCTCGCAGCTCGTTCACCGGAGACAGGAAGATGCGCCACTGTGTAAGCAGACACCTCGCAGCCGACGCGCGGCCTCTTTTCCCCGGGCAGTAGTGCGAAGGTCCGGGGGGCCCGGAGGAGCACGGGCGGTGGGCTGGAAGCTAACGCAACCGCAGCAGCTAAAGTACAGACTTAGCAGTAAGTTGGTGACGTATTCCAGCTAAACCTGCTCTGCTAAGACGGGCCGGGGAAGAAACCAACCCACTTTTACTTCAATAAAACAAACGACACAAAATAGTCGGGGGCGACGGCGGAGCTTTATCGTAGGATAAAATGTGAAAGAAAACACTCACAGTCTCTCCTCTCCGCTCTCCATGGCAGCCATTTTTATTTAAATGAATATTTTTTTTATTAAAAAAAGCCTCCAAACATCTCGGCTCCCTCCTGCTGCACCCCGCCCCCCAGACTCCATTTCCAACCGCCGTTAGGATTTTAAATATCGCGAGATCTGCGCAAAGATGAGGTTCCATACCCAACGGTACGCGCGCAAGGGGGGTCGTACTCCCGCGAGATGTGAGCTCCTCGGTCACGTTGAGGCGTTTAGGAACACGCTGTGAAGTTTGTAAAAAACATGTGTTGAACTGAGATGAAATTCAAGTCGTTAATACTTCAAGAGAAAAAAATCGGAATGAAAATTGAGGAGTTAATAAAAAAACAAATGAAAAAATGAACTAATCAACTAAAATATTTAAATGATTCATTTTATATCGAGTAAATCATTTTAAAAAGTGATAATAGTGATAAAAAGAATAATTAGATATTGTATCAATGTTTGCCTGAACGTCTTTGGTGCTTTTATTTTGTATAAAGTAGCAGATGTTCTTTAATTTTGTAATTGTCCTAACTAAACTCTGTTTAAAAGTACAACTCAAAGACACAAAAGACGAAAAAGAAAAAGAAGAAGAAGAAGAGAAAAGATCGGCAGGAAGTTTAGATTAGCGTCAGCTAAATGACATGTAATGTCATTTAAACAGGAAAATGTTCCTGTTTCAGTGTCAAGGGTTTCACAATAAAACCCCAATTGAACAAACATGAGTTTACTACTTCAGACTTCCTTGTAGAAACAGAAAGTTCAAATAGAGTTCAAGCTCTTTAAACAATTGAATGAGTTCAGTGATCAATGATCACTGAACTCATTCTAATGTTAGGAATTCATTCAATTATTTACGCATGGCCGTAAATTAACGGTATTTTACTGGCAGCAAGGACGCCAGGAATTTACCGTTATTTTACGGTATAATACCGTAAATCGTTTTTACACTATGTTACCGTAAAATGGATTACTGTATGTTACTGTAAACGAACAAATTTTACTGTGAATTAACTGCAATTTACTGGCACTCGACGCTAGTAACTTACTGTTTTATTTACAGTGCCCTATCGTAATTTACGGTATGTTGTTGTATATTGGATTACAGTTTGTTACCATACGATTACTGTTTTTGTGTTATAAATACCAGAGTGTTACCGTTTATAAACCCATATTCCCCACAAATTAAAGAAAGACAAACAAAATCATTTCGGTCATAGTGGTTGGTGTTTATTAGATGCCTTTAAGACAAAAATGTTAGATATTTGTAACCAAGAACAAAACATAAAATATTCCGCATGTATACAATAATAAAAAAATGAATCATAAAATCATTAGGAACAAGGTAAACCAACTGCAACAATACGCTATGGAACACTTTCAATTGGCCGCAGCAAACGGCTGGCGTCCTTAATCCAGAGCCTCTGTAAAACAAACCAAAATAAAATATTTACAAACACTCATTGGTAAAATATTAAAATTACAAAGTTGAGGAAGACAACAAGATGTAAGGAAAGAGAATGTTAATCATGCTAGGCAAATAAAACTTACCAACATTACTTGGAGAGACGAGGCAATGAGAAACTCCTCTGATGTTGAAATGCACTGACAGGTGTTCTAGATGAACTGCGATTACACGTCTGACGTCACGTTCAGGAGCAGTCAGTCAGATTAACACTCAAATGACTTGGCAATGAACACTTTGAATAATACAAATATTTATAATCTTTACATTCCAGCCACTGAATTGACGGCAAAGGCTATGAGATAGGGAGGGTGTGCTGTGCAGCACAAGGTTGGCGGTTTGAATCCTGGCTGCTCCCTGTGCCAAGTTGAAGTGTCACTGAGCGAGACACCTAACTCCCAATTCCTCCACATAAAATTATGTCAAACCATGGGTGTTTTGGATAAAAGTGAAAGCTGCAAGTATAGTAATGTCCTGTAAGTCAAAGTCATCATCGTATCTCATGAGATACTATCTCATTATGATGACTTGACAGAATGATGATGACAGAACCTCTTTTTCAGTGGCTGACGTGGGCTTCCATACATTAACTTACAACAGATGTGATTCACTGCACTTGTATGTGTATTTCCACCACTTTATAAAATATATGTAACATGCAGTTGAATTACGGTAGTCTGCTATTATGTTCAGGAAAAAGGAAACATTTATTGCCAAAATATGTCAAACATACAAGGAATTTGTCTTGGCGGTTGATGCGCGACAGTAGACAGTGTAACAATAGACAACAAGACAGCAGTGCACAAGTAAGTTAGTAAAGTTAAAGTTAAAAATTTCCGGAACTGGAATTTGCCGGAACCGGCGGGGTCGGGGCCTGGAGTCGTGGGGCCGGAACTAGGGTCGGGGCCTGGAGTCGTGGAGCCGGGACTGGCGGGGTCGGGGCTGGGGCCTGGAGTCGTGGAGCCGGGACTGGCGGGGTCGGGGTCGGGGCCTGGAGTCGTGGAGCCGGGACTGGCGGGGTCGGGGTCGGGGCCTGGAGTCGTGGAGACGGGACTGGCGGGGTCGGGGCTGGGGCCTGGAGTCGTGGAGCTGGGGTCGGGGCCTGGAGTCCTGGGGCCGGAACCGGGGTCGGTCAGGAGGTCGCTGCGACCCACGCGGGACGTGGTGTGCTGCGGCCGAGCGTGGAGGCCGTAGGAAGCCTGGCGTTGGACCTCGAGGTCCATCAACCGCTCCCAGTATGATTCCCCGCCGGAAGACAAGGAGATCGGAGGATGGCACAAACGACACTGGTGCAGGTGATTGGAAACAGCTGGAAACAATCATGACACGACAGACAATCACAGGGGATGACAGGACAAGGTAGGAAGTGACGTGACCCAGGGAGAACAGAGGAAAAAAACTACGAAATAAACCCAGACATGAACCCAAACCGTGAAAAACAACCTCTGCTGAGCCTTCTTGGTGATGGAGCTGATGTTCAGCTCCCACTTGAGGTCCTGGGTGATGATGGAGCCCAGGAAACGGAAGGAATCCACAATAGTGACGGGGGAGTCACACAGGGTGATGGGGGAGGGTGGGGCTCTGTTCCTCCGGAAATCCACAACCATCTCCACTGTCTTTAGAGCGTTGAGCTCCAGGTTGTTCTGACTGCACCAGGACACCAGATGGTCAGACTCCCACCTGTAGGCGGACTCATCCCCACCAGAGATCAGTCCAATCCTCATTGGACCGTGACTTCCATTCATCCTCATTGGACCTCACCCGCAAACTTCAGGAGCTTGATGAACTGGTGACTGGAGGTGCAGCTGTTGGTGTACAGGGAGAAGAGCAGAGGGGAAAGAACGCAGCCTTGGGGGGAACCGGTGCTGATGGTCCGAGAGGCTGAGACATGTTTCCCCAGCTTCACATGCTGCTTCCTGTCAGTCTGTGGAGTCGGGCGGTGCAGCTGGGAGAGTTTGTCCTGCAGCAGAGACGGGATGATGGTGTTGAAGGCAGAGCTGAAGTCCACAAACAGGGTCCTGGCGTAGGTTCCTGGGGAGTCCAGATGCTGGAGGATGTAGTGGAGGGCCATGTTGACAGCATCGTCCACAGACCTGTTGGCTCTGTAGGCAAACTGCAGGGGGTCCAGGAGGGGGTCGGTGAGGGACTTCAGGTGGGACAGGACTAGCCGTTCAAAAGACTCCATGACTACAAAGGTCAGGGCGACGGGCCGCTCGGAGCAGCTGGAAGCCCGCCAGCTGGAGCGCGGAGTCCGGTATCGATCCGCAGAGCCACGTCTCCGTGAAGCACAAGACGGAGGATGTAGAAAAGTCTCTGTCTCTCCTCACCAGCAGCTGAATTTCGTCCAGTTTGTTGCACAGTGAGCGCATGTTAGAGAGAAAGATGCCTGGCAGCGGAGTGCGAGAACCACGCCTGCGGAGTCTCACCAGCGAGCCGGCCCGTTTTCCTCTCCTACGGCGTCTCACCGCGAAAGGTGAGCGCACCTTTAACTAGAATGTCCAGTAATTCCACGGAAGAAAGCAGGAAAGTTGAAAGTAACTTCGCTGGAGTTGTTCCTCGGATGTTCAAGAGCTCATCTCTGGTGAAAGAGCTCCGGGAATCGCAGCAGGAAACATAATTAACAACAAAAACCACAAAAAACGAAGCGGACCGAAGCACCGTGGCAGCCATCATCGGCGCCATCTTGTTAAGGTGTGTGTTGACAGCTTTAACTGTTTATTCATGACATTGGCCGTTAATTTACAAGGAAGTAAGTGCTGTGTTCGCTCCCAGGCTCAGCTAACCCCATGTCGATGTGTCCTTGGGCAAGACACTTAACCCAACATTGCTCCTGTAGCTGCGACTACAGTGTGTGAATGTTAGTTACTGATGGGCAGGTGTCACTGTGTGTGGCTCTCCTGTCATCAGTGTATGAATGGGTGAATGATGTCACGTAGTGTTGTAGTGTAGACTAGAAAAGCGCTATACAAGTACAGTCCATTTACCATTACCATAAAGTACGCTGTCCTTTACCTATACTTATACCACATAAAGTATTATGTTTTTTACCTTCAAGCTGTATACTTATACTACATGAAGTACTATTTTTACTTATTATTTTTTACGTATACTTATAACACATAAAGTTCTATATGTATACTTGTATAATATGAATCAATCTTCTTTTTCATATATTTATGCCACATAACTACTATATACTATTCTTTACGTAAACCTATCCCACATAAAGTACTTGGTTCTTTACCACTATGTTCTGTTGATCAACTCTGATCAACTCTCTGATGTCCTGGATGTACAACAAACGCCGGGGCTGATGGGACATGGGTGTTACACAAGTTGACGTTTTTAGAAGCTACAAACTTTAAGAGTGTTTTTGTGGATCCAAACAGACACTTTATTTCGCACACAGTCATCTTTTTCATAGTCTGAAGAGGATGTTAATTATAATAATTATTATTAAGCCCTTAACTTCTGAGATACTGTCCGAGGAAGAAAGAAGAAGACACAAAGACAGACACATCAACAAAAATGGTTGTTTATGAGAATAAAAACACATCAATCAAAATCACACTGAAATCACGATTGACTGTGGACCTTTCTTAATTCAACAAAAAAAAGTGATACATGAAACATTAAAACAAACAGAATATACAGCAGTGATGACGCCATCTGCTAGCTTTAGCTGTAGCTAAGCTAGCTTCACTGATTTATGGCGCGTTTCCACCGAGCGGTACGGTGCGGTACGGGTCGTGTTGGTACCCTTTTATTTGTGTCTCCACTGCCAAAAGTTGAGAATGGTACCAAAAATCCGTACCGTACTTTTTGGGTACTCTTCCGTTGGGGTACCTGGCACAGTTTTTTGGTACTAAAGGGTGGAGCTAGACTCACTGCAGAACGTTGATTGGTTGAAAGAGTGTCGTCATTTGGAATTTGCTCGCCAAATCATGGTTAACAGACCCGACCCGTACCGTACCGCTCGGTGGAAACGTGCCATTAGCCTCCATGGTTTGTCACTAATAAAAGTTTGGCTGTCCTACAGTAACTGTTAAGCTGTGCAGCATAGCTACAGTCACCACGGTGAATGCGTCCTTCCGGCTGGTGGACATTTTCCTCTGTTCTCCACCAATGTCGGAATTTTGTTAAACCCTGCCCTCCTGTCGAGCCCGTCACCGTATCGGTCAGACTATGCCCCCTCTCAAGTCTCGTCTCTGATTGGTTGGGAGCGTCAGAACGACGTCACGCAGGTCATCTCATCGGCCAGCTCATCCTCGTCATGGCCCGTCCTGATTGGCTCCTCGTCGCTGTAGAGTGCCGCAGGGTCAGCGAGCAAAGCCGGGCTGCCCAGCAGGTCACTGGCCGCCGACTCCATTTCGTCCACCGTCATGTGACACGCATCGGCAATCTCACGCTTGGCGAATGCCACGAACTTCGGATCCCGAGCGTAGAGGCCAAGCCCCTCAGATATGAGAACCTGCGGAGTACAGCGCGAGAGAGTCAGTGATCACGATTGATCTGTTGGTTATGGATCTAGGCAAGTTTGGCAAGACAGCCTTAAAACATATAAGAAGGCTCTCCGTAAGAGCATCTTATTACTCATTAATAGAGAAAAAAAAACAACTCCAGGTTTCTCTTCAGCACTGTAGCCCGACTGACAGAGAGTCACAGCTAAGTCGAGCCGTGTATTCCTTTGGACCTCACTAGTAACGACTTCATGAACTTCTTCAATGATAAGATTCTGACTATCAAAGAGAAAATTGATGGTCTCCTGCCTTCAGCCAGTGCCGACCTGTCCTCCGATGTAGGAACCTTGGATGCAGCGGTGGGCCCTGATGCCTGTTTGGATGCCTTCTCCTCCATCAACCTTGATCAACTGACTTCTATAATCTTCTACTTGTCTCTTGGATCCGATTCCGACCAAGCTGCTTAAGGAAGTTTTTCCTTTAGTTAGCACGTCTATACTAGATATTATTAATCTGTCTTTGTTGACAGGACATGTACCACAGTCCTTCAAGGTAGCTGTAATTAAACCTCTTCTTAAGAAACCTACTCTTGCTCCAGAGGTGTTGGCTAACTACAGAGCTATCTCTAACCTTCCCTTCCTCTCGAAGATCCTTGAGAAATCCGTCGCAAATCAATTATGTGACTTTCTACAAAACAATGCTTTGTTCGAGGATTTCCAGTCAGGATTTCGAGTGCGTCATAGCACAGAAACAGTACTGGTGAAAATTACGAAGGATCTTCTACTTGCATCGGACCAAAGACTGATCTCTTTTCTTGTCTTGCTGGACCTCAGTGCTGCATTTGATACCATAGAGGCATAGACCAGTTTTTGCTCTTTTTTCCCCCATGGAAGGGTTTTTTCATTTTTTGGGGAGTTTTTCCTGTGCCGATGTGAGGGTTTCGGGACAAAGGATGTTGTATGTGTACAGACTGTAAAGACCTCTGAGGCTGAGGCAATATTAAAATGATTGGCTGGCGACCAATTTGTACCCTGTCTGATTTTGGGCAGCCCCGCGATAGGATAAGCACAAATAAAATAAAATGAATTGAATTGAATACTAATATAACCATACTAACATAGTACCATATTAATATACTAATATACTACCGTAGTACTGGTAGCTATTGATCCGGTAGCTATTGATCTGGTAGCTAATATTTTGCCCTCCTTACCGCCTCCACCAGGCTGTCCGCCGATCCTCGCTTTTCTGTCAGCTGAGCACCGAGCTGGGAGGGAACTCTGAGGGTGGTGTAGGCTTTGTAGGGGGGTGGAGCTAAAAGGAAGGTCACATGACACAGTCCCGTACATAACGATGACATCAGAGGCTATTAGATCACAAAGTAACTAATGCAAGCACACTATATATTCACCAAGTAACTACTGCATACTAAACATACAACATTTTACATACTCATTAAATAAGTATTGCATACTAACGTATAATGAATTCTTCCTACCTGATGTCCCTGCAGGGCCTCCGTACCAGGCTGGTGCTGCACCTGTCACATTGACACCTGATGGATGAAAGAGTTTAGAGCTCATCGTACCTTTAGATCAGTATCCCGATTATTTCTGTACTTTGTAAGCTCCGCATGGACTCTGTTGGTAGCTAAGAGCTTACTATTAGCATGGAGCCTACTGTTAGCATGCAGCCTATGGTTAGCATGGAGCCTATTGTTATCATAGAGCCTATGTTAGCATAGAGGCTGTTATTAGCATATAGCAAATAACATTTTGTTAGCATAGGGCCTACTATAGCGATGAGGCTTCTGGGACATGAAACAGCTCAGTCTCCTCACCTCTTTCTGCACCTCCCGTCTTCCCCTCTTGTCCTCCTCGTCCTCCTCCACCCCATGGTGGGCTGCCCTCCTCTTCCACCAGAATGAGAGGAGCGTATAGGAGACGACCGCGCCGAGGACACGGGTTTGCCCAGGAGGCCGAGGAAGCTGCAGAGGAGCGACCGGATGAGTGACGAGACTCATAACTGCTGAATGTCTGCTGAGGAAGAGGAGGCGAGGAGGAGATAAGTAGGGGGGAATGGGGAAGGGAGGAGAGGAAGAGGACACAAGGAGAGGATGGTTACCTGTGTGTACATGTTTTTTCTGTGTGTGTTTTACCTGTGTGTGCATTTTCTGTCCGTGTGTGTGTTACCTGTGTTCGTGTGGGGGGGGAGGTGGGGTGGTATGTCCCGGGGATCGGGAGGTCGTCACTGCTGCCTTGTCTCCTCAGGCACTGGATGTTGAATGACGGCTTCCGACCTGACAGACGGAAACGAAACAAACGCATCCGCTCAGCTATAAAATGATACTTACACAATAATTTAGGACATAAAATACGTTACATCTAATTGTATCTTATTTTGTAGAACGACAAGATAACGCGAGATGAGAAAATGATGAAATTATCTGAAACTCTAATCTCTTCTAATCTGTGACATAACAGCATGACATCATCGGGTAAAACATTACATTACAACCTGTGGGCGTGGCAGGAAGTAGGCGTCTCCGGGTTGTCCTCATGGCCTCGCTGTAACCGTTACCATAGTTACCATCAGAGAAGGGTGCGTGGCCCTCATAGTGGTCTCTGTACTGAGGAGGTTCGTCAGGGCAATGTCTGCAAGGACACACACACATATAAATACACACATATACACACACAAACATGTACACACACACAGACACACACACACATGCGTCTATCTGTGTCCGTAGCTGTCTGTGTGCCTACCTGTCTCTGGAGCTGATGCTGTCGTTGTCCTCCTCCCTGCTGTAGTAGCCCTGCTCTCCGTACGTCTCCACGTCTCCGTTCCTCCAGGATCGGTCCCTGGAGTCCCTCCTGCTGAATAAAACGATGTGATTGGTCAAGACCAAAGAGGAAGTCAACCAAGCTGCAGTTCATCATATGGTTGAGAGGCTCCAGGGTGGTAGTCCTACCAATATTACCTGGAGTGTATGTGGCACTCCGGTTACCAGTGCTATCCTAAGTACCTGAAAGTTTTGTGGTACCTTTCGTAAAAGTACCTTTAATGATAGTACTACATCACAGGTCATTTGGCAAACGCTTCTATCCAAAGTGACTTACATTACACTTTAAACCCATGGATTTTTTCACATTTTTGCCCGGGGAGCAATTAGGGGTTAGGTGTCTTGCTCAGGGACACTTCGACATGGAACATGGGGCTGCCTGGATTCAAACCACCAACCTTGTGCTTCCCAGCACACCTTCTGTAACCCCTGCGCCACGACGACTCCTTTCTCTACTAGTACCTGTAGTGTCTCTTCTTCTCTCCGTTCCTTCGCCTCTGATGATGAAGGTTGACAAAACACCTGTCTGCGTCTCCACGGCGACGGTCATGCTCGCCACAGTTCGGTGTCTTAATGACGGAGCCGACCCGGTGGATCAGACCGCCATTAGAGACCCCACCCTCTACCGCCAGACCACAGGGGCCTTCATGGGAAAGGGTAATGTTAGAGAACAGCCGCTGCCATAGTCAGGTCAACCAGTACTATGAGAGTCAAGTGAATATATTTTAATGTAGTTTTTTAACCTTATTGTTTTTATAATACAGTTACCGGTGACAATAGAAATAGTAAGTAAATAGCTGCCTTTCAGCACCAAATAGTTGTAGCCACAATATGTTGTGTATCGCATTTCACAACAAGAAAGTAGTCACCGTATGTGAGGCTGTTGCAATGCAACATGTAACATGTTTGCTAACAGTTAAGCCTAGAAAGACAACTAACGTAATGGTTGCGCAAAATCTAACTGCTATTTTGAGTGTGCTTTAATATGGAATGCTTAAGTCAACGTAAACAGGTACTGTACATTATGGCTCAATAAAATACGCCCTGTGACTCACTCTCAACCAATCAGAATGCTGGATTTTATCTACTCGTATTATAAAATACTTTAAACTTTCAGTTGAGTAACTACATTCTGATGAATTCATAATTACATTACATTACATAACATTACATTATTCTATTTTCCTTTCCAGATATGAATGTGTTATAATGTTATATAAAGTATTGATGATGAATGCTATCCAATGTAACATGGCGTTGTTTGTCGTAACCATGGTAATGTGTTGTCACATGACTACCAGTGGGCGTGGCCAATGCAGAACCTCTGCGTTCTCGCTCCAGTCCGACGCTGTCACCCTGCAGAGACAAATCAGCTGTTTAGGGACAGACACACAGAAAGAGAGCGAAACAAAAAGAGAAGGACAGAATGAGAGACAGACTTGGTACATCTCTTCCTGTAGCTCCTCGTCCTCAATCGCAACCTCGTCATCGTCCTCCAGGTCCTCGTTCAGAGCCAAACGCATCTCTGGACCCAGATCCTGAAGAGTCTTTAGTCCGGCTTTACACAGCTGCAATAAACACACACACAAACATATACAAAGACACACACACACACACACGCATTACACACACATTACATTACATGTCATTTAGCTGACACTTCTAACCTATCCAAAGCGACTTACAATAAATACATTAAACGATAAGGAAACAAACTCAGAAGAACAAGAAACAACAAAGTGCAATTTCATCAAATAAGCCAATTTACAACTTGCTATAGATACGTGCAATCACGCACAAGCACACACACACACACACACACACACACACACACACACACACAAACATACACACACACGCAAACACGCACAAACCCCCACACACATATGTTTTAGATAAAACATGTTATTCACTTGGAGTCCACTAGGGGCACCACTACTGCATTCTGGACCTGTGTAGTATTTGAGAAACAGACAGAAAGACAGGAAAGGCAGACGGACAGACAGACATGCGTACCTGAACAGCCGATGGGTTGGTGGTGTCAGATTCTCCGGGTAGGTCTCCCTTCTCTTTCCTCTTCCTGAACTTTCTGAAGTAATCCTGAATCAGGAATGTTGCATAAAACTTGCCGACTGTGACTTCCTCCTCTGCGGGACGACACAGAGCCCCGTCAGCAGCTCGCAGTATTCACGCAAGTACTAGTGGTACCTGTTGTACTCTCTGTAGTAAATAGTATGAGTGGTGTTCTTGTAGTATATGTGGTAGTTCCACTCTTGTAGTACTCAGTGTTCAGTGTAATGGTAGTATTGGTTGTTGTATTAGTATCAGTATAAGTACAAGTATGTAGTTGTGTCTGTAGTACTCATATTAATTGTTGTAGTACTATTAGTAGAGTGCTAATAGTACCTTCGTGTGGTGGTATTACTTCATCCAGTAGCTTTGGTTTCATTCTCTTCCAGATCTTCTTGATGATCCCCCTCAGCTCCTCGTTCTCCTGGTCAGGGTTACCTAGCAAAAGCATGCAAATATGATCAGTGGTCATATCAATGATCAGTTACTGTCAATGGCTGGGTTGTATGAAGGGAAGCTGTGACATATTTGACTATCATGAACACCATACTAATGCGCCAACATGCTAACATGCTAATGTATGAATATAACATCAGGAATCAGGAAACATTTATTGCCATAATATGTCAGACATACAAGGAATTTGACTTGGCAGTTAGTGCATAACAGCAGACAGTACGACAATAGACGACAAGACAACAGTGCACGATAAAATAAAATATAATGCTATGGGTTAGTAATATAAGGCTATGGGTTAGTTTAAAAATAAAGTGCACAAGCGAACACAAGTGGCAGAAAGTGACAGAAAGCTATCATTGTAGCATACTAATATAATCACATAATAATATACTAATATGCTCACACAATAACATGCTAATATACTAGAATAGTAACTTACTAACATAGCAATACTAACATACCACGCTACTAAAAAATACTATACTAACATATGACAATACTAACATACAACCTTACCAACATACCTATATACTACCATATTGAGAAAAACTAACATCCTAACATACTACCATAGTGCCATTCTAAAATACTACAACACTAACATACTAATATAATACTGTACCATACTAGTACCATAGTACTATACTAACATACTAACACACTATCATACTACCATCAGTGGCAGCTGGTGGATTTTTTTGGCAGCCAATCAGTTTCAGTAAACATCCCAGTATAATTCAATGGAGAAAAAAGGGTATCAAACACGTATCATTACTTACTAATATTTACTATATAACATAATAAGGACATCTTATTCAAACAATTCAGTATATCAATGAATAACACACTATATACAGTCCCCTCCAAAAGTATTGGAATGGTAAGGCAAATTATTTTATTTTTGTTGTTCACTGAAGACATTTGGGTTTAAGATCAAAAGATGAGTATGAGACAAGAGTTCAGAAATTCAGCTTTTATTTCCTGGTATTCACATCTAGATGTGTTAAACAACTCACGACATACCACCCTTTGTTTGAACCCACCCATGTTTCAAGTGAGCAAGTTAGGGTGGCAAGTGGCAAGTGAACCCTAGCCCATATATGGCTTGCGAGCCATAGGTTTCGAACGCTGGTCTATATGCGTCATTTGGCCAATCTTATCAGGAAACACCGCATAAACTTCCATTGTTATGCAGACGATACTCAACTGTATCTGTCAATCAAACGACATATGACTAAATGTGACTAAAACTAATATGCATTCAAAAATAGCTGCCAAAATTAACACTGCTTCAAGGACTGCCTTTTTTCATCTATGTAATATATCGAAAATCAGGAACTTCCTGTCTCAAAGTGATGCAGAAAAATGAGTTCATGCGTTTGTCACTTCCAGACTGGACTACTGTAATTCTTTGTTATCAGGCTGCTCTTGTAAATCTCTTAAGCCTCTCAGTTGATTCAGAATGCTGCAGCACGTGTATTAACAAGAACTAAGAAAAGGGATCATATCACTCTGTATTAACTTCTCTGCACTGGCTCCTGTTAAAATCAAGAATAGATTTTAAGGTACTTCTCCTCACCTACAAGGCACTTGCTGGTGAGGCACCGTCTCTTAAAGAGCTTGTAACACCGTATTGCCCTACAAGGCATCTGCGGCGGTTTTAAAAAGTCCTTCTGGACCCTGGTCCTGACACCTGCTGCTGCCATCATCATCATTATTACTTTAAATATTAATCATATTACTCTTACTGTCATCATAAACTAACATTACTCTTTCCTAAAGTCGTGCTTTCCCTTCCCACAGGCTTCTGTGGATGGTGGTTCTATCTGATGGTGGTTGTCCCTGCAGTGGTCCTGGCGTACACCTGGCTTGCTACTCGCAGTTATTTGAATAATTTCTGTTATAGGAATTTAATGTATTGCACATCTTTTACATTGTTCATTCTGTACACATGACATCCATTGTAGTCTGTCCATCCCGGGAGACGGAACCTCCCTAAGGTTTTTTCTCTTTTTTCCCCATGGAAGGGTTTTTTGTTGTTCGTTTGGGGAGTTTTTCCTGTGTCGATGTGAGGGTTTCAGGACAGAGAATGTCGTATGTGTACAGACTGCAAAGACCTCTGAGGCAGATTTGGAATTTGCGATTTTGGGCTATACAAAATGAAATGAATTAAATTGAATACTAATATAACCATACTAACATAGTACCATTTTAATATACTAATATACTACCGTAGTACCATATTAACCAACTACCAAAGTACCATACTAGTATACTATTAAACCATCATGCTAAAATATGAACATACTACCATACTAATATACTGATATACTACCACAGTAACATACTAACATGCTAAAAGACTACACTACAGGTCATGTAGCAGACGCTTTTATCCAAAGCGACTTACATTACACTTTAAACCCATGGCTTTCACATTTTTCCCGGGGAGCAATTAGGGGTTAGATGTCTTGCTCAGGGACACTTCGACTTGAGACATGGGGCAGCCTTGCGCCACGACGACCATACCTTCAGTCTTTATCTTCAGTGCCGTTCGAACCAGAGCGAAAAGCGTAGCGTTAAAGGTGACCATCCCATCTGCATTCAAAGGCATGTTCATTGCTACCAGGCGCTGAGGAGGAGGTAGAAGTGAAGGAGGGAGAGGTGATAAATTACCATTAAGTGTGTTTAAAGTACATATATATATATACACCTATGGTGTAAAACAATGTATACTATATATATAATACCACAGAATGTACTTTACCTTACAAGCCACTCTGTGAGGACAAAGCTTCCCAAAACCCAGAGGAGGCTGAATCCTCCTCAGCAGAGCCACCACGTCCAGATGTTTGATACGACCTCTGGAGAAAGTCACATGGGTAGTTTGTTACTAGACCGGCAGTTTGCGTCTGCTTCCAGTCTTTGTACTAAACTAGGTTAGCAGTTACCTAGTTTTCTTTCTTTGTTCTAAGTTAAGCTAGAAGTTTCCCCCTGCTTTTAGTTTTTGTACTAAGCTAAGCTAGGATAGCCGTTAGCCTGTAAAGAAGAACATACTTGGCCTCCGGGTCGTATTCAGACCAGATCCGCTTGAACTCGTCCAGATGATGCGGTCCCAGAATCGACCAATCACGTGTCAGATAGTCAAAGTTGTCCATGATGACGGCGACAAAAAGGTTAATGATCTGAAGAACACACAAATTGTTAGTATGTGTTTGTGTGTGTGTGTCTGTCTGTGTGTGTGTTGTTTGTCCTCACCAGGAAAGCACACAGCATAAAGAAGCTGATGAAGTACACAATAGCGAAATTGCTTCCACAGCTGAACTCTTCACCTGGTTCGTAGTCAGACTCTGGGTCACAGCGTTTACCTGGAAGACTGGCCAGCATGATCTCCTGCCACGCCTCACCTGTCGCACACCTGCAAACATGACCAAAGTGAGATGTAATTCTTTACTTGATAAATATTATATTCTACTTTTTACAACATCTTAGAGGAGAAGAAAAGGAGATGGAGAAGGAGGAGGATGACGATGAAGAGGAAGAGAAGGAAGATCTGACCTGAAGAGGAGGAGGACAGCCTGAGGAAATGTTTGGAAATTGTTGTTTCTGTTGATCTGAGTGAGATCCTGCATTGCTACTTTCCCAAAGGTCTGAGAGAGACAGCGAGGTGGACAGTTAGATCATAATTCTGTAATCATACTGTTCTTTAAAGTTTCATGTGTTAGAGCTGCATTCTCTAGTAACCAGCAGGGGGCGACTCCTCTGCTCCCATAGACGTCTATGAGGAAATTACTCTACTTCTCTGTAGTGACCAGCAGGGGGCGACTCCTCTGCTCCCATAGACGTCTATGAGGAAATGACTCTACTTCTCTGTAGTGACCAGCAGGGGGCGACTCCTCTGCTCCCATAGACGTCTATGAGGAAATGACTCTACTTCTCTGTAGTGACCAGCAGGGGGCGACTCCTCTGCTCCCATAGACGTCTATGAGGAAATGACTCTACTTCTCTGCAGTGACCAGCAGGGGGCGACTCCTCTGCTTCCATAGACGTCTATGAGGAAATGACTCTACTTCTCTGTAGTGACCAGCAGGGGGCTGACTCCTCTGCTCCCATAGACGTCTATGAGGAAATGACTCTACTTCTCTGCAGTGACCAGCAGGGGGCGACTCCTCTGCTCCCATAGACGTCTATGAGGAAATGACTCTACGTCTCTCTGGATTTATTCCCTAAGTAAACATTGTAAACATGAGTTTATGGTCTCAATCTGTAGTTTAAAGTCTTCTTCAATACAGCATGATGCTCATTTAGTAGATTATGGTCCATGTAGTTAAACAGACCATAAAGCAGGGGATGCTTTAGGGCAGGGCTACATGCTGATTGACAGGCCTCGGCGTCTTAATATGGTCATTTCCTGTTCACTGGTTGCAGAATAAAAAGATGGCACCGTACAAATCTCTGAATGTCTGAACCAATAAGAGCGCGCCCTAAAAGCATTATCGAAGTGATCTCACCTGCATCCCGATAACGGCGTAGATGAAGAAGATCATGGCGATGAGCAGAGCTACATACGGCAAAGCCTGAACACATAGAGGACGAGGTTACACCCATGCTCACACTGACCACACTGGCTCGCTTTAGCTCCACCCCTGACCTGCAGTGATTTGATGAAAGTCCACAATAGAGTACGAATACCCTCCCCTTTACTCAGCAGCTTGACCAATCGCATCACTCGAAATAGACGGAAGAAGGTGATGGACACCCGAGAGCTGTCCTCCCCACTCTAAGTGACAGACAGACAGAGAGGGAGACAGCTGATCATCATACCATGAGACATGCATAAAAAGCAAAATAATACAATTATTTTCAGCAGCATCACTTTCATTTTCCATCTACTTTGTGTTTTTTATATTATTAAAAAATAAAATAGATAATGTGTGTAATATGAAATACAGAGACGATTGTTTTTATAATCATTGATTTTGAGTATTATGAAGATGGTTGTTATTATTAACAGTAATTTCATCATTCGTTATGTGATGGAGCACTCACACTAAATTCGGTGACCACAATATCAACGACACTGCCGACGACGATCAGAGCGTCGAAGGAGTTCCACGCGTCCACAAAGTAATGCTGCAGAGATAAGAGGACGCTTCATTCGTTCACCGCCATTGTCACATCCAGACACCTCGTCATAGGGGGGGACATTCTGTCCAAGCATGATTCCACCTGACACTGAACATATCTATAATTCAGACTGAAAATATGTAAATAAACGCAAACTCTCTTAAGAGATTAAAACCAAGACTCCTGAAAGTATTCAAATTAATGGAACCCTGGAGTCTGCGCTTGTTTTCCTCACCCTGAGCCTGAGGGCCAGCAGCTTAAGCAGCATCTCGGCTGTGAAGAGTCCGGTGAAGACCATGTTGAGGATGTCCATGATATGGCTGAACTTCTTAGACTGCTCGTAGTGCTGCAGTACACACACACACACACACACACACGTACATTAAGTACATGTATGATGACTCTGAGTACACAGCGGAGGTACTGGTGAGTTTACCTGAACAGCCAGCGTGACGGTGTTAAGAAGGATGAGCACAAACATCACATACTCAAACCCGGTGGAGTTGATGATGGACCAGAACTTGAACTGAACTGGGTTCTTTGGGATGTAGAGCTTCAGAGGCTGAGCCTTCAGTGCGAACTCCACACACTGACGCTGTGGAGAGAGGGACGTAGTGTGTACTACCATACTAGTATGGAATACTTAATGTGTACTAGTGTACTAAATGTGCCAGCTTCAAACACTGATGCTGTGGAAAGACAGCGGTAGTGTGTACCAGTATACTAGTATAGAGTAATCAATTTGTACTTGTGTAATACCATTTAGCACTCAACTCAACGTGTACTTGTGTACTAGTATAGAGTACTAAAAAGGTACTAGTGCGCTAACATAGTATACTCTAAAGGTAGTTCTATCAGAAGCACTTATGTCTTCTGGTTGATGTCTGTAACCACAGAAGAAGAGACTTCCTGTCTCCCTGTCTCCGTCCTAAGCAAAGAAGATGCTTCCTCTGTCCAGGGCTGGATCCAAATAGTCCAGTGTTTAGGGAATCCAACTCCACTTCCATTGACCTACGTAGTTCTGAATTCCAGCCCAGGTCTCTGTCCTCACTACCGACGCAGAGGCTCCTGGTCTCTGTCCTCACTACCGACGAGAGGCTCCTGGTCTCTGTCCTCACTACCGGCCTTGAGAGGCTCCCGTCTCCTGGTCTCTGTCCTCACTACCGACGCAGAGGCTCCCTGTCTCCTGGTCTCTGTCCTCACTACCGACGCAGAGGCTCCCTGTCTCCTGGTCTCTGTCCTCACTACCGACGCAGAGGCTCCCTGTCTCCTGGTCTCTGTCCTCACTACCGACCTTAGAGGCTCCTGTCTCCTGGTCTCTGTCCTCACTGCCGACGCAAAGGCTCCCTGTCTCCTGGTCTCTGTCCTCACTACCGACGCAGAGGCTCCCTGTCTCCTGGTCTCTGTCCTCACTACCGACTTGAGGCTCCCTGTCTCCTGGTCTCTGTCCTCACTACCGACGCAGAGGCTCCCCCGTCTCCTGGTCTCTGTCCTCACTACCGACCTCACCGTCTCCTGGTCTCTGTCCTCACTACCGACGCAGAGGCTCCCTGTCTCCTGGTCTCTGTCCTCACTACCGACGCAGAGGCTCCTGGTCTCTGTCCTCACTACCGACGCAGAGGCTCCCTGTCTCCTGGTCTCTGTCCTCACTACCGACGCAGAGGCTCCCTGTCTCCTGGTCTCTGTCCTCACTGCCGACGCAGAGGCTCCCTGTCTCCTGGTCTGTCTCCTGGTCTCTGTCCTCCTCACTACCGACGCAGAGGCTCCTGTCTCCCTGGTCTCTGTCCTCACTACCGACGCAGAGGCTCCTGGTCTCTGTCCTCACTCTCCCCTGTCTCCTGGTCTCTGTCCTCACTGCCGGCGCAGAGGCTCCCTGTCTCCTGGTCTCTGTCCTCACTACCGACGCAGTCTCTGCTCCCCACGCAGAGGCCCCTGTCTCCTGGTCTCTGTCCTCACTACCCGAGGCCCCTTGTCTCCTGGTCTCTGTCCTCACTACCCTTAGCTCCTGTCTCCTGGTCTCTGTCCTCACTGCCGACGCAGAGGCTCCCTGTCTCCTGGTCTCTGTCCTCACTACCGACGAGGCTCCTGTCTCCTGGTCTCTGTCCTCACTGCCGACCTTAGAGGCTCCCTGTCTCCTGGTCTCTGTCCTCACTACCGGCGCCTCAGGCTCCCTGTCTCCTGGTCTCTGTCCTCACTGCCGACGTACTAGGGCCCTGTCTCCTGGTCTCTGTCCTCACTACCGACGCAGAGCTCCTGGTCTCCTCCTCTCTGTCCTCACTACCGACCTTAGAGGCTCCTGGTCTCTGTCCTCACTGTCTCCTGGTCTCTGTCCTCACTACCGACGCAGAGGCTCCCCGTCTCCTGGTCTCTGTCCTCACTACCGGCCTTAGAGGCTCCCTGTCTCCTGGTCTCTGTCCTCACTACCGACGAGAGGCTCCCTGTCTCCCTGGTCTCTGTCCTCACTACCGAGGAGGCTCCCCTGTCTCCTGGTCTCTGTCCTCACTACCGACGCAGAGGCTCCCCGTCTCCTGGTCTCTGTCCTCACTACCGACGCAGAGGCTCCCTGTCTCCTGGTCTCTGTCCTCACTACCGACGCAGAGGCTCCCTGTCTCCTGGTCTCTGTCCTCACTACCGACGCAGAGGCTCCTGTCTCCTGGTCTCTGTCCTCACTACCGACGCAGAGGCTCCCTGTCTCCTGGTCTCTGTCCTCACTACCAACGCAGAGGCTCCCTGTCTCCTGGTCTCTGTCCTCACTGCCGACGCAGAGGCTCCCTGTCTCCTGGTCTCTGTCCTAAGTTACAGATTGAGTGACTTCCTTTCTCCAGGTCTTCATCCTAACTAAAGAAGAAGAGTACCTACCTGGTTCTTGTCCAGCTCACAGTTCTTGTACTCCTGCTCCCCCTGCTCCCTGAAGGTGATGATGACAAAGCCCACAAAGATGTTCATCATGAAGAAGGCAATGATGATGATGTAGACGATGAAGAAGATGGAGATCTCAACCCGGTAGTTGTAGATGGGGCCCGAGTTCTCCCCGTTAGCGTCGATGGCCTTGTAGAGCAGCCTGGTTGAAGGGAGGAGGGGGGGGTAAGAAGGTGAGAAGATGAGGTGAGCTACTAGTTGTGTGTCTGCTGATGGAGGACTTGACTTATGAATTACATTACTATTACTGTCCCCATAAACTAACGTTACTGTAGTTTTAGTTTTGTTTCCTTCCTGTAGTTGTTTCCCTCCCCATTGGTCTGTATGCGTTGAACATATTGTAGATATTTTACATGTTCATTCTGTACACACGACATCCATTGCAGTCTCTCCATCCCGGGAGAGTCGTCCTCCTCTGTCTCTCCAGTTTTCTTTTTCTCTCCCCATCAAAGGGTTTATTTTTTGGGGGAGTTTTTCCTGTTCATGTGTACGGACTGTAAAGCCCTCTGAGGCAAATGTGTAATTTGTGATTTTGAGCTATACAAAATAAAAACAATTTAACTGAAGCTGTGATGAAGACTCTGCCGATGAAGGTGTGATGAAGACTCACGCGGGCCAGCCCTCGAAGGTGGAGACGGTGAAAAGCGCCATCATCCCCATTAGCACGTTGTCGAAGTTAAAGTCACTATTCAGCCAGATCCTCTCTCTCACCATGGGGTGGTTCACGTCTCCGTCTTTGTAGACCACGAAGGTCCCTCTGCCACACAGGAACACACAGATACACACAGGGACAAACACACAAACAACCACGGATACACACAGGGACAAACACACAAACAACCACGGATACACACAGGGACAAACACACAAACAACCACGGATACACACAGGGACAAACACACAAACAACCACGGATACACACAGGGACAAACACACAAACAACCACGGATACACACAGGGACAAACACACAAACAACCACGGATACACACAGGGACAAACACACAAACAACCACACGGATACACACAGGTAGAGACACACAGGAACACGGAGACACAGACACACAGGAACACGTAGACACAGACACACACAGGGACAGACATGTGTCAGCAGTAGCTTGGACTGAAGTGGATCTGAGATGAATATGAATAATAAAAGTCTTACTTGCACTGATCAGGTGTGTGTTTGGCTTCATCTGTGCAGCGATAGAATTTACCCTGAAACAGCAGGTGTTAAATGAATTAATACATTCAATTACTAAAGATGTTATTCTGGTAGAACTTGTCTTCTATCTATTTTGTATGTATGTCAAATATTTATATATGTATATACATGTATGTTGTATATTATTAAGAGTATTTTAACTGGGTGTCATGGAGAGCTGGGCCTCGTTCCTCGTACGTGGCTAACTGAGTTAGCCGCATTATATTCAGGATAAGTTTACATAGATCTCTCTCACACTGTCTCTCACACTGTCTCACACACTGTCTCACACTGTCTCTCACACTGTCTCACACACTGTCTCTCACACTGTCTCTCACACTGTCTCTCACACTGTCTCTCACACTGTCTCTCACACTGTCTCACACACTGTCTCTGTCTCTCACACTGTCTCTCACACTGTCTCACACTCACACTGTCTCTCACACTGTCTCTCACACTGTCTCTCACACTGTCTCTCACACTGTCTCACACACTGTCTCTCACACTGTCTCTCACACTGTCTCTCACACTGTCTCTCACACTGTCTCTCACACTGTCTCTCACTCTCACACTGTCTCTCACACTGTCTCTCACACTGTCTCACACTGTCTCTCACACACTGTCTCTCACACTGTCTCTCACACTGTCTCACACTGTCTCTCACACTGTCTCACACTGTCTCTCACACTGTCTCACACTGTCTCTCACACTGTCTCTCTCACACTGTCTCTCACACTGTCTCTCACACTGTCTCTCACACTGTCTCTCACACTGTCTCTCTCTCACTGTCTCTCACACTGTCTCTCACACTGTCTCTCTCACACTGTCTCTCACACTGTCTCTCACACTGTCTCTCACACTGTCTCTCACTGTCTCTCACACTGTCTCTCACACTGTCTCTCACACTGTCTCACACTGTCTCTCACACTGTCTCACACACTGTCTCTCACACTGTCTCTCACACTGTCTCTCTGTCTCTCACACTGTCTCTCACACTGTCTCTCACACTGTCTCTCACACTGTCTCTCACACTGTCTCTCACACACTGTCTCTCACTGTCTCTCACACTGTCTCTCACACTGTCTCTCACACTGTCTCTCACACTGTCTCTCACACTCTCTCACACTGTCTCTCACACTGTCTCTCACACTGTCTCACACACTGTCTCTCACACTGTCTCACACTGTCTCTCACACTGTCTCACACTGTCTCTCACACTGTCTCTCACACTGTCTCTCACACTCTCACACTGTCTCTCACACTGTCTCTCACACTGTCTCTCACACTGTCTCACACTGTCTCTCATACTGTCTCTCACACTGTCTCTCACACTGTCTCTCACACACTGTCTCTCACACTCTCACACTGTCTCTCACACTGTCTCTCACACTGTCTCTCACACTGTCTCTCACACTGTCTCTCACACTGTCTCTCATACTGTCTCACACACTGTCTCTCACACTGTCTCTCACACTGTCTCACACACTGTCTCTCACACTGTCTCTCACACTGTCTCACACACTGTCTCACACACTGTCTCTCACACTGTCTCTCATACTGTCACACACTGTCTCTCACACTGTCTCACACACTGTCTCTCACACTGTCTCTCACACTGTCTCACACACTGTCTCTCATACTGTCTCTCACACTGTCTCTCACTGTCTCACACACTGCTCTCTCACACTGTCTCACACTGTCTCACACTGTCTCTCACACTGTCTCACACGCTGTCTCTCATACTGTCTCACACACTGTCTCTCACACTGTCTCACACACTGTCTCACACTGTCTCACACACTGTCTCTCATACTGTCTCACACGCTGTCTCTCATACTGTCTGTACAGTGTTGCGATGCAGAGAACATCTGGAAAGCAGCTGCATGTCGTGTTCTTGGTAAAGTTCTGTTGGTTTATTTGTCTGTTAATAAACTTCTGGATGTTCCACATTTCACTGCTTCAATTGATCAAATGTCTGATTATGAATATTCGCCCATAAACAGATTCACACACATAATAAAACTGCTAGTTCTATATGGTTATCTACATACATATGATACATAAGCGCATACAGATACATATATCCTCATAACTATTCATTCGTATCAATTAGTAACGTTTTGTTTTTATCTACATAAGGAGTTGAGATCATTATTTCCATTGGATGAAGATGCATTCCACGAAGCCTCCTGAAATATAATCAGATTGATTAGAGTGATGAGGGACCTAAAATCAGCCGATACATTTACCAACACTTATGCATTTAACTTTCCTGCGATATTTTGCCGAGCTTGTAGCCTCGCAGGGGGGCTGGTGTATGATTCTGATTGTTCAAATCAATTCTTGACAAATGATATATGTATATATATATATATGTACTGTATATATATATATTTTTTCAAACATATATATAATATATATACATATGTATTTAGTAAATAGTAAATATATGCACATATATTTATGTATGGATAATATCTTTCTCACCTTGAAGAGCTGGACTCCGATGCAGGCGAACATGAACTGAAGAAGAGTCGTGACGATCATGATGTTTCCTATTGTCTTTATGGCGACAAACACACACTGGACCACGTGCTGCAACACACACACAGAGACACACACAAGCACAAACACACACAAATACACAGAGGGATACACACACAGACAAAGAGACACACAAACACAAACATATTGGTCAGCTTTCACTTTACCTTCAGCATTAGTTACTAGTTAGTCTCGCAGTAGTTACCATAAGTACTATTTACCTTGAGTACTAGTATCCTTCAATACTAGTTACTAATTACTCTCACAGCAAGTGGCCTTCAGTACTAGTTACCTTGAGTTCTAGTCACCTTTAGTACTAGTTACTTTCACAGCAAGGTACTTCAAGCATCAGTTAATAGATACTCTCACAGCTAGTTACTTTTAGGCCTTTGGCTCTGTTGATGGCCCTCAGAGGTCTCAATACTCGGAGGACTCGGAGGATCTTCACCACAGAGATGGCACTGGAGCTGCAGACAAGCAGAGACAAACTGAGGTCAGAGGTTATAGGTCACCAGACATATCCCTACGGATGTCCCTAGAGAGGTCAGATGTTACCAGAGAGGTTGCTAAAGAGGTGTCTAGGTTAGAGGTCACTAGTAAAGTCATTAGAGAGGGCAGATGTTATTAAAGTGGTCTGAGGATACTAGTAGAGGGGTTACGAGAGGTCTCTAGAGAGGTCAGAGGTCACTGGAGAGGTCAGAGATAAACAGAGAGGTTCGGTCGAGGTCCACAATTACATTTTGACTTTTAATTTAATTTAATATTTACTTTTCTTGTTGAGCAAAAGCAAAACGTTGTTTTGATGACATCACTTCACACCTGAATGAACTCAACTTAAGTTGTAGGACAATTGAGCCAAATGCATTTTTAATGAGGATCTCTCTGATCTTTTATTGATAGATCTGAAGGCCTCAGTGAGTGAAGAGGTGTAGCGGCGCTTCTCTCCAGAAGGGAGCAGCACTCACACACTACTAATCCACTGTGAGGACCTCAAGGTTCTCAACCTTCTACCAGAGTACACTGCCATACTTACTGGAGGAAGAATGAGACCAGTGACACACTGACCACCAGCAGGTCCAGCAGGTTGAACCAGTTCCTGCAGAAGGAGCCCTGGTGAAGGAATGCTCCATGCACTGCCATCTGTCCCAGAGAGATAACGAGATCAAGAGAAGAAGAGCCAAGAGAGTCCTTTCCTCCGGCGTGGAAGAGCTTTCTCACCTTTAGCAGAATCTCCACTGTAAAGATGGAGGTGAAGGCGTAGTCCGCATAGCCCAGAATCTACACACAAATGACAGATTCGAACTTTAGAGGAACTTTTAGGAACAGTTTTACTCCAGAAGGACGTACACAATGATTGACAGGTCTCCAATAACCACAAAGCAGCGCTGCACTTTATGAACGCTATGCACAGTTTTATCCCAAACAGAGGAAGCTGATAGACAGTCCACTTCCTGTCTGTGTCTGTATGTGCTTATATGTTAGAAGTCATTTCTTTCCACAGCTGCTGCTAATTGCCACGTCCTGCATTAAGCCAGCTGCTCACACAGTGTCTGTGTGTGTATTTGTGTGTGTGTGTACACGTATGTCAGAATTAGACAGTATACTGGTGATTTTCTCTCCATGTGTTTCCATAGTTTCCCTCTGTAACCGGGTTAGCCACTGACCCACTTCTGCTCTGTAATCTACTGAAGCCCCTACCTCCCCCCTCCCTCAAACCACAGAGGTGTGCGGACGAAATCATCGTGACAAGTCCTCGCTCTGACACATTCAGCTCTGATTGGCTCACAGTTCTTTTGCACACAAGCCCCTTCTTCTTCTGTTCATCTATTTCAAGAAGCTATAAAACCATTTCCATTTCATTATATTGCAGCACCGGCAATGTCAGCATGTTAGCTAACAGCAGCTAACACACATCCAATCATATAATATTCAAGAAAACAAAACGTAATTAAAGCTGCGAGCAGCGTTGGACGGGTCCTCGCTATTCCGCACGTCGGGGCACCGGCGGACGGCTAGAAACGCAGCCAAGAACTCCTGCGGCCGTCAGACAAAGCGTTCGAGAGTCAGTCGTCGTTAACCGTGCGGAGCGATGCGAAATGTCATTACCAAACCTTCTCTTAAACCTCATTCACTAGCCTTTTTATCAATTTCAGATGGTATTTAAAAAAGGAACTGATCAATAGTTACATGACAATTCCACAAGGCAGAGAGTACACATCCCCAAGGTGTCACCCAGGGATAAGCAGGACATTCTGATCTACTACTCCAAAATGAAAGCCTCTCAAAATACCATACATGAGCCATTTTAGAAATGAAAGCCTCTCGAAATGACACATTTGTTTTTAATTGGATACTAGAAAATGTGACTTCCAGTAGGTGGCTCTATGACTTGAGTCAACTTTTCAGAGGGATCAGATTGACCTTTGAGGAGCATAACCTGTGAGGAGAAGGGTGTAAAATAAAAAAAATATTTATCTTCCTGTTGTCACCAGGTGGCGCTATGACTAAGGTTAAAAATGATCTCATGGATGTCTACATTGTGAGAAGTTCATGCTATATGAGAAGTATGGAGCAGATTAGATAAAGTATGGTCGAGTTAAAACAACTTCAATTTTTATGGCAAATGGTGTTTTTTTGAAAATGCTCCCTACACACATAGTTTGGAATTTCTTGCAATTTTTAGAGCCTAGGTCCTCAAGATCACACTGCGGCAATTTGAAAAGAATCGGGTTTAATCCCTGGGAGGTATTCGGTCTGAGTAGTACGTTCTACGTACTAGAGGCCCCCTATTCTACCTTGAGTCTTCAATGTTCACATGTGAAGTTTGGTGAGGGCAAGTTAGCCCATATCTTCTCAGAACAAGAAGATAGCAACACCATCTATGGAACAGGGGGGCATCGACCCAATAATGACCCACAGGACATTTGGTGACAATCAGACATAGCGTTTAGGAGAAATGGGCAAAAACATGTTTTTCACAAAATTCAAAATGGCGGAAAATGTAGCTAGGCACATTTGCATATTATGGTTGACTTTTTTTTAAAGCATGTCCAAGTGCACATGTGTGCCTAATTTCAAGTCAATTGGGCATCGAGGGAAAATCTGGCCTAGTGTGGCCCTATAGGGGGCGCTATAGGGATATATCTTGATTCTCAAATGCGAGACCCCAAAATGATCAAATTTTTCCCCAGTCCTGATATGCGTGCCAAATTTAACAACCTTTTGAATATGATAAAGGTTGAAATACAATGGGTTTAATCTCCGAGTAGTCGTAGCGAGGACCATAAAAATTGAACAATTTATCAATAAGGTGAAAAACAAAAGGATGAACGCAGGAGATCTGACTCACGTTGTTCCGGAAGGAATGGGCTCTGATTGGATCCTCGGCAGCCAATGAGCAGCTGCTGAGGATGATGAAGACGAGGATGAGGTTGGTGAAGATGTGGTGGTGGATCAGAGTGTGGCAGAACACACGGATGCTGCAGACAGACCGAGCCAAGTTAGATAATGCTAACAGTTACACTTGTAGACCAGGTGGGCCATGCTAATGCTAACAGTAATACTGGCAACCAGGTGACTCACGGGTTTGTCTTGCTCAGGCAGAAGAACGCACTGCCTTCTGGAATGGGAAGAACCTTCTCTTTAGGAGGAGTGAGGTCGGCCATCTTTAACTGGACTCCTGCATCTGATAGGAGGAGTGGTAAAGTAGAAATGAGTGAGGAGAAGAGAGAGGAGATATATTACCTCAAAAACCAACCAGTTGACTTCATTTTGATTTAGATTTGTTAATTTAAGGGAGCTGTAAATAATATTATTATAATAATAATTACAAAAATAATATAGTAACTTTGTAAATTACAAAAATAATAATAAGATACACTAGTATTGTCATTGCTTCTTCTTAGGACACACCAAAGCTCCTCTCTCACTACGGTCTCCGTAGATCGTGGTTCCTTCTGGACCCTGGTCCTGACGCCTGGCCCTGCGGACACCTACTGCTTCTAACACCATTGATATTCCCATTTCTATTGCTGTAAACATTAACGCGCATCACTAACTTTGTTTCTTTCACAGAGTATTTGTGCTTTCTCGCCTCACAGGTTTCCATGGATCATGGTTCTATCTGGACCCTGTTCCTGCCTCCTACCGTGGTCCTGCTGACACCTGCTGCTGCCATCATCATTAGAATTATTTTAAATATTAATCATGTTACTATTACTACCGTCATAAACCAACACAACCCTTTCCTAAAGTCTTTGTGCTTCCCTCCCCACAGTGGATGGTGGTTCTATGTGATGGTGGTTGTCCCTGCAGTGGTCCTGCTGGATTACTACTCTCCATTATTTGAATCATTCTGTTATAGGAATGTATTGTACATGTTTTACACTGTTCATTCATCCATTGTCTGTCCATCAGGAGACGGATCCTCCTCCGACTTTCTCCCTGAAGTTTCCTCCCCTTTTTCCCCATAGAAGGGTTTTCATTGTTTGGGGAGTTTTTCCTGTGCTGATGTGAGGGTTTCGGACAGAGGATGTCGCATGTGTACAGACGGTTAAGTAGGGCTGCAACTAACGATTATCTTATCTTATCTTATCTTATGATATTTCCAACCCTTTATTCTTAAACAGAACTGACGGCTTGTACAAGCGCTCATATTTAAAAGCTCTTCAATCTGATCCGTTCTCTCGTAAACGTTCTTCCTTTTAATAACGGCCGTATTGTGCTGTGAAAACGGAGACGTGAGACTCCGTAAAGGACGTAGTCAGCGGACCAATCACAGCCTGCTGCTGCAGGAGGCTGCGCCGCTTTAGACGCTAGTCGAGAAAAATGGGTCGACGCACACAAGGAGGTGTGAAAAGACACGCAAGGGACACGCAAGGGACACATAAGGGACACATAAGGGACACGCAGGGGACACACAAGGGACACGCAAGGGGGTTTTGCGTCTGCGTCGCTCTGAAAACGCAGAAGCATAAACTAGGCTTTAGTTTTGCTCCGCTCGCATCTCTGCAACGCATTGAGTGACGTAATAATCGCGCGACACAACGAATCGATAATGAAATTCGTTGCCAACACTTTTAATAATCAAACTTTATCGGTTCAATGTTGCAGCCCTACTGTAAAGCCCTCTGAGGCAAATTTGTAATTTGCGATTTTGGGCTAAACAAAATTAATTTAATTGAATTATTGTTATGATTAATACAATTTGTAACCTTTACTGCTGTATCTGTTTTTTTAGTCTAAAAGATCTAAAGTCGTTTTCAGGTATCTACTGACCGTCTGCTCCTTCAGGAGGCTCCTCCTCCTCCTCGTACTCTGTGTCTTCGTCGATGTCCACCTTTACTTCCTCTTCTTCTTCTTTTTCTTCTCCTCCATCTCCTCCCTCTCTGCCCTCAGCCTCCTTGGCTCCTTCCGTCTTCTTACTGGAGAGACAACAGTAGGTATTAAACCACTCTGCCCTTCCTCCCTTTTACCTCCAGCCCCCGTTACTCACTTTTTCTCTTTGTCTCCGTCTCCTCCGGCTAGGTTGTCCACGGCGATGGCCAAGAAGACGTTCAGCAGGATGTCTGAACGTCGTCAAGGATCAATCATAACCACACATTGTTTCTTAGATTATGGAACCTTGTTTTGGTGACCTTGGTGATGGATGTGTCGCGTGACAACAGAGGATACAGTTACCGCAGATGAAGAGGATGACAAAGTAAACGCACACGATCATCCCTGGAAACACTGGGCCACCGTACGCCATGATGCCGTCATACATCACCATGTTCCAGTCCTCCCCGGTTAGGATCTATACACATCAACATCAGCATAAATATATAGCTAGAGCTGGCTCAAGTTTATAGTTAGGATCTGACACAGGTTTATACTTAGGGATGGTTCAGCTTTATAAATATGGCTGGCTCAGGTATAAAGTTAGGGCTGGTTCAGGTTTAAAGTTAGGGCTGGTTCAGCTTTATAGTTAGGGCTGGCTCGGGTTAAGGTTAGGGTTAAATTCTTCAGATTTCTCTGAATTTATTTCTCATTACATGACATCATTCTGTTCATCTTGATCCCTCTGTTGCTCTGAGCTTTCTTACCTTTTTTCTCCCTGTTTTTCCTGTACCTATGTTTGGGTTAAAGGTCAGAAGATGCCACACCTTTACAGGTGGTGAAGCCCTGGATCGCATTACCTGGAAGCAAGTGAGCAGCGCCTGGGGAAAGGCGTCGAAGGTGCTGCGCTTGGTCTGTGTCTCGTCAAAGTTGAACTTTCCCCCGAACAGCTGCATGCCGAGCAGAGCAAAAATGATGAGGAAGAGGAAGAGCAGCAGCAGCAGCGAGGCGATGGACTTCATGGAGTTCAACAGCGATGCCACCAGGTTGGAGAGGGCCGTCCAGTGGCTGTGTGGTACCACGCAGAATGACATCATTAGAGCAAGACGCGGCCTACGAGCTGACCAAAGGTCACATGCTGCCTTCTCACCGTGTGACCTTGAAGATCCTCAGCAGGCGAACACAGCGCAGTACGGAGATGCCCAGCGGCGGCATGATTCCTAGCTCGACCAGGATGGTCTCCACAATGCCGCCGCACACTACGAAGCAGTCAAAGCGGTTGAAGAAGGCCACAAAGTAGTGGGCTAGGCCCAGGCTGTACATCTTCAGCAGCATCTCCACGGTGAAAAGGGACAGCAGCACCTTGTTGGCGATGTCTGCGAGGTCAACATATGCCTTTACATCAGCTATGATATCCTAGATATTACTTTGCATGATCAGGACCTTTTCTAGTGTGTGTTGATGCTGATACTTTTCATGATACATTTCTACACTGTTATAGTACTTTTACTCAGGCTTCAGCTCGGTCGCCCGGTTGCCACTGGCGACCACCTTTTAAAAATAAAATAAATACATTTGTGTGTATATGATACTTATCACAAAATACAAATGAAGCTGAAGGGAACATTTTAGAAGTGAAATCCTGAGAAGAGAAATGTCCCGATGTTGAACAAGACGGACAATTATATTTTCATTATCAGAACATTTATTAGACACAAGTGTACAATTACGATGATGTAGACGGGTATTCTGTGTCTGTGTGTGGCCACCTTGAACCTCCGTCAGCCAATCGGGTTGGTTGTAGTGTTCCGACGCGCTGAGGGAGGTGTTGAGGAAGACGAGCAGCAGAACCAACCAATAGAACGTCACGGACTTGACGGCGGTGCGACAGTTCCTGCGACAGACCCTGTTCCAGCGACGCAGCGTCCGACTGGGAAGAAGAGTGGAGTCAGAGAGGGGGGACGGCTCTTCTGGCCTCAGTTGTGAGAGGTTCAGTGAACTTACCAGCAGCTGATCTTCATGATCCGTGAGCTGAAATGAGACTCGGGTTAGTTGAGTAGAACATACTAACCCACAGCCTTATTCTACTAACCCATTGCATTAGCATTTCATTTTACTTTATTTTATTACTTGTGCACTGCTGTCTTGTTGTCTATTGTTACACTGTCTACTGTCGGACAAATTCCTTGTATGTTTGACATATTTTGGCAATAAATGTTTCCTGATTCCTGATTGAGGCCGGTGTTGGGTTCAAGGAACTCGTCAAAGTAGCGGCTATCGGAGCATCACGTGAAATTGATAACCTCATAACAGTGGAACAGCTGGAGGACTATCCTGATGGTGAGCTACGGGAGGGTTCATCCTCTGAAGAGCATGATTGATCTTCTGATAAGCTGGTTATTGATCTGATATCTAGGGGTAATGGCCCTGATCCGGCTTTATCGATCCTGATACTCAGGTTTTAAGATTCTGACAGTGATTAGAAGAGTTTAGCAAAGACAGTGAGCTTGAACAATCAGAGACTGAAGCCGACAGAGGGTGGGACAGGTGTGACGATGTGTGTGTGTATGTGTGTGTGTATGTTTGTTACCAGCAGTTCTGGCAGCAGTTGGTGTGCTCTTCATCAATGTTTTCTGTGTTTTCAGATGCAGTTTCACTCGCAGGAAGACTAGCTGAGAGAGAGAGAGAGAGAGAGAGAGAGAGAATCAATCAGCTCCAGGTATCTATATATTTTAGGACTGGGCACGTTAACCTGTTATAACTGTGCTAACGTGGCAATCCATTAACACCGACAATGATCATGTGTTAACAGCATTATCTTCTCTGCATATCTTGTCACAGGAGTACTGTGAACCTGAAGTACTACGAGCCTGAAATACTGCAAGCCCGCAGTACTGCGAGCCCAAAGTACCACAAGCCTGAATTACTACGAGCCCAAAGTAATACGAGAGGGAAGCGAGGGCGATAGAGGTGAAATCGGTGGGACACAACAAATAGGAGATGGGTTTGCAAAGGGAGAGTGTATGTCAGCAATTATTTTGGTAAAATAGTTGACAAAGTCTCCCGGAAGGGGTGAGGAGGCTAAAGTACTACGAGCCTAAAGTACTACGGGCCTAAAGTACTACGAGTGTGAAGTACCACAAGCCTGAATTACTACGAGCCTGAAGTACCACTTAAAGCACATGAAACTTGGGCCGACTGCGGCGTGTGGAAACATGCAGACTCACACAACAGTCTGAAGAACATTTGCACCAGTGAAAGCTTGGTTCTCTCTTGCTGGTCATGTTGTTCAGAAGAAGAAAGGTTCTTCATCATCTGAAAACGTATATTACTTTTGTGTCTCAGCAACAGGCTCGGTGCAGAGGAGTAAGAAAAGGAATGGATATAAAAGGTGGACGTTAAAAGTACATTTTGTGTGATTGCCCAACCTGCATCACTGGAAGTGATTTTTTTAATTGACTGAGATTCAAAAGAAATCAACAGTCTTTACAGACTAAAAAGTCTGTTTTATTTGTGATAGACCACTAACAGTGACCCGTACTACTGAACATATGCATTATGCATGATGCTGTTCCCTGATAAAAGACAACGTTTCTTCTGGTACCTGTTCAGAAAAAAACATTCATTCATACGCTGTATGTTAATTTACCGTATTTTCCGCACTATAAGGCCCACCTTCAATGAACGACCTATTCTAGAAGATTTTCATATATAGGGCGCACCGATTATAATGCGCATAAGATACATGTTTGGCAGAGCGCCTTGAGCGCCGTGTACAACCAGTATGGATCAACCGATTAACCGATTGATCCGTATATATAAGGCTTTTAAGTGCGCCTTGGAGTGCGGAAAATACGGTACTGTTGCTTCGACAATGCCTGTTCTATTGTTCTGATAAATTGCATTCAAAATAAAAGCGTGCAGTACACAAGTTTTTAATTTATTACTGAATTTTGCGCATAATGCAATTAGTCGCTGTTAATTAAATATATATATATATATGTATAAATATATATGTAATTATATGTAATGTAATACATTCAGAAATATATAAATGTGTCAAATATATATGTAAATTATAAATAAATAAATAAATGTGTGAATATAAATGAGAATTGAAGGGTGGGTTTCACCGTGTGTTTCAGTGGAGTGACTGAACCATCCAAACTTCCCTCGCTTCTTATCGGACAGATCTCCCAGAGACGGACCTGAGAGACAAGAAACAATTATCATACACATTAATATATACTTATACACATTACCATTTCAAGTATTATCACACACACAGACACACTCTTACGCGGGTTCCCTTCTTCGTCCAGCTCGTCCATGTCCTCGGCCTGAGTGATCCAGTCCATGTATCCACACAGGTCCTCCTCCATCTGCTGCTTCTCCCTCAGCTTCTGGAAGTCTCCACGAGCCTTTGCCTTCTCCCTCTCCTTACTGAACTCTCTGCAATTTTAGCACATTAGCACAACATGAGCACAATTTTAGCACAAGACTTTTTCCTGACATGTGGGTTACAGAAGGTTGAAGGAACGAACCCACTGAGGACTCCCAGAACCAGGTTGAGGACAAAGAAGGATCCGAAAATCACCAGGCTGACAAAATAAACCCACGGCAGCTCGAAGCCGATTGCGTCATTCATCTGAAGAGAGAGAAACACGGAGTCAGTGAGTTCTTCAGAAAAAGGCAAAGAGGCAGTTTCAGAGTTAACGAGTTAAAAAGACATGAAGACTTAAAGACATAAAGACCTAAAGACTCACCGACTCAGAGACTCTGAGGGCCTTGTGTACTAACGCTTTTGCGCACACTTCAGGCGTATTTGTTTTGCAATGTGCATGTAAAAGCATGGCGAGGTATGTACAAACGTGCTCTGAGGTAAAAGCGCAGACTACCTGTCGCGGCAACTGAAAAAGGCAAATTGGACCCTCCATGTCATGCATTCACAGGGTCAAGGGGAAGGGGGAAAGCGTGGAGTTTACAATGTAAGTGCTGCAGTTAGTGTGTTAGTGGAGGTAGAGTCTGAAGAGGTGTGTCTTCAGTCTGAAGATGTGAAGGCTCTCTGTGGTCCTGATGTCTTCAGAGACCTCCTTCCACCATTTAGGAGCAGGACAGCAAAGAGTGGAGATCTAGTGGAGTGTTTTGCTCTCAGTGAGGAGGAACAAGCAGTTTATCACATGCAGAGCGGAGAGGTCAGAGGTCGGGATGTCAGGTTGGACCAGGTCCTGGATGGAAGCTGGACCCCATCCATTCACAGCACAAACATATGGACATACATAAGTGTTTTAACGTACTTATCTGCTTATGTTGTTAATTCTTGATTTTTTTAAATTTGTATTCTTGATTGTATATTTTTTATCTCATTCTTATTTTATTCTTCTTATATTGCACCAATGTACCAAGTCAAATTCCTCTATGTGTAACACATGTGGCAATAAAGGCTTCTGAATCTGATTACCTGATGAACTGCAGGTTTCGTAAATACGACGTAAATGGGAATCACAGCGAGCGCTATGTGCACGTTTTCCGTGGCGCTCATAACGCTACATTTGCAAATCTATGTACATGAGGCCTTCAGAGACACAGAAACTCTGAGACTTAAAGACACAGAGACTCTGAGACTCTAAGACCTACAAAAATAAAGACCTGATGACCTAAGACTCAGAAAGGAGAGACTTTGAGACTTAAAACACTCAGACACTCAGAGAAAAATAATTCTGGAAGAGGTTCACACCCAGTAGAGAACGTCGGTCCAGCCCTCCATTGTAATACACTGGAACACCGTCAACATGGCAAAGAAGAAGTTGTCGAAGTTGGTGATTCCACCGTTGGGCCCATCCCACCGGCCCCGGCACTCCGTCCCGTTTATGCTGCACTGACGGCCGTGACCGAGGAAGGCACACGGGACCGGGTCGTCCTCCACGTAGTTATCTGCAGTATCCATTCCAGAGAATGGTACTGTGAGCTCAATGTTAATGTTCTACTAACAAACTCCTTTTTATATATGAGTACTCTGGTAACGTACTTCAGTATTTACATCTAATATATTACACATGTTGTAAAATTGTATATCCCTAGTATCAGTACTTTTACTGCAGTAATGGATCAGAGTACTTATGATAAAGAGCTTTCTCTGAAATACATTTAACTATCCATTAATACATATATATATATACTACATATTTTCTGAATAGTGGTGGTACTGACTCCTTATAGTAGCAGGTCTCATTTCTACTTGATACTAGTACTGGCGGGTGGTAGTACTTGTACCTGACTCTTTGTAGTAGCAGGTCCGGTGCATGCGGCCAATGAAGAGCTCCAGGCCAATGATGGCATAGATAATGATGACGAAGAGGACCAGCAGGGCGATGTGGAGAAGAGGAACCATCGCCTTCATGATGGAGTTCAGCACGATCTGCAGACCTGAGGGACGCGCACACACAGACTTTTCACACAGGACGCACACGGAAAGCACAGGATGCACACATAGGAGACATACACACACGGACACGCACACACACACACGCACACACACACACACACACACACACACACACACACACACACACACACACACACACATGCACGCAGGACACACAGAGAGACACACAGACACACACACAGACTCACTTGGGACCCCAGACACTAATCTGAGGGGCCTCAGGACCCTGAAGGCTCTCAGAGCTTTCACATCCAGACCTCCAGGTTTTCCTGGCACGTGATGAGTTGTCGCCACCTCGCCGGATTTATGAGTCATCGTCTCCAAGACGACGCTGAACAAACTGAAAAATAACAAATTAGAATAACAGAAAAAGAAAAGTTGTGAATGGAAGGTCAAAAAGCTGAGCCCTGAGCTTTATAATAAGGAAAATCTGATAGTTGGTTCATCTTTTTTTTTTTTTCATCTACATAAGTTAAGTCATTAAAAAACTATAGGTTTATTTATAATGTTGCTCATTCAGAGAATATCACATTAAACCCTAACCCTTTCTCATATTGTAATGGCAAAAATGTATATTACTCTTCTTTCATAGTACGAACAAGGTTATGTAATGTGAGGTGATGGCAAGTGCTGGGATGGTGTGGCCATGGAAAAGAATTGGAGCTGGAGTGTCTAGAGAAGTATAAGAACTGCCTGGCCTTGTTGACATGGGGAAACATGAGGAAACATTTTTCTAAGTAAATTCAAAAATGTCAACTACATTCATTCAATTCATTGATATTAGAGATACTTAGAGATAGAGGTTGACAGGCTTTTATTGTATCTAGACATTCTAGCCACTCAAGGCTTTATATAATCAGGGACATGAAGGACTTGCTAAATATCCAAAAATGAGTGAGGAGGATTTTATGATGATTCACAGGATGTAATTAAAATAATATTTAAAAAAACTGACTGATGAGAAACAGTTTTTTAAATGTTCTTTTTTTCCAAAGAACATGAGCGCTTCTCACATAGCATTAACATTAGCTTTCAACTAGCACTTTGTTTGCCCCTGTGGCCAGTCAGACAGACAGACTGTGAGATCTTTACTCATAATGATGAGAAAATATGTTTCAATATTTGTTTCCTTTGAGTATTTCAGTGGTTTTAGGGAGGATTGAGGAACTGGTCCTCAGGAAGTGGAGGATGTGAAGTTTACTCAGTAGTCAGAGGATAGTAATCACAGTAAGCTGTCACATACACTCAACACAAATCCACTAAAATGAGATAAACTGTGCCGTTGCTGTAGGGTTTGTTCTACACTGACCACGGGACAGGAAGCTGCGGCGTTTAGTCAGATGTGATTTACTGCAACAGCTCCTTAAACTCGGGTTCACTACTCAGAGAGTAGTACTACTGTAGGGAGGCCGGGGGAGGACAAAAACAAAGAGCCAGGATCTAAAAGGATGGGGGTCTAAAGGAAGGCCTGGGGTCCAAAGCGAGGACCAGGAACCAAAGAAAGGAGTGGGGTCTAAAGGAACTGGGGTTCAAAGGAAGGCCTGTGGTCTAGAGTCTGCAGAGAGCTACAGCGAGAGCCTGATGGAAAAACCAGAGTCTGAAAATAGTAAGACTTACTTAATACTTAGAGAAGCATAATCTAAATGGAGAACCTCTTATATAAAATCAGAACAATAAGATAACATAACACTTGAGAGATCAGCATTCAGAGAAAAGATCCAGTATCTTTCCTCATTATTCTGCTGGTTCTGGTGTTTTCTCACCCGACGATGACGATGACAAAGTCGAGGAGGTTCCATCCGTTGCGGATGTAGGAACTGGGATGCATCACAAGACCGTAGGCCAAAATCTTCAGGAAGGTCTCTATGGTGAAGATGATGAGGAAGACGTACTCCACTTGTTCCTGAAGGACACAAAGAGAGATCCAAAGAACCGCTGGAAACTAGAACTATCTGCTCTATAAACAGCTACTGGTGAATTTACATGGTGGTGGAAAAAGAATTCAGGTCCTTTACTGCATTACAGGTACTACAATCTCTTGGAGCTGGGCCTAGACTTGAACTTGAATCTGACCCTGGAACTGAACCTGGACCTGATGTGTCAATTCATATTGAGCCCAAATATAATGTGGGCGGGGCTAAAGCAGGCTTTAGCTATAGCTGAAAAGGTGCTTTTTATGATTGACCACTAAACATGTGAACATATACAGTACAGTGTCTTTTGGAATTAAGTCCAAACCTATAACATATCAGGTAGTCTGTTATATATTATGTAAATATTTCAGCAATGAACGCATCAATAATTATGATTTACAGTATTTTCAAAGTCATTTTCAGTATGTATACAAGTAACATTAACTGTTGTACTTTCAATTTAGTGAGGGTAATTTTGATTCAACAAAGTATTTCTACAATATGGTATTAGTACTACTTTCACCGTGCACTGTGCCGTCACTTTGATATTCAAGGACTACCTGAAGAAGCTGAAGCATTTTTGCAAAAACTGATCCAATTGGAAACCTGTCTGTGGTCTACTGGATGTGTCTGATCTAAGCCTAGCTTAGAATAAACTACTGACCACTGATACTGATCTTAGTCCTTCTACCTCAAACACAAGATGTTGTCCTGCTCTTCACTGTATAGTATATGCATATAAATGTATACAAGTCATATTCTTTGGGTGACCTGATCTCACCAGGTCGTGGTTGGTGGAGTTGGAGTCGTCCTCAGGAAACGGTTTGGAAACTCCCAGAGCGACACAGTTGGCAAATATGGCTAAAAGAATGAAGATATCAAAAGGTCTGGGATGTGGATTCAGGAAAAACACCAGAGATGAAACCACAAGAACATCAAATGATATTCAACATTAAGAATTCCCATTTTGTCTTTTTTTATAATTAAAAAAATAATATAAATGTTTTTTTAAATAACTTGTCATGATCAAAATGATTAATAACACTTTAAAATACCTATGTTATTTTTAGATTTAGTTTTTCTTTTTTGATACAAAGTCAGACGGGATAAAAGCTGAGAGCTGATGGGTTGGACAAAGGGATACTTCCACTCCACGATGGAGAGGGCAGCTCGTCTGATTGGGTTGTTGAGTTTTAGACAGTATAAAGCTCTTGGAGCACGCTGGACCTGATTACTGCCCTGGACCTGAGGAAGAGGACGGACATCACCATCATCGTCATCATCACTATTATCATCAACACCACCATCACCATCATCATCACCCACACCATCATCACTAACACCACCATCATCACCATCACCACCATCATCACCATTACGACCGGCCACACCATCATTATCGCCACCATGAATATTTCTGATCATTGTCATCACCATCATCATAACCACCACTATCATCATCGTCATCATCATCAGTGGGGTCATCATCATCATCCTCATTGTCATCATCATCATCATCATCACCACCACCATCACCATCATGATCATCATGACCGGCCCATCAGAGGCTCACGCCTCTGTATCACCCTCCCTTCCCCCACCTCCCTCACCACCAACGACCCTCTCTATTATGGAGAGAGATGTTAACAGGCTCTTTAAAAAACAAAACCCTTGTAAAGCAGGACTCAATGACTACAGGCCCGTCGCCGTGACCTCTGTAGTCATGAAGTTTTGAACGGCTAGTCCTGTCCCACCTGAAGTCCCTCACCGACCCCCTCCTGGGCCCCCTGCAGTTCGCCTACAGAGCCAACAGGTCTGTGGACGATGCTGTCAACATGGCCCTCCACTACATCCTCCAGCATCTGGACTCTCCAGGAACGTACACCAGGATCCTGTTTGTGGACTTCAGCTCTGCCTTCAACACCATCATCCCGTCTCTGCTGCAGGACAAACTCTCTCAGCTGCACGTGCCCGACTCCACCTGCAAGTGGATCACTGACTTTCTGTCTGACAGGAAACAGCATGTGTAGCTGGGGAAACATGTTTCAGCCAAAAGCAAAAACTGTTTGTGCCTCTTCCACCTGGCAGGAGGCTGAGGTCCATCAGGACCAAGACCCCCCACCACACAAACAGTTTCTTCCCATCAGCAACTGGACTAATCAACAGAGCCCGGGATCCCCACTGACTGACTCTGTCATCCCTTTTTCCCGATCACTCCCTTCACACTCCACATGCACATACACTTGTCACATTCACAACACATTTGTGTAGAGTATGCCTATCTGTTTGCTGGTGCACTTTATTTTTTAACTTTTATTGCTTTATTTTTTAAACTAACCCATAGCCTTATATTTTATTTTATTCCTCTTGCACTATGTTGTCTTATCTATCTTGTTGTCCATTGTCTAACTGACAATGCACCAACCGCCAAGTCAAATTCCTTGTATGTCTGACATATTTTGGTAATATATGTTTCCTGATTCCCGATTATCATTTTCTTCTTCCTGTTTTTATCAGGAGTTCTCAGCTAGTGATCCCTAAATGTTGTGCTGAAAGACTCAGAAAGTCCTTTATTCCAGCAGTAGGTTGATTTTTTAATAAACATCTCATCTTTCTGATGCCGGTCATGTTTCATAGGGCATTGTCTGGTTTTGTTTGTTCTTTGTAAAATGTTTCTTGTCTGTTGTTCCCTGTGGACTGTGTCTATTGTTGTCTGTATGAGTCTGTACAAATTTCTTGGTGGAAAATGTGTATCCCAATTTGGGATTAATAAAGTTTCCTAATCTAATCTAATCATCATCACCACCATCACAATCATAATCATGAACAAGACTATTGTCATCATCACCACCATCATCATCATCACCACCATCATCATCATCATCATCATCATCATCATCATTACATTACATGTCATTTAGAAGACGCTTTTATCCTTCATCATCATCATCACCACCGTCATCATCATCATCGTCATCATTACCACCACCACCATCATCATCACCACCATCATCATCATCATCATCATAACCACCACCACCACCATCATCATCACCATCATCATCATCGTCATCATCATCATCATCATCATCACCACCGTCATCATTATCATCATCATAACCACCACCACCATCATCTCCATCATCATCATCATCATGACCACATCATAGTCATTATCACCATCATCATCATCGTCATCACCACCATCATGATCATAATTATCAGCAGCAGCAGCGGCATCACCATCACCATCATCATCATCATCATCATCACTATCATCATACTTTTTAATTATCATTGTCACCTGTTTCTTAGCGTGTTGTCCTCTTCGTCTCTGTGTCCCGGTCGAGCTGGTGGTGGAGTGAAGTGTGTCTGTCCTCGTCATCCTCACTCCCTGCACCTCTCCGTCCAGCTCCTCATCCCACTCTGTGTCCCTCTCCTCCCCTCCATCTTCTCCTCTGTCTCCTCCATCCCCTTCTCCTCCCCCCTCCTCCTCCTCACCCGCTCCTTCTGCCTTCTCCCCATCCACTCCTTTGGTGTAGCTGTTACGACCAGTACCTGGAAACAAACGAGGATTCAAAGAGACAAATTACAACTTGAATTTTAATGTCAGCCTATTGGTTTATAACACTTAATGCTAAAATGTTAAGCAAAGTAAAAAGACCTCTTGTTTAATCGATTGAATAAAATGGAAAAACAACGGCAACAAAGAGAACATAAAGAACAACAACCGGTGGTGTAGACAGTGGTGTAACTGTCAGATGTAACTACTAATGCAAATACACAAGTACTGTTTTTCAGTGCAATTATTATAAAATAGACACAGGTTTAATCATTTCAGCCAAATGGAGCTTTCCTCTTTAACCTCTTTTGCCTTCCACCCCACTGTCTTTGGAATTCACCTCTGTGACACTTACTTTTCCGGTACAATTAAACATTGTTGTTCTCTACCGTCCACCAGGCTCTTTGGGTCATTTCTTGGAAGAATAGGACATCCTCCGATTCAAACTTCCCTGAAAATGTCCCTCCGCTCATCCTCTTCGGCAACTTTAACATCCGGGCAGAGAAGTCATCTGACCTTTTACTTCTACTTTCTTCTTTTGCACTGTCACTCTCCTCCTACTCACAAAGCTGGGAATCACTTCGACTATATCTTCACCAGAAACTGCTCTATCTCCAACCTCACTGTAGCTCCCCTTCACGTCTCTGACCACTTCTTCATCTCCTCACTTCCGTCTCTCTCTAACTAACGACCCCATCAGCTGACTCTACCTGTTCGTCGCAACATTTGCTCCCTCCTCTCGGGCCTCCTCTGTTGTATCAGCTCTCCCCTCAACTGACTCTTTCTCACTCTTACATCCGAACGCTGCCGCAGAGACTCTCCTCTCAACTCTGTCCTCTTACGACACGACAGGTCGGCAAATCCTCTCCAGCTCCATAGTTGTCTGAGTTGCTGCGTGCCGAGAGAGTCACTACGCGAGCATCCGAAAGGAGACGGTGTAAATATAAACAACCTGATGACCTGCTTGTGTTTCAATCTCTTCTCTCCTCTTTGTCTGCTTCTATCTCTGCTGCCAAAAGCTCTTTCTACCAATCCAGAATTGAATCCTCCTTTTCTAACCCCAAAAAACTCTTTTCTATCTTCTCCTACTTCCCCTCCCCCCTTCTTCCAGGAGACTGTTTTATCAAAAAAATAGTCCAAAACTTTTGAACATGCTATCTTTATCTCCACCGTAACAACCTCCTTGACCCCCACCAGTCAGGCTTCAAGGCCGTTCCACAGAGACTGCTCTCCTTGCTGTCTCAGAGCAGCTCCACACTGCTAGAGCTTCTCTCTCTCCTCTGTCCTCGTCCTTCTGGACGTCTCTGCTGCATTTGACACAGTCAACCACCAGATCCTCGTCTCCTCCCTTCAGGAACTTGGTGTCTCAGGCTCTGCTCTCTCCCTTCTCTCCACCTACCGGGTAACCTGGAGAGGATCTGTGTCAGAACCTTGTCCTCTTACCACTGGAGTTCCTCAGGGTTCCGTCCTGGGTCCCCTCCTCTTCTCGCTCTACACCAACTCTCTCTGCGCTGTCATTCGCTCGCATGGCTTCTCCTAGACACAGCTATGCTGATGACACCCAACTAATCCTCTCCTTCCCTCAGTCGGATCTCTAACTGTCTGACTGACGTCTCTCAGTGGATCCGCCCACCATCTGAAAATCAACCCCGACAAGACGGAATTACTTCTCTTTCCGGGAAAAGATTCTCCTACACAGGACCTGACTGTTAACTTTGGTAAACTGCTTGTTCCTCCTCACTGAGAGCAAAACACTCGTCAAGAACACGACTCTTTGCTCTCCTGCTCCGAAATGGTGGAACAAGCTCTATGATGACATCAGGACCACACAGACTCTTTACATCTTCCACCGCTTCAGACTCTGTCCTGACTAAAAAACACAAAACAAATTGTAAAACTTTGATTGTTTTTATAAGGGCTCTTATATCTAGCAAGTTCTGAATCAGTTTATTTGATGAAATTGCACGTACATGACATGTAATGTAACATCAGATATGTTTATTGTATTTTCTTTTTACCATTTCTTATACGTTTTATAGTTGTTGTGGATAATCTTCTGATCACTAATTTGTTTTTAACTACTTAAAAAACGTTTAGCTGACTAATATGCAATATCTAGTGGTACTTTCCCATCATGGAATTAGTTTTATTGCAGAAAACTATCAATGATTTGTTTTATTTTTCTTACAAACGTGAACAAAGGGGAAACAGGATGACGAGAGAAAAGAGAAGAGGAGGAGAAATGTAGTAGTGAACAGCTGTGACCTAGATCTGTGTGTGTGTGTGTGTGTGTGTGTGTGTGTGTGTGTGTGCATGTGTGTGTCTGTGATCTGGGCCATCACTGATGTGTTAGTACCTGAGGACCCTGAACTCAGAGAAAAATCCAGTGAGGGGCTGAGATTACGTCTCTGTGAGTTTGTGTGTAACACTGAACGCACCCATTGTTACATGAGAGCATTGGAAAACACGAGCAAGCCATTGATTTACTGCCTGTGTACATCGCTCTACTGGATATTTATGGTTGGTTCTATAACTACAAGCATGAGTGCTAAGCAGATGTAGCAGATATCCCCTCATCACCCCAGTAACTTCAGGTCAGTTGTATGTATAACGAATTAAGTACTTTAGTGGTCTAAACTTAACTGAGTACTTCAGTCGTCTGAACATAACTAAGTAGTTTAGTTATTGCAACCTCAATAATTAGTTTAGTTGTCTGAAGTTGTCTTTAGATGTCAGTTACTTGAGTTTGTATTGGTTCACATGGTTCCTGAAACATTTGGATGATAAAGCAGAAAAATATTACCACACCGTGATGACGTAACTTTAAAAATAAAGCGTCTTGCACTAAGAGACATGATCTGAACTGGGCAAGATCCGAGTAGGTTCTTCATTCGACCAATCAGCAGACAAGGATTTGGACAATGCGGGTCACATGACTCTGGGTTGTGTTGTTTCTTCCTGTGCCGGAGCTGCTTCACCCGCAGGATGTCGAGAACCAACTAATTATCCCTGAATTATCCCGAGTGAACTCACATCATCATGACAGTAGAAAGAGAGGGTGTGTGTCTTTTCTGTGGGTGTGTGTGTGTCTTTGTGATCAGGAAGCGGGCATCTCATCACTCGCACACAACGCTTCATCCGCCTTGTTAACTTTTCTCTGCCCTGTCTCTAACTGTGTCTGTGTGTGTGTGTGTGTGTGTGTGTGTGTGTGTGTGTGTGTGTGTCTGTCTGTCTGTCACTCTGCCCTGTCTCTAACTGTGTGTGTGTGTGTGTGTCTGTCTGTCTGTCACTCTGCCCTGTGTCTGTGTGTGTGTGTGTGTGTGTGTGTGTGTATGTGTGTGTGTGTGTCTGTCTGTCTGTCACTCTGCCCTGTCTCTAACTGTGTCTGTGTGTGTGTGTGTGTGTGTGTGTGTGTGTGTGTGTGTGTGTGTGTGTGTGTGTGTGTGTCTGTCTGTCTGTCACTCTGCCCTGCAGCCTGGTCCAGCTGGAAGGTCGTCGGTTCATTTGTTCATTCTTATTTCTCTTTCTTGTCAGATCTCAGACTCACAGCCGCAGAACTACTATAATACTATAATAAGGTATGTAAGGTAATAACGTGACATAGAAGATGACTGACTGAATTATTAATAAATCCTGATGTTTTATATTATCATCTGATATTAATATATCCTCATGTTTAATATTGTCCTTTTATAAAAATACATATTCATGTTGATATAACAATCACACATTAATAAATGATGAATGTTTATCATCATATCAATATAACATCATGTTCATTATCATTCTCTCATCAATAACGTCTCATGCTTATCATCATCATTTCCTTTGAATAAATCAAAGTTTATATCACTGTCTCTCTGAATAAATCGTCATGTCTTCCTCCTCAAACAAATGACATCATCACCATGTCGTGTTACATTCAGAGGTTGTAGTAATTCCCTGAAATAATCAGCCAAAATGAAATGATCTAAGGTTTCCGCTCTTTCTTCGCTTAAGGTCTTAAGAAGATTTTTTTTATACTTTTAGTTTTATTAGCGCTTGTATTTATATTTATTTAGTCCAACAGAAAAGTATATGTTTATTGAATTTTCTTTAGGAAACTTGATTATATGAAGTAGATTTATGTACAAAAGATATAGACATAGGCATATTTGAATATTTTCTAAATCTTTCATTCAACTTTTGAATGATTTATATTGACTTTAGATTTCTGTTTCTCTTAATTTCAATAAATAAACAGTTTTATTTATTGTATCTCCAATCAGAAGAGAGGAGGACCCAGTAGCCTTCACAATATTTGAAAAATGAATCATTGAATGAATTATTTATTATTGTTCATCTTCCGTGATTGTTGTTTTCACTAGGGCTGCAACAACAAATCGATGAAATCGATAAAATTTGATTATTAAAAGCATTGGCAACGAATTTCGACGTCTGTTTGACTAGTCGTCCAAGGTGCGCGAACATGGGGACGGGGGGTGGACGCTACGGCAGACGGGGAGGTTGAAGAGGAACCAAAGTTTTTAGAGTGAGAAATTGGATGTGTGGGGGAGCGCGTTGCTAAAGACCGAAATGAGTGACTATCACGCTCGATGCGTGACACGCGAGAGCCCTGAAAGTGTGTCAATTGCAAAATATGCAAAGTCGACGTAACCTGGCACGGGAGCACCACGTTGTCCCGTTTTGACGTGACGAACGTAACGAGCCTCCAGCAGCGCTGCTGCTGTTTACTCGCCATCCAGCTGATCAAGCTAACGTTAGCTCGCTAATAACAGCAGTTTGCAAGACTAAGACACATTTTTATTTACTCGCCTCTTTTGGACCATTCATTTTAGTTCATCCGTCGTATTGTAAATATTTTGTGCTTTGTCCCATATCTGTTATTGTTGACAAATATATTTGTGTGTGTTGCACTTTTTAATGCTGTCATATACGGTAATCCAGTGCGCTTACGCACATACTGTGGGTTATACAGTAGTTGATCTTAGGCCTGTAAAGGGAGACACGGTGATCTATTAAACCAGTGTGGCGAACTAAGAAGCCTCTAATGCATTTTTTACAAATGCCATTTTAAATTTATCTCATGGCACCTGGTTGTTTTTTAGCTGTACTTGGATGGGGTGTATACATTTACTTAACTTGCGCTGCAATAAGGGTAATAATTATATGAAGAAGCTTCAAGTGAACATGGGGGTGTGTTTGTGAGTGTGTGCGTCTGTGAGTGTAGTATAGAGAACAAGTTCTGACGTTAAAACAAATCCTGTACTTTCTGAAGTATTTTTGCAATGTGAATTTGCAGTTCAGTTTTGGAATAAAGGGTTGGAAATTAAAGCTTTTTAATGCTGTTCTTTTATCCGATTCATTGATTAATTGAAGAATTAATCGCCTGATTAATCGATTATCAAAATAATCGTTAGTTGCAGCCTTAGTTATTGGTGTTAGACTTTTTGTCCCCTGATGAATCAAATCATTGTGAAAGACTTCCGATCTGAGTCTCTGAGAGTTTCTCTGGGGTTTTAGATAAAGTTCAAATAAATCCCTATTTCATGGAACAAAAGGGCGGATTAACTACGGTGCCGTGGTAACCGATGATGTCATGTGTGTTAATACTCATTTCCATGACGATGTTATCGGGAGGTCCAAAAGGGCCATCTTAACGGAGAGGCTGATCCTTGTGTCAGGATCCTGAGGATCAGCCTCTCCCAAAGATGGAGAGGGGGACCTCTTTGACCCCGCCCTCGATGAGGTCAAAGGTCACGGCTTGGAGCTGCTACGGTTACAGTCTCATATCTTATTAATCACTTTGATTGTTCAGAGTTGGTTTCATTTTCACCACTTTCGTTTGATTTGAAGACGTTCAGCTCTCTTGGTTTGAGGTCCTCAGAACCTCCAGGACGTCCACTCAGTGGAACAGCAAGTAGCTTGAAGGCTGAAGCGCTCATCCTGCTCAGAAAATCATGACGTCACTTTCTCTCTGTTAATAATTATTGTTACTATCATCATTATTATTATCCATTTATTGACCATATTAATTATAATTAATTTAGTGTATGTGTTATTATTGTATTATATTCATATTGTTGTTATTATTGTAATTATTATTATATTAATAATCGTGCAATCTTTGCTAACAAGATATTTATTGTGTTTTCTACATTTCATAGTCTTTTGGCAGAATATTGATTTTGAATGTAGTTTTTGTGACAAAGGTACCTCAGTAAAGAAGACCATGAGCTGTGGCCGAAAGCTGGAATAGTTAAGTAAGTAATGTTTGAAATTTGGATGGGAAATCTGTTCATCTCATTTGCAACATAGAGGTGATCTCCCGACATGGAATAAACAATAATAAACATACATAATTATTATTATTTAAGAATCAACTTTAAGTAACAATAAACAGAGAAGAAATAAACAATCATAGTTCATCACTTCTTACTTTTCTGTTTTTCCTCATGCATCTCAGAAGGTTTCTCTCTCTCAGCTCCTTCCGACTGTGGCTCTCATCATTAATCGATCCCCCCTCAGACCGTTTTGATCACTCTGATTGATCCATCTGATCGTCATCAGATGATTCTTCTGATTCACCACCACAAACACTGCATTGTGTGAAATAAAGATGAATCCACTTCTTCTTCTTCTTCTCTGTCCTCTGCTTCTTCTGCCTCTGCCGATCACTTCAACAATTCATTAATTCACATCCAAGAGAAAAGAACATCGAGAAAGAAATCCTGAGAAATCTGAGGGGAAAAATGGCTTGCTTCCTTTTTCAGCATCGCTTCACTAATCTGACTGACTCTCTCTTCATCTATCTGTTCATCTCTCCCCCACCCCCCCTCTCTCTCTCTCTCCCTCCCAGTTGAGGATTAAATAGAGAAAGCTCAGCGTGTTAAAGGGGAGGCCAGCTGGAAAATTAAAGTCGTACATGGGATACAAATTATCAGGTTTTACCATTAATACACAAATGAAAGAAACATAGTTCCTGCCATTCATGATGATGGTGACGACGACAATGAAGAGGATGACAATAAAGGGTTTCTCTGTAGATAACATTGGAAAAACAGTTATTTGGGGACGAAATTAAACATTTCATGTTTGAACATGAATCATATTTGTTCACTAACTGGCTCAGCTTCATAGTTTATAGTTGGGCTTGTTTAGTCTCATGGTCAGGGTTCGCTCAAGTTAATAGTTTTGGCACAAGTTTACAGATTGGGCTGGTGCAGGTCTCCAGTTGCCTCCGTCTCCTCCGGCCTGGTTGTCCATGGCGATGGCCAAGAAGATGTTTAGCGGGATGTCTGAATGTTAGCTAACATTGGCTAATGTTTCCTAGCATTCTCACGTTGCTCAGTGATGTAATGAATCTTGTGTCTTGTACAGTTTCCTCGCAGGCAGATGAAGGTGAAAATGTTCAGTTCTCCTGACTCTTGACTGAAATTGAAGCTCAAGGTTTCATCAACCAACAGATTAAACTGTGATACATTGTGTGTGTCTGTGTGCGTGCGTGCATACGTGTGTTTGTGTGCGTTCTGTGTGTTGTGTCATGTGTGTTGGTTGTGGCACTACGATATATTGTCAGGTACCAATGTTTATTATCAAGTACTAATATAGTATTATCAGGTAACAAATCACCGGGTGCTATAGCATATAGTATAAGTAAGTGTTTCTGCAGTGTGTCTGTAGAGTGTGCATTTCATGTTCATGGGTGTGTGGTTTTTTTTTGCATTTGTGTGTTATATATTGTATGTTAAGTTGTGTATCGTGTACATGTTTTGTGTGTTTTTTTGTATGTTGTGTGTCTGAGTGTGTTTTGTATTGTGTATAATTTGTTCATGTGTTTTGTGTGTTCATGTGTGCGTGTGTATTATGTGTTCACTTGTGTGTGTTATGTTTTCATATTTGTATGTACGCGTTGTTCATGTGTGGTGGGTTTTTGTGTGGGTGTGTGTTGTGTATAGTGTGTCTGTGTGTGTCTCTAAGCCTCTATTAATCCTTTATAATCCTTTGGACTCTGAGGATTTATCTCTTTTTCTCTTTTCTCTTCGTTGTTTGTTGTTTCTGTCAAAATAAAATATCTCTTTCCAAATAAAATTCAGTGATTATTAGAGCTTTTATATTATATAATTATATATAAAATGTTTTTACTGTAATATCATTATGAATTAATAATAATAATAATAATAATACATTCATACTGTCCTGAAACCCTCACATGGGCACAGGAAAAAATCCCCAAAACATGAAAAACCCTTCCATGGGGAAAAAAGAGAAAAAACCTTAGGGAGGTTCCGTCTCCCGGGATGGACAGACTACAATGATGTCATGTGTACAGAATGAACAATGTAAAAGATGTGCAATACATTCAATTCCTATAACAGAGATGATGCAAATAATTGAGAGTAGTAAGCAGGTATACGGCCGGACGACTGCAGGGACCACCACCATCACATAGAACCACCATCACATAGAACCACCATCACATAGAACCACCATCACATAGAACCAGCATGTCATAGAACCACCACCAAATAGAACCACCATCACATTGAACCACCATCACATAGAACCACCATCACATAGAACCAGCATGTCATAGAACCACCACCAAATAGAACCACCATCACATAGAACCACCATCACATAGAACCACCATCATAGAACCACCATCAGATAGAACCAGCATCAGATAGAACCACCATCACATAGAACCACCACTAAATAGAACCACCATCAGATAGAACCAGCATGTCATAGAATCACCACCAAATAGAACCACCATTACATAGAACCACCATCAGATAGAACCAGCATGTCATAGAAGCACCACCAAATAGAACCACCATTACATAGAACCACCACCAAATAGAACCACCATCAGATAGAACCACCATCAGATAGAACCAGCATGTCATAGAACCACCACCAAATAGAACCACCATTACATAGAACCACCATCAGATAGAACCAGCATGTCATAGAACCACCACCAAATAGAACCACCATTACATAGAACCACCACCAAATAGAACCACCATTACATAGAACCACCACCAAATAAAACCACCATGAGATAGAACCACCATCACAAAGAACCACCATACACAGAAGCCTCTTGGCAGGGAGAGCACAAAGGCTTTAGGAGAGGGTAATGTTGGTTTACGATGACAGTAATAGTAATATGATTGATATTTAAAATAATAATAAAGATGATAGCAGCAGCAGGTGTCAGCAGGACCACGGTAGGAGGCAGGAACAGGGTCTAGACGGAACTACGATCTACGGAACTAAGACCTGCTACATATATATACGTCTTGTATATATATTTTATATATACATATACACATAGCTATAAACACACATACAGTCTAATAATCACTGACTTTTATTCAGCAATTAATATTTTATCTTTACATATATAAATATATATATACATATATATGTATATATACATAACACACCCGGCTGAATTATCCTATAAAAACATTCATCATCTTTCTGTCTTTGTGTATGTTTTATATAAATCTCCCATAATCCTCTCTGGACGATGTCATCACTCTCTCAGACTGTAAACAGAGCTCTTCTGTCCCCTGCTGGAGAAGAAGAGGAGGAGAGAGAAGGGAGGAGGAGGAGGAGGTTAGAGGTTTCAAAGTCCAGTTTATAACATTCATCTCGGCCACAATAATCGTAGAAATTTACGTGTTCATTTTGACAGCCCTCGTGTGTGTGTGTGTATATATATATATACATACATGTATTCTTCAACATGTGAAAAGACTGGCCCTTTGCATGTAAATAAGTTATGCCAGTAGTCATAAACGTTACGTATCAAACATGGACCAATAAAAAACGAGAAGTTACTGCACATTTATGCAGCTGACGTCACTACAGCAGCTACGTTGTAAAAGTAATCCCCTCGAAATTCAAAATGACGGCAGCGGAGTTTGCCGATATCATCTGAGACGAGCTTTACAAAGCTGTGATCGATGTCTTCACAAGAAAAAGGCGGCGGGTGGATTTTATGTACAAATAACGATTAGTAATTCAGAAACTATTTCGGGCTTAATATTGAATTGAAAGTGTGGTTGCCGACTACAAGCCATTTGCCTTCATATTCAGCAGCGTGTGATTTCATTGACTGACTGACAAACATAATTGGTCACTGTGCAATAATTAAGCAATAATGTCTGAGAGGCCTGAAAGCTAATTTAGTAATAACTACTTTGCAGTAGTAGTAGTGATATGTAACCCCGATTGGAAAATTCTTGTTATCGACAGTGCGTGTGTGTGCGTGTGTGTGCGCCGTGCTTGTGCGTAACTGTTCTGACATGTTAGCCTAAACAATAATCAATCTTTCATAACTCAGTGCCTCCTACTGACATCACCGCACGTCACTGCTCTGGTGGCAATGCTAGCAGCCACAACGAGCTAACACGCTAACAAGCTAACTCGCGAGCGAGTTGGCCAGCAAGCAGCGAACAGCTGTTCAGATAGTCAAGGTCATTTTTGTGGGGAATGAATTCATGTATTTACTTAAAAAAGCAATAGCATCACATACCGGAATACCGTCAGAAACTTTCTTAATAACGTGATATGGATTTTTGGCCATACCGTGCAGCCCTAATATATAATATATACATATACACACTGACTGGGGCCCTTTCTCAATAAGCGTTCTTGTGTGGACTTTTGTTTTCGTGGACTTTCGTGAAATGTCATCAGTCGCAGCCGAGTACCCTTCCAATTCTGAAGTCTGCATCACGTCGAGAACGGTCATAATACAGATGTGACTCGCCCCGCCAATTTTACCCAGCATGCATCAGAGCAGAATGCATTTCACCTCAGCAACAGGCAACAATGACAGAGGAAAATAAATAGTAGGTCAAGTTTGTAAATACTAACATATTTAAGTCACGTAAAGTCATTTTAGGAATTTTTCAGGCGAGAAGTTTGTTTGTTTAATCAACATTTCTGTGGTCGGTTTGTCGACATTGAGGCTTCTTACATTTAACTCCAGGATGTGAGAGATGTGAGGTGTAGTTAACACGACGATGAGACTCCTCCACACCGGGTGGTCAGCCCAATCTCAGCCTGCAGAGAGCAGTTCTCGGCAAGCCTTCTGTGAAATGCTCCGCTGGTATTCACGTCTCAGTAGCGGTTGTGCATGAGATATAACTGTACTATAACTAGGCTCGAAACTTTGAATATGTTGTCAGGGACTGATGTTGTTCATCGGTAACGTTACGTCTGTTTGAGGTCAGAGTTTACATTCATAACTTGTTTTAATTGAACTTTAACATCTTGTCTGTATCCACAGTGTGCAGCTTGTTATTGTTGATAATTGTTTTCGTTGCTTATTACAACCCACCGATATATTACAATAATAAAAAGCCCTTTCCTAGTGCTCATTTAGGGAGTGATGATACTTAACCTGTGACCTGTGATCTGACAAATAAATCTACCAGAGCAAGAGAAGTTTGGCTGAATTTGTGCAGAATAACCCCAACCGGGCTTCTAATGTTGATCGATTTCTTTCATTGACTATCATTGTGTATAATGTATTACAATTGGTTGGCGTATATTTCAGTCAACATCAGGAAATATTAAATGAAGCTTGTAAAGCTTGTAAATCAAGATCCAGGAAGCGGAGCGGTTCAGGACCTTCTGCTTGAGGACTTGTATCCTTCACTGCGGATTGGGATGATCCTCTCTGTAGCCCAAAAACAGAAACAAAGGCAAAGTTAGATTGACGTACTGCTTGAGCAGAGACACATTCACTGCCTTCTTGTGTTTAACTGAGCTTCAATGACCTAGAAGAAACCAACACTCTGAATATAATTCCACTTTATAGTTAATCAAAATTAATAAGACTCAGGTTGTATTTTAAAAGAGGACCCATTTTAGCACAAAGGCATCAACAAGGCAAAAAACAGGACACGGTGAACAAAGACAGCGTCTAATAGCCAAATGGCATGAATACGTAGTTACCACTCTGACGACAGAATGGCAGGAAGACCCCGGTTGATGTAGGAGAGTCCCCTGAGGGCTGATTGCCGTCAGCTGTTCCAGCCACACCCTTCTGGGATGAACAGGGGAAGACCACAGCTCCTTACAGAGCCGGGCAAACAAACACAGGGCGACCTGCTGGACTGACAGCGTGACATTCACTCTCAAGACTCAAGACTTATCTTCACGTTTCATGTGGTTCATTTTTTAACAACCAGGATAACTGCACATCTAATTAATACATTTTTGTCTTATTTACATTTTGTGTGACATGTGAGCGGTGAATGAGGATTTGACCATGAAAACGTTTTTACATCCACTCACTGTACAACACACAGCGCGTCCTTCCAAGAGATGCCCCTTCAAATGACCTATTAGCTGTTTTGTATTTTGACATAACGCCACACCGCATTTGAGAGCTGTCCCGACAGTAACGTTAACAGAAGCTGGTAAGTTAACGATATGTGTCCGGTAGAAATGAGCCTTAAATGCTCCATATTGAACAGAGGTCTTTTTGCAACCAGCGTCTACGCGCTTAAACAAACAACGTGGTTCATATCTATGAAGTTTGCAATGAAGCACATAAGCCCTCGGTGTTTTAACCGACTTGCCACAGTAATTGCATTGAAACGCTTCCTTAGCCAACGTTTGATAAACTAATGTTAGCTAGTTAGCTAACGTTCAGTGCAATAACCCAAAACCTAACGTTACGTTACATCAACGTTTTTGCAACGGTGATGCAAAATTGTAGAAAACAAAGCATCAAATTAAAATATAGCTTAGATGATTATGTAGGCAAGTTACCTCAAGAGGAAATGTAGCCCGGAGTCAGTCAGGCTGTTGTTCCAGCAATGCAGAGTGCGCAGAAATGGCGCTGAAGTGGAGTTAAAAAGTTCAATCTCCGAACGTTGTGGTTTTTTTTTAACACAGCCACACTTCTGCCCTTCTGTTGTGTCTCTCTTTCCTTCTGTCTCTTTCTATATCCCTCAATCTGTCTCCCTTTCTCCGTCTGTCTCTCTCTCTAAATCTGTCTCTCTGTCTCTGTATCTCTCAAACTGTCTCCTTTTCTCCGTCTCTCTGTCCCAGCCTATCCACCTAAAATCTGAATGGTTAATATACCCATGTTACCCATGTTAACTAAAATCTGAATGGTTAATATACCCATGTTACCCATGTTAACTAAAATCTGAATGGTTAATATACCCATGTTACCCATGTTAACTAAAATCTGAATGGTTAATATACCCATGTTACCCATGTTAACTAAAATCTGAACGGTTAATATACCCATGTTACCCATGTTAACTAAAATCTGAATGGTTAATATACCCATGTTACCCATGTTAACTAAAATCTGAATGGTTAATATACCCATGTTAACTTCCCCACGGTATATTTCTGTTGGTGACTGTTGTATTTATATTACAGTATTTCTGTAATCAGCACAGTGGTAAATGTAACCTGGACTAAATGTGTTTTTTACAGATAATCTTTGCAAAAATTGCAGTGTTTCCTGTTATATATATTCAGTACAATCTTTTGTGCAATTAACAGTTATAAACTGTATTTTGCACAAATAATAAATGCAAAGAATACAGGACTGGCTGTTAAATTCACAATAGGTTATATTTCCATTTGCAGCTAAATATTCCGTATAATTTACAGTAACGCAATTTATTTTTAAGGAGTAATACATCTAAAAACTACAGTATGGATTGTTGTTCATATTACGATGTATTTCCATTATCTGTAAGGGGTGCAGACAAGTGTGTGGGTTCAATTGCACGACTCGGAGACACAAGAAGGTGCAGTGAACCAATTTTACTGTTGGATGGCAGTACAAACACGGGCGTAAGAATCCGACAGGAGGCAGGCAGGTGCAAAGTTCGTAAACGTTCCGGTCCAAGGTCGGTACACGGGCAGGCAGTCGATCACCAGGCAAGAGACGTAACTCGTTAACCAGGCAGGGGTCGGTAACAGGGAGGCTATCAGGAGTAAATGCTGGAACGCTAGGAACATTGTATCAAAGACGAACTGGCAACAGAGGACAGGAACCCACAGACTAAATACACCGGGTGATGAGGGCCAGGTGCAAACAATCAGGGAGGGGCTGACAATCACCCAGGTGGAACCCACACACCTGAGGGAGGGAGTGAGGAGTCTGAAACGAGAGGTGAGTAAACAATAACACAAAACCGAAGAATTATAAATAGCCCGCCAACTTAACTTAATACTCAGGGCTGGACATAACATTATCAGTATAATCTTCATTGCAATTAACAGTTATAAACTGTATTTTGTACAAATAAAATATGCAAAAAATACAGAACCTGCTGTGAACGCCATAATACGTTATATTTCCATTTGCAGCAAAATAGTCCGTACATTTAACAGTAACAAAATGTATTTTAAAATAGTAATACATGCAAAAACTACGGTATTGAGTGTTGTTCATATTACGGTGTATTACCGTCACCAGTACAATTTCTAGTGCAATTAACAGTGACCAACTGTATCCTTTACAAATAATAAATGCAAAAATAACAGGGCTGGCTGTTACATTTAAAATATGTTATATTTCGGTTGTCAGCACAGTAGTCCGTACATTTAACAGGGACAGATTTTTTTGAAGTTATGAATGTAAAAATTACGATACAGTGTGTTTTTCATAATACGGTATATTTCCGTTATCGGTACACTGTTAGTACAATTAACAGTGATAGATGCATAAATTACGGTTTGCGCTGATATATACATATACAGTATTTCAATGTGATAGAAACAGAAGATGACCTATTTTTAATCAACGGTCTTTTACCGTTGGAATTTAACAGTTCATTACCGTTAAATCGACGTACTTTTTTTTACAGTGTAATAAACAAATAAATTGAAAAAATAATATATTAAAATATGTTTGTGGTTTGAGTACAAACAACTGTTTGGTTTTACAGGACGGATCTTTGCACCACATATATATGTATACATTTATATATGTATAAATTTTTATACATACATTTTTTTTATATACATATATACATATATATTTCTACTTATGAATAATTATGTTATTATATAAATGTAACGTCACTCATCTATAGCAAATTGTAAATTGGCTTATTTGAGGAAATTGCACTTTCTTGTTTCTTGTTCTCCTGAGTTTGTACCCTTTGGTTGAATGCACTTATTGTACGTCGCTTTGGATAAAAGCGTCAGCTAAATGACATGTAATGTAATGTAATGTAATAAATATATTCATATAAAGGCGTAATAATATTATATAAAGGCGTAGATATATCTATCCATCCATCCATCGTCAAACCGCTTATCCTGCACACAGGGTCGCAGGGGGGATGGAGTCTATCACAGGCAACTCCGAGAGACGGGTTCACCCTGGACTGGTCGCCAGCCAATCACAGGGCTACACAGAGACAAACAACCATTCACACTCACATTCACACACCTACAGGCAATTTAGAGTCACCATCAACCTGATCCCCCGAGCAGGTCTCTGGACTGTGGGAGGAAGCCAGAGAACCCGGAGAACATGCAGACTCCACACAGAAAGGCCAGTGGGCGGAGTGGAACCCAGGACCTTATATATATATTCTTTGTGTAGTCGGTGTGGATCAGGTATATGTATATACACATATATCTAGCCTTTATCTATATATTAATATCTATGCATTTGACAATTCGAATCCAGCCCCTGAATGCCACTCATCACATCAACTTCTCCCCCTGGAGGAGGAGCTCTCTCACTCACTTCCTACCTTCTTGGATATGCGCGCAAGCGCACTGACACACTTTCGATTCTCTCTCTCTCTCTCTCCCTCATTGAGTGAGAGAGAGAGAGAGACAGACCTCCGCCTTCTCTCTGTAGTAAGTCTCCAGCTACCTGCAGGCTACGGACGCGCACACGCACTGTACACGCACCGTACTGCGCTGCTGTGTGTCTGATCTTCAACCTCTAAGCACTTTGCATTTTTACCTGCAGTGGACATTACGCACTGTCACGCGTGAACGCGCTCAGCTAGTCGCACACGCCTGCACATGTACGCATGAACGCAGCAGCACCGCGGGATCGATCCGCTGAAACCTCGGAGAGGACACGGCGCGCGGAAGGAACCCAGAGGAGCAACGGCAGGAACAATGGAGGTAAGGGCACACCGGCGGCTTGTTCGGTCCAAACGGTTCCGCACAGCCCGCTGCCACCTCCTCCAACCACATCCCGCTATGCGCGTGCGCGTGTTCGCTTCTGCGCGTGGACCTAAAGCTCTCATCCGTCACCGTAAAATCTCAACTGTAAACTACCAGCTGCTCTGTGCACGAGGGGACACCGCGTGAATGTGCGCGCGTGTTGACATGTTCATCTGCGCTAGAGGAGCCGCTCTTTGTCCGCTATGACCGGATAGCATCTACAGAGAGGAGGAGGTGCTGTGCATCTACAGAGAGGAGGAGAGGTGCTTTATATCGACAGAGAGGAGGAGGTGCTGTGCATCTACAGAGAGGAGGAGGTGCTGTGCATCTACAGAGAGGAGGAGGTGCTTTATATCTACAGAGAGGAGGAGGTGCTGTGCATCTACACAGAGGAGGAGGTGCTGTGCATCTACAGAGAGGAGGAGGTGCTTTATATCTACAGAGAGGAGGAGGTGCTGTGCATCTACAGAGAGGAGGAGGTGCTTTATATCTACAGAGAGGAGGAGGTGCTGTGTATCTACACAGAGGAGGAGGTGCTGTGTATCTACAGAGAGGAGGAGGTGCTGTGCATCTACAGAGAGGAGGAGGTGCTGTAGAGAGGAGGAGGTGCTGTGCATCTACAGAGAGGAGGAGGTGCTTTATATCTACAGAGAGGAGGAGGTGCTGTGTATCTACAGAGAGGAGGAGGTGCTTTATATCTACAGAGAGGAGGAGGTGCTGTGCATCTACACAGAGGAGGAGGCGCTGTGCATCTACAGAGAGGAGGAGGTGCTTTATATCTACAGAGAGGAGGAGGTGCTGTGTATCTACAGAGAGGAGGAGGTGCTGTGCATCTACAGAGAGGAGGAGGTGCTGTGCATCTACAGAGAGGAGGAGGTGCTGTGTATCTACAGAGAGGAGGAGGTGCTGTGTATCTACAGAGAGGAGGAGGTGCTGTGCATCTACACAGAGGAGGAGGTGCTGTGCATCTACACAGAGGAGGAGGTGCTGTGCATCTACAGAGAGGAGGAGGTGCTTTATATCTACAGAGAGGAGGAGGTGCTGTGTATCTACAGAGAGGAGGAGGTGCTGTGCATCTACACAGAGGAGGATCTACAGAGAGGAGTGCTGTGTATCTACAGAGAGGAGGAGGTGCTGTGTATCTACAGAGAGGAGGAGGTGCTTTGTATCTACAGAGAGGAGGAGGTGCTGTGTATCTACACAGAGGAGGAGGTGCTGTGCATCTACAGAGAGGAGGAGGTGCTGTGTATCTACACAGAGGAGGAGGTGCTGTGCATCTACAGAGAGGAGGAGGTGCTGTAGAGAGGAGGAGGTGCTGTGTATCTAGAGAGAGGAGGGGGTGCTGTGTATCTACAGAGAGGAGGTGCTTTATATCTACAGAGGGAGGAGGTGCTGTGCATCTACAGAGAGGAGGAGGTGCTGTAGAGAGGAGGAGGTGCTGTGCATCTACAGAGAGGAGGAGGTGCTGTAGAGAGGAGGAGGTGCTGTGTATCTACAGAGAGGAGGAGGTGCTGTAGAGAGGAGGAGGTGCTGTGCATCTACAGAGAGGAGGAGGTGCTGTGTATCTACAGAGAGGAGGAGGTGCTGTAGAGAGGAGGAGGTGCTGTGCATCTACAGAGAGGAGGAGGTGCTGTGCATCTACAGAGAGGAGGAGGTGCTGTAGAGAGGAGGAGGTGCTGTGTATCTACAGAGAGGAGGAGGTGCTGTAGAGAGGAGGAGGTGCTGTGCATCTACAGAGAGGAGGAGGTGCTATAGAGAGGAGGAGGTGCTGTGTATCTACAGAGAGGAGGAGGTGCTGTGTATCTACAGAGAGGAGGAGGAGCTTTATATCTACAGAGAGGAGGAGGTGCTGTGCATCTACAGAGAGGAGGAGGTGCTGTAGAGAGGAGGAGGTGCTGTGTATCTACAGAGAGGAGGAGGTGCTGTAGAGAGGAGGAGGTGCTGTGTATCTACAGAGAGGAGGAGGTGCTGTAGAGAGGAGGAGGTGCTGTGTATCTACAGGAGGTGCTGTGTATCTACAGAGAGGAGGAGGTGCTGTAGAGAGGAGGAGGTGCTGTGCATCTACAGAGAGGAGGAGGTGCTGTAGAGAGGAGGAGGTGCTGTAGAGAGGAGGAGGTGCTGTGTATCTACAGAGAGGAGGAGGTGCTGTAGAGAGGAGGAGGTGCTGTGCATCTACAGAGAGGAGGAGGTGCTGTAGAGAGGAGGGGGTGCTGTAGAGAGGAGGAGGTGCTGTGTATCTACACAGAGGAGGAGGTGCTGTAGAGAGGAGGAGGTGCTGTGTATCTACAGAGAGGAGGAGGTGCTGTGTATCTACAGAGAGGAGGAGGTGCTGTAGAGAGGAGGAGGTGCTGTGTATCTACAGAGAGGAGGAGGTGCTGTAGAGAGGAGGAGGTGCTGTGTATCTACAGAGAGGAGGAGGTGCTGTAGAGAGGAGGAGGTGCTGTGTATCTACAGAGAGGAGGAGGAGCAGCTAGTGACAGCATGAGTCGAGTTGTGGTGCAGCTAAAGTAGAATTCGTCGATGATGACATCACTACGTGACCTGGTAGAACATCTGAGATGGTTTAGAGTCTCAGGCGACACCACTTTGTCGGAAGCACCATCACGCAATAAAAAGCGGAACCTTTTGTTTATTTATTGATCCAAAATGAATCAACCAGATCAATGAGTCTCCTTTTAGGTGAAGTTCATCCCTTGAGACTCGTCGTGTCGTGGGTGTGGATCAGGTGTATTGATCAGACATTAACAGTTCATACTGTTATTAGTATTGTTATTCATGTTGTTATTACTATTGTAGATTAGAATCGCGGAAGTCCGATGACATCATCATCAGCTCTGATGTCATCAAAGGTTGAAACAGATTCAGACCGACAGCTGCTGTCAGAGACACTCAGGCCCTCATGTACGTGCATTTGCAAACGTTGCGTCAGAGCTCGCTGTGATACTTCAGTTTACGTCGTATTTACAAACCTGCAGCTCATCAGGTGATCAGCGCCTTTCTCCGCCCACTAAGCCGCGCATTGCGAGCATTTAAAGGCGTACTTGAACGGCCTCCTCCTCTCTTTCTATCACGGATCAGCCAAAGTCAAAACAGCAGAAACTCAAATCCAGTGACACTGAAGCCGGTGTGTTATTTGGGCATCAGTGGTGTAAATGTGTGTATTGGCAGTGCGCTGCAGCAAAGCGTTGTGTACTGGTGCTGTGATGCGGCTGAGTGCAGACTGACATGATGCGATTACTGTTTGAAATGATCCTGATCCAATAACTGTAATGTAGTGAGGAGTTTAACACCTGCTGCAATGGAATGTGGACGCTGAGTAGGAGATGCAACGTCATATTTGATTTCTTCCACAAGCTGCTGCTTCCTCTGTAACGTGTGATGTATACGTGTTCACTCAGCGGAGAAAGTGTGATGCTTGTGTTAAAATCCTTCCACCTCGTCTCCTTGTCCCACGATTACTGCTGTCATTTCCTCAGGAGACACATGTGAGGAAACCCACGTTGTGGTTTACACCTGCTTCTAGGAGACGGAGAATTTTCACCGCTAACGGAAGCACGCTTTAACAGGCGGGTTCTGTACAGACGGCGGAATACATAATTGGGCGCACTTTACATCTCTTTATGAGAAACTCCCACTTTCCCCTTGACCCCCCCGTGAATGCATATGCATGACAATTTGTCTTTTTCAGTTTCCGCGACAGGCAGTCTGCGCTTGTTTGTACCTCGCCATGCTTTAACACGCATGTAGCAAAACAGATACCCTGAAGTGGTAACAAAAGCCTGTGGCCCATGAGCTCCGAGAAAAGACAAGAAGAACCACTGTTTCATATGTTTCATTATTCTTGGTACCTATTAGACATGCTGTTCCATACTAATACACATGCACACATTCCTTCCTCATAATATTACATGCAGCCAAATCCAGGCCCGAAATTTTGGATCATTTTAAAAAGAATGGAATCTGAAAGTTTGTTTTGGTCTTGAACTTCAAATAAAACAATGTAATCAAAATAAAAATAAGTGAATGAAATGTATTTTTGGGTGGAATATTATTTTGTTTCAGTTTTTGAATAAAATGTTTACTCTTACTTTTACATCTTTCACATATATATTTGAGGTCTTGTATTTTTCAGTTGCAGATTTTATTTTTTCAGACTTTTGGCCCTGATCTGACTTAGTGGGGTTGCATCACGAGGCTCGAGGCTAAAAACCTCCCTCGACTGCTTTGCCTTGTGATAATTATGAATGAGCACTTTCTTACTCACGTGATTTGCGTGGTCACGTAGTTCTGCTTTTTGACCCCACTTCATATTTATGGCAGAATAAGAGAAATAATCTATGCCAGATTGTGCTGTTCAACAACCACACAGTCTCTGAAGTTTGCACATACATCTGTGAACACAAGCGTAGCATCCATGCGATGGCGTCTGCTCCACCCAATCACGTGATTATTAGCATATAAACTCCAAACATAACACAGTAATTAACCACAAGCATGTGAAAAAAGATAAGTTGGGGGCTTGCTTTTTGAATTTGGATGTATGTAATGGACCTTGAGTCATCTGACACTTAATTGAAGGCACCCTCTCCAGACCTGGATCTAATTGTGGGTACAGAGACGGGACCTCCTGAGACCTCCTGAGACCTGAAAAGCCAGATCGGCTTGTAATTGGTTTGAAATTTTCTCTCAAGATCTATTTTTATTGATCTTCACACATTTGTGTGTCTGTCTGAAAGTTTGTGCTGTTATCCTCATATTTGAACATTTATCGCCCTCTTTGTGGTCTTTTGTGGATATTTAGAACAGCTTAAACTTAAACCCTCTGGCTTTGGGTATTTTCCAACATTAAGCGGACGTACCAGATGGGTCTGTGCTTGCCTGTTTTGAAAATACCCCAGAGAAAATGCTTAAATATTAGGGCCGTTAAATCGATTTTAAAACATGGACTAATTAATCTTACATTTGAAAATCACTATTAATCGCGATTAAAAGCTGTTTTTTCTTCTAAAGCATAAATCTTACACTTTCTTTCTGTGGTGCCTGTTACCACATTTGGCTGCCACTCATGGTGACACGCCTCTCTCAGTTGATGCCCGCCCTCTTAGTCAGATCAGGGCAATTTGAAATTTGAAAAAATAAGATTTAAATCTGCCACTGAAAAATAACAACAAAAGAATTCCAGAACTGAATCCAAATGATGTATGACCTGAAACTACCTAAAAACCTTTAAGTTTAAACCTAAACATTCATTTTCAATTTTTTTCACTTTTTCAATTGATCAAATCTTTTTCCATACTAAAAATTGTGGGTCAGAATGTGGTGACCGGTCTTAAGAGGCGGAGTAGTTGTCATGACGTTTAGAAGCCCTGTGTTCAGCGTCTTGTTCATCGCCATGTTGCTTTTATTACAAACGGTGGACAGGAAGTGACCTGCATGAACTGGGACCTTGATGGCCTGGGACCTTTGTGGACTGGGTCAGGTCAGACCGCCCATAATTGGTTGAACTGTGAAGTCATAAACTCACCTGGGTTCATGTCTCTTATGGTAAAGACTACAACTCCCAGTCCAGTGGAGGTGAACGTCTGTCTGATGCTGACTGCTCAGGCCCCTTCTTTGTAGAAGATTACCTATGACCTCACTTCCCGTTCTCACCATGTTTCAGTCTTTCCCTCGCAGTTTACCCAGTTAGACTGTTGCTATGTCTCAATTCGTCGGCTGCATCCTACTGGGGACGCATTCATTGACAGCATGCGTCACTTCGGCTGCGACTGGCTCCTCCAGGTGGTGATCCAGGTGGAAGACACATCTGATCTATCCTATGTGGCCCTGCACGATCAGAATGTATTTCATTCAGTACCGAGACAGGTGTGCTGACAGTTCACTTTTAATATCAGTAGTTGAATTAACTTGAATGTCTACTGATAGAATTGTTATAATATGTGTAACATTATATCATCGTTTATAAAATTGCCAACACACATTTATAACAAATACACAATGAGCAGCTCATGTTACTTTCTTTATATCATTATATTTTTTTAATTGTTTTATCAACCAAAGTTTTTGCGAACCCCCTGCAGTACCTCCGTGGATCCCCTGGGGGCCGCGGACCCCCTGTTGAAGACCTCTGACATATTCTGTAATATCTTAAGGTTACGTTCAAATTTCCTCGTATATGCAAGAAAATAAATAAAAAGTGCATACAAGTTAATAAATGTGTTTGCTGCCGTGCTTTTATTGACTGTATTGATTGATTTACTCTGCCTTAAGATTCCAATATTACTTTGAGCTAAAAGTCCACCGCTTAATTGATCTGAATTTAAAATGGCCATAAAATGTTCTTCTCTCAGCCTAAAATGATATTGTGCTCTCGAGGTGAAGGATACATATTACTGATACTGGAAATAAGTGGCTCCGCTGAAGGTCACGCATGTTTGTATAGTCACACACATTCAGTGAGAGAAACACTCCTTAAACACACTGATGACATCACACAGTGGACTCTGACCTGACCATCAAAGAGGGGGTTGGGGGGCAGGAAGTGAGGCAGAAACCCGCTGAAACACTGAGAGATGAGAGTTGAACTCACAGCAACAAAGGTACGACACACACAGACACACACAGACACACAGGTACAACACACACAGACACATACACAGGTACGACACACACAGGTACGACGCACACAGACACATACACAGGTACGACACACACAGGTACGACGCACACAGACACATACACAGGTACGACACACACAGGTACGACGCACACAGACACATACACAGGTACGACACACACATACACAGACACACACACAGGTACGACACACACACAGGTACGACGCACACAGACACATACACAGGTACGACACACACAGGTACGACGCACACAGACACATACACAGGTACGACACACACAGACACATTCACAGGTACGACACACACAGACACACAGGTACGACGCACACAGACACACAGGTACGACACACACAGACACACAGGTGTGACGCACACAGACACACAGGTACGACGCACACAGACACATTCACAGGTACGACACACACAGACACATTCACAGGTACGACACACACAGACACATTCACAGGTACGACACACACAGACACACAGGTATGACGCACACAGACACACAGGTACGACACACACAGACACACAGGTACACACAGACACATTCACACAGACACATTCACAGGTTCACAGGTACACACACAGACACATTCACAGGTACAGGTACACAGACACACACACAGACACACAGGTATGACGCACACAGACACACAGGTACGACGCACACAGACACACAGGTACGACACACACAGACACATTCACAGGTACGACACACACAGACACACTCTTTACTTCTTGCTTCTTTAGTCACGTTAAAATCAGATATGCGATTGCTGCTTTGGGACATTTGTTGTGACTTGCTCACTCCACATATGCTCATCCATATTTAACGTACACGGTCTAACAAAGTGTGTGTGTGTGTATCGCTTGTGTGTGGCTCCCTGCGGTCGGCCACCATCTGCCGTTGTGCGAGACGTGTAGATGAGACTCGATGGAGGAACTGATCCCAAACTGCTCTCTGCTGATTAAGCCTCGCATCGCTATGTGTGTGCTACGTGCTACGTGCTACGTGCTACTGTTACTACACAACCAGTTAAAATGGACTGTGAGCTGATTCAGGAGAGAAAGGGCTTCATAGTGAGGAAGCAAGGAGGTAAAGAAGCTCCCTATGAGTCTCTACAGCCGTTGAAGGTGACAGCAGGTGGGTACAGGTGACGTAGCTAGGTGTGTGCACTGAAGCCAGCAGCTGGCTCAGGCATCCTACTGAGCACGCTCAGTAACTCTGTTTCCTTCTGCAGCTCAGCGGCCATGTCTAAAGCCACGGTGAAGAAGCTGCACTGGCGCTCCAAGGTAATCACTAGTGTTATATACCTCTCAGTCTGTGTGACCTCAGAGAGCCGGTCCCAACACCCCCCTCCCCCACACCCTGTCCCAACACCCCCCCCTGTCCCGTCCTCGTGCTCTTCAGGTGCAGGAGAGCTTTGTCCCGCTGGGCGGTGGCTCCGGGGAGCTGGGGCTGGCCATCGGGGGCGGGGCCGACTACGGGGAGTTTCCATTTGTCACAGTGGCCCACGGGGGCGGAGCCAACGTGGGCGACATCATCTTGGAGATCGGGGGGACACCAGTATTAGGAATGACCCTTGGTGATGTCAGAGGAGTCCTTAACTCCTGTCCTCATCCAATCAGAATCAAGACCGTGTCACCAGGTGAGAGCACCCCTTTGTAACGACATCCCTATGACATCATGTCCTCTTTCCCACAGGCTTGTCCCTCTGTAACGTTATCCCTATGACATTGTGTCCTATGTCCCTCAGGCTCGGCCCTCTGTAACAAAATAACTATGACATCATGTCCTCTGTCCCACAGGCTTGTCCCTCTGTAACGTTATCCCTATGACATTGTGTCCTATGTCCCTCAGGCTCGGCCCTCTGTAACAAAATAACTATGACATCATGTCCTCTGTCCCACAGGCACCAATCCCTCTGTGACATCATGTCCTCTGTCCCACAAGCTCGTCCCTCTGTAACAACATCACTATGACATCATTGTCTCTGTCCCTCAGGCTTGTCCCTCTGTAACAACATCGCTATGACATTGTGTCCTCTGTCCCTCAGGCTTGTCCCTCTGCAACAACATCACTATGACATCATTTCCTCTGTCCCACAAGCTCGTTCCTCTGTAACAACATCACTATGACATCGTGTCCTCTGTCCCTCTGTAACAACATGGCTATGACATGGTGTCCTCTGTCCCTCAGGCTCGTCCCTCTGTAAGGACCTCAGGCTGTACCTCAGTAAGTGCTTCACTCCGGGCTCCATGGACAGTCAGCTGCAGCAGCTCATCAGAGAGAACCTGTACCTACGAGCTGTGCCCTGTAAGACACACACAAACATTATGTCAACTACAAGTACCTCCTCTTTTGTACCCTGGTCCATTGTGATGTTGTTTGAAGTCAAAACATGAAATAAAACTGCTCCATGTTCCTTTAAATGATCCATGACCTGGAGGTCAAAGGTCAACCTGCCTTTTGAAATGAAACAAGGAGTCTGTTAATGACTACAGGAAGTGGACTACAGGTGTGTAAACAGTGTGTCTGAGTGTGTGTTTGTGTGTGTAGCTGTATGTGTGTTTGAGTATGTGTGTATGTGTATGTGTAGCAGACAGGACTAGAGTTATGATCCGTATGATTTCCATTTATTTGCATTCAGAATAATATTTGCATCAGAGTCCATTTCCAACCACAGCTCCGCCGCTCTCTGACAACATCACCCCACAGGTACGACCCGGCAACCTCGGGACGGGGAGATTTCCGGCGTGGACTACAACTTTGTGTCCATCGAGGAGTTCTTCTCTCTGGAAGAGTCGGGCGCTCTGCTGGAGAGCGGAAAGTTCAAAGGTCAGGGTCACCAGTTGCACCATTAACACATGATTTTTCTGTTTGACGTGATGAAGTCCCGATGATAATCATTTGGAATCTGTACACCACCACAATGGATTTGAAATAAAACAATCAATATGTTTTACTTTTGAGGGTATTTACTAAATCAGGTGTAGGAATTACAACAAATTAAAGGGCCAACCCCTTTTTAAGGGACCAAAAGTAATTGGACAATTGCTCAGCTGCTCAGTTGTTCCATGGCCAGGTGTGTACTATTCCCTCGTTAATTAATTTACTAGGAGCAGTTAATTTCGGAATTATCAATATGACGTCCAAAGAGCTGTCACTATCTAGACACACACATATATATATATATATATATATATTTGTACTTCAAAGGGAACTACTACGGGACGCCCCGTCCCGTCCACATTGGCCTGGAGTCTCCACCAATTACGTACCAGGAGCACAGGAACCTGCTAAGGAACTTCAGGACCAGAAGCAAGTCTCTGAGCAACCTGGAGAAAGCTGTGGAGGAAGGAGACAACAGTGAGGAGGACGGTGGCCCATCAGGTCAGAGCACATTAGATAAATAACCGGGTCCGATCAGACTAATAACCAGAGCCATCAGATCAGTGACTCGGGCAGTTTTGATCAATAACTGGGTCCGATCCTCCATCTGTCTGTCACAGCAGGTTTGGCCGGAGTCCCGCCCACCATCATCTCTCTCAGCCAATCGTGGGAGTCGGCAGTGGGGAGCCGGGAGGGAGCGGAGAACGGAGCAGGGGGGAGAGTAGTAGGTAGAGGAAGAGGGGGAACTGGAGGAGCAGCAGCAGGTCCGCTGCCCGAGAACTGGGAGCTGGCCTTCAGTGAATCAGGAGAGCCGTATTACATCAAGTGAGTGGTCATGGTGATGGTTGATCAATTGAAAACATCAATAGTTTGTCAAAGTTTGAACTGTTTGTAGAATGTTTGGATAAAGACTGAAGAAGAGCCTAACCAGGAAGGAAAATAATAAAATACTGGACACCCACCCAGAATTGTGTTCCTGTAGGTTCCATGATGATGGTGGAGATGATGATGATGGTGGTGGTGATGGGGATGCTAGTGATGATGATAAATTGTAAATAGTCTACTTGTGTAGCGCTTTTCTTGTCTTCTGACCACTCAAAGAACTTGAATACTTCATGTCATCATTCACTCTGATGTCAGCAGCTACCATACACAGTGCCACCTGCCCATCAGTAACTAACATTCACACACTGCAGTCACAGCTAATGATGATGGTGGGGATAGTGGTGATCCTGATGGTGATGATGATGGTGGGAATGATGGTGATGATATTACTCTTTCAGTCATCGCTCAAAGACGACCAGCTGGCTGGATCCTCGCACTCAGAGCAAAGAGACGACTCCCTTCACAGAACGTAAGTGCATTTGTCTGATTGATCTATTGACTATTGATCAACTTGTTTTATGTGTAATTAGTTTATTTATATGAAGCATTAAAACCAACATCACTGAATGGACTTTTTCCTATATTAAGAGACCAGGGACAAAAAACACACAGGGCTTAAATACACTGGGAAGGTGCAGGTGATTGGACACAGGTGGAAACAATCAGGGACAGGGCAGAAAATCACAGGGGATGACAGGACAAGGCAGGAAGTGAAGCTAACCCAGGGGCACAAGAGGCAGGAAACTACTAAATAAAACGGGAAACAAACCCAAAACGTGACATTAATAATTAATATAATAATTACACTATTAATAGTACTAGTTTTTCCAAAACACTGGAAAAAGAAATACATACTTTAATCAAATACTGTACTCAAGTATCATTTAGGGGTTGTTTACCTGAGTAGTTGAATTTAATTGCTATTGTATTTTATACTAGCTTACCTGGCCGTAGTGTCCTCACCTGTCCACTTAATCACCTGTCCTCTCACCCACCTGTAATGTCCTCCCCCGTCCTTTCAATCACCTGGCCATAGTGTCCTCACCTGTCCGCTCACTCACCTAGTGTCCATCTCAGTCCCAGAGTTCACGGAGCAGCCTGGCCTTCTGAAGGGTTACTCCATCCACACACGGCTTGCTAAAGGGCCCAGAGGGTTTGGCTTCAACATCGTGGGGGGGAGTCGACCCAAAGAGTTTTTGCAGGTGTACAGTGTCACACCTGGAGGACCTCCAGCACTGAATACAGGTACCCTCAGACCTGACAGAGACCTTTTCAGACACCACAGACACCTTCAGATACCACAAAGACCTTCAAACCTGACAGAGACCTTTCAGACACCACAGAGACCTTTCAGACACCACAGAGACCTTTGGATATACAGACGATACACAGAGACCAAGCAGCAGACTGAGTATATTTCGTATCTGGTCCTCCAGCCGACATCCTGGTTTACATCAATGAGAGCAGTGTGCTGGGTAGCTCACATAAAGAGGTGGTGGAGATGCTGAAGGCGGTGCCAATGGGTCAGAGCGTGGACGTGGTGCTAAGGAGAGGATACCCGATGCTCTACAACCCGGACGGTTGTCCCAAGCAGAGCCCAGAGACGGTGCGGGAGTCATGTGACCACTTTTACCCCTCAACTGTAATCTATAATCAGGCTTTTTGTCTGATATCTCAACATCTTCAACAGCTAAAGACTCCCAGTGAGGCCCCGTATCCCCCCAACGCTAACCATCACCTGACCTACAGCCGGATGGCAGACACCGACGGCTTCCCGCCAGGTTAGAGACACGGCCGCCAACTTCATGTCTTTGTCTTCATCTTTCATCTTGGTATTATTGATCTCCCGTGTAATAATCATTAACTCCTTCCCTCGGAAATATAGGGTTAAGGCAAACCCCACCCTCCTACGCCCCTCAGCCAATGACCAACGGGCTGACGGGCCTGAGGACGCCCCCCTCAGCCCCATTGCCCCCTCCTGAGAGGACGGGGCCCGCCAATCCGAAAGACCCCGACGGCGGCCTATCGGACGAAGGAACGCGCAGGTGAGGGGAGCTTTGGTGTTTCCATTAGCATTGTTAGTATTTGCATTAGCATTCACATTGTTACTATTAACATCGTTAGTGTTAGCATCGTTAGCCTTGGCGGTGTTATGGTACGTTCACACCAAAAGCGAAGCAAATTTTAGTTTACTCGCACGAGTATTTCGCTTCATTCATGCCTGGAAGGGGGCGTGGCTTATCTCAGTTACGTGTCTCCGTAAAGACAGTTATGGTTACCACTATCCACCATAGCAATAAATAACCACAATTTCTGCTATTTATTTGTTGTGTGAATTACACAAACGTCGGAACCGCAAACGGTGTTGTGTTCGGGTTCATGACATCATCCGTCGGCGCACACAGCTTGAATTTCACCGACTCCTGCAGGAAGCGTGTCTGGATGACTGCGGCTTCAGGCGGACCAGCAGCCGGTCTGATGACGTGTTGTGTCGGCTCGGTGCGTCTCTCGGTTACACACTAACTAACAGGCGTTCAGTCTCAGCTGTGTGTGTCTCCGGTGAGCGGCCGTTTAATGAAGTGTCTTTATGTCAGAAACATAATTGTCATATTGGTCCCCGACCAATCAGAAGCGGCACTAGGAGAACAAACATCTGATCCCTGCCTACTGAGCTCTGATTGGTTATTTTTGACGTCTCACTGAACAAGAGATGTTGCTATTGACATAGGTGTTTGCAAAGCTCTTGAAATAATAAAGGAAATATCTACTCTTCCTCGCAGGTCTTCTCTGATTCGCTACAGCAGCAGCACCCTCCCCACCTTCTCATCTTCCTCCCTCCTCCACCACCAGAGCTCCAAGTCTTCAGAGAGCGACCTGTCCACGTCAACGCTCCCTACCTCGTCCTCCACACTCCCCATCAGTTCCTCCTCCTCCCATGCTCACTCCAAGCCAAACCCCTCTCAGCCGGAGACGGCCCTCTACCAAAGTGCCGTCGCGCACATGCCCACCTCCTCCTCGCCTCCTGGCGCTCCCGTGCCCCAGAACTTACCCCTCGCCCCGCCCCCTCCTGGAGACCCCTTGACCTGCGGATTCAACGGATGTCCAGCCAACCACCCGTTGCTGCCCACCCCCCCGGCCCCCAGAGAAAACCCCCTAGAACTGCCGCTCCCCCCCCTCGAGGCGGCTCCTCCCCGGGAACTGGTGCCGGTGGCCCTAGCCCGCGGCGAGGGCGGCGGGCTGGGGTTCAGCGTGACGGCGGGGGGAGGGCGGGGGGGTCAGTTGGCGGTGGTGAGGCGGGTCTGGGACCGGAGGCGCTGCCCCTCCCTGCAGACAGGCGACACCATCGTAAAGGTCAATGGGGCCGACGTGCAGAGCCTCAGTGTTTGTCAGGTAAAGATCCGGGGCTTCACCCGGCGGCCCCGCTCAGTTGGCAGTGTACTCTCGCAGTCCGTCCGGAGAGTAATTGCTAGAGTGAAGGTCGCAGTAGTGTTTCAGATGCTAGTGGCTCACATCTGAGGTGTGCAAAGTTTATCAGATGCATCTCCACGCCTGTCTCCTAGTCTCTGGTCTCTGGCCCTTCAAAGAATTTCTGGTCTAAGTCTTGGCTTTCCAAGAAGGGTGGAGATGATAGGCTGATCCTCTCGACCTGAGAGACTTTGAGTCGTGGAGGTTGATCCCAGAGATGTTCAAAGACTCTTCAACAGAATGTTACAAGATAGGAACCAGACTCCTCAATAACCATTAGTGCATTTCTGTCCTCAGGTCCAGAGACTCCTGCAGGAACACACAAAGCAGGGGGAGGTGGTACTCCTGGTCATCAGAGGAGGTGCGTGAAGTTTAACCCTCCATCTGCTGAGTTCTCTCAACTTGGTGATGGTCCACCGATAAAAGCTGAAGAACCATTTCCCTCCAACAGGTTCCGTGTTGTCTCCGGTCGTCACCCCTAACCTCTATAAGCCACTCCCCTCCCCAAACAGCCTGGCCACGCCTACTTCCTCCGACACCCCAACCTCACCAGACTTGGCTCTTCCGAACACCGATGCTTTGATGGGGGGCATCTCCCCTCTCAGCCGGTCCGGTTTGGTACTGGAGAGTCCCGTTGAGGTACCTGCCGTAGGGACCCCCCAAGGTGAGTTCTCCATGTCCTCTTGGTCCATCAGTCTGACTCTTAGTCGTCCTTCTTTCTCAGTCTGTCAGTCTTCTCTATCAGTCTGACTACTCCTTGTCCTCTTGTCTCCATCATTCCGACATCTCCTGGTCCTCCCCTCTCCATCAGTCTAACTGCTGCTTCGTTTTCCCCAGAAGCCCCGGACACGCCCCAGCGTCGGCCCTCATCCAGAGCACAAGCTTTCTGGACTCTGTTCCTGTGACCTTGACCTTAGAGCCGCGTGACCTTCTTGGAGTGGAGGAGGGCGCCGGCGGGCCACTTCCCACCAGAACAGGAGCACCGCGAGGAGCACTGGGAGCAATTGCCAAGGAGGGAAGAGTAGGAGCAACGAGGATGGTGGAGGTGGATCTGAGGAGGCGGGCAGGAGAAGGTTTCGGATTTGTCATCGCCTCTCAGGAAGCAAGTGATGGTGAGTGAAAATCCTCAAGAAACATCGGAGTACCATATATTAAATAGATGGTGGCTGAGATTAATGGGATAAAATATTTTAACGCAGTTAACGCAACTTTGTACATACAGCGGAGAACTGTGCAGAGGAATTCCTCCATGTGGCAAACAGAAGTGGGGTGAGTGGCAAGCGGACCACTTAACGCACCGCTAAGCTAAGCTAGCTTCTAGGCTTCCATCTCAACACCTACCTCTACAGGGGACCACCAATGCTTCCCTAAAAGACAGTGGTTTGTAAAGGGTCCTGGCTAAATGTCGAACGTTTTGGCTCTTCATACACAGAGTCAAGAGCAAAGTGCATGAGTACAGCAGGGTCGCTAGTTCAACATGTTCCACCCGTTGGAATTTTGCCATGAAGATGATCAAATGGGTGTCGGAGGAGTCAGTCAGTGGGGGACCGACTGCCGACGGGAAGAAACTGTTGGTGTGGCAGGAGGTCTTAGTCCTGATGGACCTCAGCCTCCTGCCAGATGGAAGGGGCACAAACAGGTTTTGTCCGGGGTGAGAGGGGTCGGCTACCATCTTTTTAGCTGCTTCAGGGTCCTGGAAGTGAACAAGTCCTGGAGACACGGCAGATTGCAGCCGATCGCCCTCTCTGCTCTCTTTTAGTATGCCACTCAGTGCAGGACAAGACCCTGTTCCTTACTCGCTAACACATCCCAGCCTGTTTTGGTTGCTTTTGTTAATATTTGGGAACAAGGAATTTAACCATTTCAATGGTTTCCAACCCCGGACCCTTGCAGCCCCCTCCCTGATGTCCCACCGCTTCGTTACCGTGCGTCGCGGCAGCCCGGCGGCTCGTAGCGGGCAGATTCAGCCTGGAGACCAGCTGGAGGCAGTGGAGGGCCGAGGAGTTGGAGGTCTGCAGCACCGAGACCTGGCCCAGATCCTCAGGAGGGCCGGGAACACCCTGAGATTGAGCATCACACCAACGCGCCGTATGGGCTCGCACACACACACATACACTGCTCTGTATCGTGTTTCACAAATACACTTTTAGCGGAGAATATTAATGCATTTGTAAAAATTGTATTAAAATAGGAACTATTTTCTAGAAAGATAAGTGAAGTATGAATTACATGATTTGAGAACATCCTCTCTCCTCAGACTCGTCCTCTCTGTTGAGGGGGGCGGACCTGGACATCGCTGGCCGGCTGGTGAAAGGATCTAGAGGGAGATCAAGAGTCAGTAGTAGTATTAGTACTGATAGTAGTAGTTCTAGTACTACCATACTAAAATGTGCTAGTACTAATACCAGTATTCATTATAGTAGTCTCACTAGTAGTCTCACTAGTATCAGCAGTACTTGTATTGTGTGTCCATCCCTCAGGAAGAGTCCAGGTTCTACAACGTGGATCTGGAACGAGGTCCCACAGGGTTCGGGTTCTCCCTGCGCGGGGGCAGCGAGTACAATATGGGGCTCTATGTACTGGGACTAATGGAGGGGGGTCCGGCCCAGCGTAGCAACAAGATACAGGTACACATGACACGCACACACAGGTTGAATCTCACTCTTGCAGCTATTTCGCATTAAAAGTCAGTTATCTTCTATGGAAGGCTTTTGTTGTGAAAATCTGCAGAAAGTTGTTTTCGCTCGTGATGAAGGTCACCAGACAGAAGAAGTGCCCGTAAAATATTCATTCCAGCAATGATGTAACAGTATGAGGATAACATGACATCATCAGAATCTCCACCTTTCTGGTACCAGCTGTCCTTTGGAGGCTCCTGGTGATCCAAAGCAAACTGAGCAGGTGTGTGATCTTAAATAAAAGTAAAAACAGGTACATACCTAGTGTTCCACCATCAGATGTGACTACCATCCACAGAAACCTGTGGGGAGGGAAAGGACGAAGACATAAGGAAAGAAGCGAAGCGGGTAATGTTGGTTTATGATGACAGAAATAGTAATGATATCCATATAACCCTGATAATAAAGAATCCTGTATCTAGTCTAGTCTTTTCTGCATCACTTTGAGACAATAAGTTCTTGATTTTCGATATATTACACAAAGGGGAAAAAAAGGTGTCCTTAAAGTCTGACACATCTTGGTCGAAGAGAACGCAGAAGTTCAGATGGTGCTGCTGGATACCAGAGCAATTCCATCCAGTGAAACTATATCACCAGACCGATGACGTTGAAGGCGCTCTGGGCCTATCAAGATAACCTCTCTAAGACATTCTTGAAGTCTTAACAAACTGGTCGGTTTCATCTGATTTCATTGACAGATACAATTTAGTCATCTGCTTAACAATAGAAGTTAATGCAGTGCTTCCTGATAGCATCACCTAAAGCAGAGGTCTTCAACAGGGGGTCTGCGACCCCCAAGTGGTCCGCGAAGGTACTGCAGGGGGGGTCGCGAAATTTTTGGTTGATAAGACAATTTTTTTCCCCACAAATGTAAATGTCTTCAGAATCAGAATTTTATTTATGGTCTTACACATACACATTAACATGAATCCAACATATTGAAGCGAACGGATAAATTGATGGAGAAGACGTTATCTATCAGTCCGCAACACACACATCAGCTTCCCTCAGCAGCTCTCAAGCTGGGCACCGGTTCACTCACTGCTCCTTTCATGCGGATACGACCACGCAGGCACCAGCCAATCAGATCGCGTTTATGCTCACGTCTAAAGAGCGTGAAGCTCAAAAATAAAAGATGGCGGACCAAACTCCGTAGAATAGGGGGTCCCTGCTCCACCTCGCCATCAGTTTGAGGGACCTTGGCTTGAAAAACGTTGAAGACCTCTGACCTAAAGGTATGTACAGGGTAAATAAAATCGGTTCAGCACAGGACCTTATGGGACCAATATTGGTGGTCATTGAGGATTCACAGTTTACAAATACAAACTGAAATTGATCCAATAAATATGACTCAAACTAGCTAGGTGTGGTTCCTTTAATACTAATCATTCCACCTCCCCGGCCTGTGCCTTGAGGAATATATGTATTAACATGAGTTGGAGTCTCTTCATTAAGCTGATTCTCGATTCGACAGCCCGGTTTCAATAAGAAAAAATAGACTGCTCGGATGGAAGCGCAGAGAAGTGTGTAAAACTGCGAATCTGCTTCCTGGTCGGAACTCTGGGTCTTGGGTCCACTAAGAAACTGGATCAGATTCTTAGAAATGACGTCCCTCCTAATCAGACCAGGCTCTCCGCAAAACGTCTTCCAGTGATCAACGAATCAATGTCTATGTGGGCCACACCAACTACGGGGGCGGGCTGGGCAGCTACAGAAGCTAACGACTGAGCTACCATGGTGCGGAGCGATGCTTCTAACTCACTAAGCCTCGCCTCCAACTTATCAAATATAATGCATCTGTACAGGAGGCAGCGGAGTAGCTAAACATGTGACACACCGAACAAGAAAGAGCGGGAGAGGTAGGGAGGGATATGACAACAACTATTCGATTGAACAAAAGGTTGCTAAACGATGGAGAGCTGTGAGTGTTCCCTTTTTTCCCCATCGGAGGGTTTTTCATTTTCCTGGGAGTTTTTCCTGCGTCGATGTGTGGGTTTCGGGACCGAAGATGTTGCATGTGCACAAACTGTATAGCCCTGTGAGTAATATCTGTAATTTGCTATTTTGGGCTATACAAAATACATTTAATTGAAATGATTGTGTGTCTCAGGTGTCGGACCAGCTGGTGGAGATCAATAGAGACAGCACATCGGGGATGACACACAGTCAGGCTGTGGAGCAGATCAGGCGAGGAGGACAACGGATCCACCTGGTGCTGAAGAAGGGAAATGGATACGTGCCCGACTATGGTGAGATGGCCTACAACACCTGATACGTGACCTGTAACATCTGACCTCACAGGTCATTTGTAACAAACTGACTATACAGGTGAATTAAGTTGACTAAACTCAGTTGGCGCAAAATGAAAATAATGAAGCAATTGTTAAAAGAACAGAAGTTACTGTTTAATCCTGCCAAACACCTGGCTTACTACTCCATCGTAGTCTGTCCATCCTGCCTCTGCCGTTCTCTCTAAAGGTTTCTTCCCTTTTTCCCCATTGACGTTTTTTCCTTTTTTGGGGACTTTTACCTGTGACGAGGGTTTTGGGACAGAGTAGGGCTGGTACGGCCAAAAATTCATATCACAGCATTTTGTAAGACTCTGACGGTATCCCGGTATATCACCCGCTTTTTTTTTTCAAGTAAACACATTAATTCATTGACCCGAACAGATAGCTTATTAGCGTGTTAGCTGTTGTGGCTGTTAGTGTTGCCACCAGAGGCAATACCAGCTGCTCGACAAACCAGTTTTCCAAACAGACACAGCTCGTCTCTTTGGCAGACGTTGTGTTACACGGTCTCTCGTTGTTTCAAGTGCATCGCTCTTTTCTGTGTTTTCATGTAGCTACCAAGTTTTGTCTTGTGATAGCGGGTCATTATCTAAATGTACAATTATTAGTGTGTAACGGGTCAGCAATGGTAATCCAGCTCGCCATCATTCGTCTCCAGACAGAGAGGAAAACCTGGCCTGTAGTGCAACAACAGGACCAGTAAATAACGGCTAAGTTGGAAGTAAGCATTAACATTAGCTCATTCCACACTCAAATATCATTTCCAGGTGCACACAATTTCTAAATAAATCGACATTAGTCGACAATTAATAGACATTAAGTGCATGACAACTCAACTCAAAACAGTACAATGTACAAGTTGTATTGCCTGCACAAAGTTCAAATAAATTCAACATTACTATAATCAACTTTCCTTAATACATGCACACTTACTGAAAACAAATATATTTGTAACCCACAAATGCAACCGTCACAACCGCATAAAATGAATCAAAACCAGATGGTAAATATTTGATTAATATGTTAGCTTTGAGCATGTAGTTCATTCATTCAGAGTACTCACCAGTTCCTCTATGTAAACATATGGCAACCTGATGACGGTGACGATTCCCTGCAGCCACTGTTATTCTAAAAGTTACAATGATATGTTTTAATCTCAAAGAATAAATCAAGCACAAGAGTGAATTGTTTGTTGAACACAAACCTGTCCACAGCTGCCGATCAGCTTCCCCACACCTCTGAATGAGGAAGACGCTGCAGCCTGGTTTAAACTCGTGCTCTACTGCGCAATTGGCCAAGCACAGTCACGTGACTGGGGTTGCGTGAGATCGCATCTTAGAGGGCCAGAGGACGGCAAAACCAATGTTTCAACCTGGGTTACAAGTGTTTCACATTATTTGTGTGTCACAAGCTGTTGTGTCGTAGTGTTTTACCCTGTTAAAGAACATTTGTTGTGTGTTATTAATTGCTGTTATTAAGTTATGAGCATGACTCAAACTCAAGACACGTAACACAAGTAGCTCTGACTGCTGGGCACTCAGCAATGAGGTGAAAATATAAATGTTTCTGCCTACTGAAGAGCAAGGTCATTTGTTACGGGTTAACACTGGTATATGACCAGTATGTGACCATGTCGTACCGTAGGGAAATCATAGTACTTGTATACCGGTTGAAATGGTATACTGCCCCTTCCTAGGACAGAGGATGTTGCATGTGTACAGACTGTAAAGCCCTCTTGAGGAAAATTTGTAATTTGCAATTTTGGGCTATACAAAATAAAATTCATTGAATTGAATTTAATCAAATCAAATCTTTCAATGACTGTTTCACTTTACAAATATCTGAACCTCAATCAACCAATCAAACCTCCGGGGTTCTCTTTGTGGTGACAGTTCCTTTTCCTTCTTCCTCCTGTACTTTCTGTCCTCTTTCTCTTCCTCCTCTTCTATCTCAGTGGAGTTGTCCAGCCTGTCTCTCTGTATGACAAACTCTAAGCAGGGGGAGCCCTGCTTCTACGTGATTGGACGCACTGAAAACTTGCGGTTGGTAACTTCCTGTTCTCCTTCTTTTACCTTCCACGACATCACGTGTTATTACTAACATAAAGATGGTGTTAACACTTTTTCCCATTTGATCAACATAAGCTGCATAGTACTTGATACAACGTGAACTGCAGGTTCACAAATAATAATGAGAACAAAAAAGTTGACATCTGTTGAATGCATAAGTGTGCCGCCCCCATTCAAAACTTGGTAAAAGTTCTCTGCACCTTCAGCTGCAGGTCCTTTGGGGAATGTCTCCACCAGCTTTGCACATGTTCCTCCATTCTTCTTGATGCTCAGTCAGATTAGATGGAGAGCATCAGAACAGCAGTTTTCAAATCTTGCCTTAGATTCTCAATTGGATTGAGGTGTGTTCTTTGACTGGGAATCTTTAAACCACGAACGTGCTTTGATCTAAACTATTGATTGTTGCTCTGGCTGTATGTTGAGGGTCATCGTCCTGCTGGAAGTCTCAAGTCTTTTACAGACTGCATCATATTTTCTTCAAGGATCGCCCTGTATTTGTCTCTATCCATCTTCCCCTCACAGTGACTAGTTTCCTGTAGCTGCTGAAGAGAAGCATCCCCACAGCATGATGCTACCACCACCCTGTTTCCCCGTTGGAGTGGTGTGCTCAGGGTGATGGGTGGTGTTGGGTTCCCTCCACAGAGGCCAAAAAGTTATCATCTGACCAGATCACCTTGTTCCACATGTTGCTGTGTCTCCCATGTGACTTGTGATTTATTCTGGTTCACTCTTCCATAGAGGACAGATTAGTGGAGGACACAGTAATAGTTGTCCTGTGGACAGATTCTCCCCACTCAGCTGTGGCTCTTTTGCAGCTCCTCCACAGTTTGAGCCTCTTGGTTGCTTCTCTGATTCATCTTCTCCTTGCGGTCAGTTTGGGTGGACGGCCTTCTCGTGGTGGCTTTGTGGTTGTGCCATATTCTTTCCATTTGTTGATGATGGATTTTATAAGTGTTCAAAGCTTGGAATGGTTTTTTAGAAGCTAACCCTGCTTCATACTTGGGTCAGCTCCTTGGTCTTCGTGATGCTCTTTGTTCAGTAACCCTTTCTAACAGACTCTGAGGCCTTCACAGATCACGTGTATTTATCTTGAGATTAGATAGCAGACCGGTGGACCTTATCTGCTAATTATGTGACCAGATCTTTATGAGGAGTTTTACAGTAAAGGGGGTAAATACTTATGCATTTAACACTTTTCAGACTTTAATTTGTAAATGAATTTGAAATCCAATGGATTTGGATCCAATCCTATTTTCTGTTGTTCCATACATAAAATCCCAATGAAATACATTTGAATTATACCATGACGAGATGTAGAAAAGTCCAAGGGGATGAATACTTACATGGCACTGTAAGTATATGTACAGTATATATATGTTTATGTTTATATGTGTGTACGTGCGTGCATGTGTGTGTGTGTGTGTAAATAAACATCAGCAGGCCAAGCTGATATTGTCCCATCTCCCTCTGGTGGTTGCTGGGTGAACTGCAGCTCAACTCCTTCATTTCCCCCTTTGTTACTCAGGCCCTGAGAACGGAGGCCTTCCTCACTCCTCCTCCTCATACGCACAGGAGAAAGATTCAAAGACAGTAACCACGACAACCGCCTCCCTCTGCAAGCCGCGAGGAGAAGGAGGGAAGAGAGGGGTAGTCACCAAACGAATAACCAGAGAAGTAAAAGGAGAAGGAGGAGGACGTCCTGATCTGGACCTAGACATAGTGGAGGAAAAGGCACGGGAGGAGGAGGAAAAGGAGCAGAGGAGGAGGAGAAGAAGGTACACACTGTCAGACTGAGGGAGAAGCGAGACAACCAGACGGAGGAGGGGAAGAAAAGCGGGGACTTACCCAGGATCAGTGCTCAGTTCTGGGACACGGTGCTGCCACTGAAGGAGGTGGAAGAGTCCGGAGGAGGGGCAAAGGAGAGGAAGACGGCGACCATGACCCACATGGAGGAGGAGAAGAGGGGAGAGACAACAGCACCTCCCGCCCCCCCAACTCAAAGTATTCTGGGAGAAATGGGGCTGTGTTCTCCTTCCTCATGCCGATGTTTGACGACAGCGAAACAACAACCATCTTCTTAGAGGTCAGCCAATCAGCTGCCAGCGTTGCCACAGCGAGGTGGAGGGAGGGTTCTGGAAAGGAAAGCTGGGGGGGGCACCCATGGCTGGAGCTGAACCCTTAGAGACTGATTGGCAGTGGGCTTGGTGGGTGGTCAAGTGGGTGTCCTCTCTCTCTTATTGACTCACACCAAGTTCTTCATTTTCAATCTTCATTTTCTTTTTTAAGCTACTTATAAGGGCTTTTTGGATTGGCCTGCTTAGAGAAGATCCGCCTCCCCCTGCATCTCATTGGATGACAGCAGACTGTCTACTAGTGATGACAAGAAAGAAACAAGAACTTGATTTTGATGTGGGGACCTTTTCAGGCCTCAGATTGGCCAATGACATTTAGGCTTCTCACATGGCCGCCTATTAAAGGCCATCTATCAACTTTGAACTTTGTTTGCAAACAACGTGAGTGTGTTTCTGCCGAAGGTCCCCTCCTCTGTAATCCGAGCATGTGAATATCACTGGAATGATTTTTTATTTTTATAAACGCGTAGAGGCTTGATGACATTGATGTTGTTATTATTATTATTATAGTCGGATGATCCGATTTGCCTGCTTGCTTTTAAAGACAACGACTAAACACTTTGCTGTAACGATGTAACAGAGCCATAACTCACACACAGTTCAGGTCCAGATGTCGTCCTGCTGGCTGTCAATAACTATAGCATGGCCACGGCAACCAGTTGACCCGTCTCTATAGCAACGGCCGAGGCGACGCTTGACGCTCGAACCCGGATCACAACAAGTGCCTCATTTTGTTTCCAGCCTTTGTCCTGCAGAGCGACTTCCTTCGCCCCCTCACACACACGGTTTTTATAATCAAATTATTATATTTTGAATATGTTTCATTTAATACACTGAAATGAAATTTAGCATGTAAGTACACATGAGGAAGTAGTTGGTTCAACTCGCATCCATCATTTATCCCGTTTTTAAAACGTTCTGTATCGCTGTCTCTGCCTGTCTCTCTCTCTCTGTATCGATGTTCCTCTGCCACTCTGTCTTTCTTTCTCTGTATGTCTGACTTAATGTCTCCGTCTCTCTGTCTGTATGCATGCCTCCTGTGGTTACTCTACAACTCACATACACATCGGGCTGCCCTTTGGCCCTGCCCCTCAGCCTGTTCCCTACAAAGGGCACGTTGCATCTTCTTCTTCTTCTATGCAGTTTATCAAGGCAGCCCGATGATGATCTGAGGATCAGGTGGTCTGGACTCCAACATTCAGGTTCTGGTCCAAAGAAGACCAGCGAAAATAGAAAATGCACATTGTGAGCATTAAGAATTAGGAATATACATTTAGATGTTTGAGTTATGACATTTTTATGTGAACTGATGACAAGAGATTGCTTTCCGAGTGACAAGCCGAGTGTTCTGTTAATAAAAAAGTAATGTATAAATATCCAGATAGACAGACACAAAGTCAGACAGGACATCACAGTGTTACAGCTGCAGTCTGTCATTTAAACATATTTAAATATGCTTCAGTCCCAAACTAACTTTATATTCATGATGAAAAGCAACTTGCATGTTTCATAAGAATCAGCTCTATGGTGATGTCAGAGGCTCAGATGTAAGTAGGTGTTGGCATCAGAGTTATTGGGTCGGAAGACGTTGGAAGTGTTTTATTTTTTAAATCTCAAAACTGGAGAAAAGCAAAAAAAACGATGTCAAATTAGTCCCCTTGCCAAGGCCGTTAGATTGATTAAAAATGACAGAAATTCCTAATTTATTCGCTGTTATTATTCCGAGGGTTCAGTTATGATCAATAAATGGATTCATTCAAGTCACGTTTTGTGTTTAAATTCCATAAGATGTGAGGTCAGCCTCACCTGGCCATGACACTCATTCAGGCGATAGGGACTCAGGCAAGACTGACCAGGTGAGTTCTGGGCCCAAAACCCCAATCGCCCCCTAAACCCTGGCCCCTCAGGGACTTAATTGAGGTCACCTGGTAAGTGGTTGAGTGTGAGGGCTTAAATGGTGTAAAAATGAAGGGACAGCACTTTTTGCTGCCACATGCCACATCACCATGACAACGTGAAAAATTTGATTTACAATTGAGGGTATTTATGTAATATGTTTTACTCTCTAATTTGGATGTATTTCATGTTCTTTCCCCATAACATGAGAGGCAATTTTAGATAATGTTTTACGTTTTATCAAATTGTTTTTTTATGTTTCATGAGTAGATGAATAAATATTGTCTGATTTTGTATGGTTTTTTTTATCCATCTTTAATCCTTAATGTTTGCCGTCCTCTATTTATTCTCTGTGCCATATCCCGTTTTTAACGTCACATTTACTTGTGGGAAATTCCCTTTGGACTAAACATCCAACTCGGACTTACGGAAAGGGTTCGTAAATGTCTACCAGAGCCTCAGCCACGTTTTGATTGAAGTTCTGGAACATTTGATGTACAAAGTTTCCAAAGTGAAGGCATCATCCTTCTCGTTGTTATTGAGCAAGTGCAGAAAGTGACTTGCTAATCAGTTATCAGTTCAAACAACAAGCGGCTCAGGGGATATTTTAATGTATATACATAAAGTGCATGAGTTAAGTAATCAGCTCCTTGATGATCCTTTTCATGCTGTTTGTTTATTTTGGAACAACAGGATACCGTTGACTTCCTGTGTGAGCTAAACTTCGTGACATAAGGGATGCTAGGAGGCGTGACCCCGCAGCAGGGCCGGGTCTACCATGCTGCAATGCAGAGGAAGGTCCACTGAGAAGTCGCTGGGTGGAGCCTGCAGCCGCTGGCGGGGGAGTCGACCCCCCCTCTCAGGAATGGGAAGCTCTGAGTGGTGAGCAGGAATAGGAGAGGAGAAGAAGAAGGGATGGAGGAGAGCCTGCAAAGAAGAGGATCATTATGTCAAACAATACATTGATCAATCAATACAATAATACATCGATCAAAGCATCAATCAACCAGTACTTCAGTCACAAAACCCTCAATCAATGAATCAATCACTCAATAAGTCTGCAATATGTAAATGTATGTATTGATCAATCAATTGCTATAGGATAATGAGATGAATTGTATTCATTGATTAAGGCTTCAACAAGCTGAAATGATTAGTGGATCAATAGATTAGTTCAACATCAACATCAAACTATCAATCATTTAGGAAGATTTAAATAATAAACTAAATATTTTCTTTTTATTGCTTTTCTAATAATCCCCACGTTTACAAGTTATTGATTAATCATTGATCAAGTATTGAGTTAACTGATCATCTGCTGGTTCAGATGATCAGAGATTGATGATGATTGATTTGATCTGCCTCCTAGATTTCCCATGATGCAGTAGCAGTTGACACTAGCAAGGGTCCAAAGGCAGTAAGCCGATTGATCGTCAATGACCCGCCAATGAACTACCTAGATAGCTTGATTGTCAATAAAATGACCTCCTTTCCTAACCACTATTCCTTGACCTCTGTGGAAAACGTCACAGGGTCAAGGAAAGATGGTTAGGAGAGTCCATGAGGAGTTAGGAAGAGACAACTTGGTGTTTAGTGAATGGACACCACTTCCACAGAGCTGCGTCGTCGTGATGGACGGAGACGCATGTTGGGGACGTCAGTCTGCAGCGGCTACAGAGATGAGAGCATCTCAGATGTGTTGTTACAGTGTGAGTCATGCAGACACACAAACAACCAGGTTCAAAGTAAAACTTTATTAACATAAACGAGTGATAGTAACGGTTACTCACATGATCTGCGTTTCTACGTCATGACCGTTATTTCTCGTGAACAGACCAATGATATGTCAATGATACAAATTTAAATATTGGCGCTGCAAGGAATTGTGGGTCGAAATGATGTCCTTTTGTTTCGTATAGAGTGGTCCAGTGGTTCCTATGCTAATGGAGCTAAGTAAGGAAGCATTGAAACTCCTTTCCATAGCATTAGAGAATAGAACAGCCACTTCCCTTCACTCAGTGAGTAACCTTCCTATGCAAATTTGACAATTCAAATGCAGAGAGTTTCATACCTGTCGAGCAGAGCAGCGTCGGTAGGACGGATAAACCAGGAAGTTGTAGAGCAGGTCGACGGCCTGAGGGGAAGAGTCCGGGACGATCTGCTCCAATGGGATCGCTGGATTCTCCTTGAAGGTGATTTTATTGTAATCTGGCAACTCCACAATCTCCTAAAAGAGAGAAAAATGTTTACTTACATATAAATGTACTTAACCTTCAACGGCTTATCCCCTCCAAAATAAGACAAGGACGAGATTAGCCAATCAAAGAGCAGAACGGAGCCTCAGCGTCCAATAAAATAACCCCATTTATATCATGCAATTCTCACGTTGGTTATGTAAACAACAAATGTGAAGAAAGCAGAAGAAGCAGAAGTAGGAAGTGTCCCTGAGGAGCGGGGTCTCACAGGCCAGCTGTCCTCAGTCGGTGTCCCCAGCACTCGGAGGACACAGCAGAGCTGTTCGATATCGTTTTCACCAGGAAACAGAGGAGACAAGTTCAGCAGCTCCCCGAAAATACAGCCCACCGCCCTGAAACGCACAAGTTTTGACTATGAAGGGCTGCAGGACGAGGAACATCTATTCTGACGGGGTTAAGTCAGTCGTAGTGTCGACTATGAAGGACAACCTCAACCTTCTTATAATAATACTGTTATAATAATAACAACAACAGTGTATTAATAATACTTACACCTATAATAAACTCAAACGCTTATGATAATAATGTTATAAAAATAGTGTGTTAAATAATATAATAGTAATTATTAGTGTATTGATAATATACTAATAATAACCTCAAGCTACACCAAGTAATAACAATATCAATATATTGACAATAATAATAATGGATAGAGTGCAGCCTCATGCTACACATAACAATAAGAACAATAAAAGGAATAGTAATAGTATCAGTAGTAGTATTGGTAGTGATAGCTGTAGTATTGGTAGTTACCCAGTTAGTAGTAGTACTAGTGGGAGTAATCTGAGTATTTTTAGAGAGGATTTCTCACCACAGATCAACTCCTTCATCGTACTTTCTGGCACCATACAGCAGCTCAGGGGCTCTGTACCACCTGTAAGTGTAAGTTGTATATAATAAAGCATTAATGGATTGATAATATGGTAAAATATTATTGTGATGATGAGACTAAATAGAAGCAAACAATAGAGTAAATAATAAAGAGAATATATAACATACTCTAATGTTATATAATTATATAATAAATAAAACCATAATGGTTTAGTAAACAAACCAGTAATAATATACTATGTAAAACAGTAATAGTACAGTAAATAAAACGGTAATAATAGAGTCGTAATAGAGCACAACAATGTGTGAGCATCACCTGGTGGCCACCTGGTGGCTGTACAGTCTGTCTTCCTGCTCAGTGAACAATCTCGCCAAACCAAAGTCTGCAATTTTCAGATGACCCGAAGAGCTGATGAGGAGGTTTGCTGGCTTCAGGTCCTACACACAAACACATCGACACACGCACGCACACATACATCAGAGCTTTTATTTTGAGGGGTTAAGGAGCCACAATGAAGACATTGGCTGGACTTAACACCGTGTTGTCTTTTCTCCTTGTGAAAACTTCTAACCATCTGTCCTTGACCCTGTGACGTTTTCCACAGCATTCAAGGGATAGTGGTCTGGTCTGGATGTTACAAGGTCATTTTTGACCGTCCTTGCTCCGAAATGGTAGAACAAGTTCTCTGATGACATCAGGACCGCATAGAGCCTTTACATCTTCAGGATCAGGAATCAGGAAACATTTATTGCCATAATATGTCAGACATACAGTACAAGGAATTTGACTTGGCGGTTGGTGCATAACAACAGACAGTACGACAATGGATGACAAGACAACAGTGCACGAGGAATACAATAAAATATAATGCTATGGGTTAGTAATATAAGGCAATGGGTTAGTTTAGTTTCTGCCGCAAACTAAAGACACACCTCAGACTCTACCTTGACTAAAAGACTAACAATTTGTAGCACTTAAATTGTACTTATAATGGCTCTTATCTATTGCACTTTCTTGTTTTTTGCTCTTCTGAGTTTGTACCCTATGGTTGAATGCACTTATTGTAAGTCGCTTTGGATAAAAGCGTCAGCTAAATGACATGTAATTTAATGTAATGTAATTTTTATTTGAATAGCCATCAAACAGCTCTTATCATGGCGGCCACTTAAATACTTCTGGATCATTTCACTCAGTTAGAAACCTTCCTTAGAAAGAAAAAAGGACTATTCGAACGCAGCCAAGGTCTTTCTCACTCGGTGCATGATGTTGTTGTGATGCAGGAAGGCCACGCCCTTCAGCAGCATCATCATGTAACCTTTGACCTGAGCCGGGGTCAAAGGTTGCTGGAAGTTCCTGATCACCTCAGAGAGGTCAGACAGCATGAAGTCAAACACCAGCACGAAGCCCGTCCCGTGAGGGAAGACGTCCTTCAGCTTCACCACCTGAAAAGGGAGAGGAGTGTGAGGCTGACCCCTGACCTCCGACCCCCTCAATCCCGACACTCACATGCTGGTTGTCCTCGATCTCCTGCAGGGCCTTAATCTCCCTCAGAGCCTGGTTGGGAATGCCGTCCTCCAGCCGCCTCAGAGCCACTTTCTTCAGAGCTACTGTCTCTCCAGTCTGAAAGACGACGTCATCAATACTTGCTTTATTGATAACCCAGTGGGGAGAAAGAGATGTATTATGTATTACCTCAATGTGTTTGGCCTTGAAGACGATGCCGTGAGCTCCTTCACCGATCCGACCAAGAATACTGTACTCCTCCATGTCATCCACCTGGACTACAGGTGGTGGTACCGATGAACTATTTTGGATCTTTTCTTCAGCTTCCAGTTTACTATCTGAAGCCAAAAAGCGGAAGTGAAAAGAAAATAATGAACTCCGATAATAGATCAATTAATTCACTGACGTTGCACTCGTTTTTTGAATAATACAGATATGTACGCAACAATAATTCTTAAAACCTAACAATATTCTCATTCAGTACTAATCCCAGAGAAACAATGTGTTGTAAAGAAACACGAACGAAATAAAGTGGCTGCTAACTTAGTTACCTGTTGGCTGATGTTGCCTTGGTAACCTGTTAGCTAACCTAGCTCACGTTAAATCCATCAACCGTCACACACTAACGTTAGATCCAAACTGCTGCTGGTGTCGCCACACAACGTGTCCGACAAGAACCACAGTGACACAGAGTTCCGGGATTTCACCCGCATGTCTGTTCTATAAATGCTTTGAATAAATCCAAAAGGAGCTAACGTTAGCTACAGAGCTGCTAGCTACCCGCCTCGTTTGTTTACAGGGACGACACAGATCCAAAGCCGGTAGAAGAGACTCACCTTCTGATACACGTATTTTTATTACATATATATTTTCTATATATATTTGATTATATGTATTTTTCATATATATATATATATATATATATATATATATATATATATATATATAGTACTTATATTTATAAACACTAAAAGTACAATATATATATATATATATACAATTGCAATTCAGTACTTTTTATTTAGTAAACACTAAAAAGTACACGTTCTCTTTTCCAATTTTTATTTGTAATGTCTGTATTTTTTTATATAGAGTCAGACATTGTAGAGCTGTAGCTTCTGCTGCTTTAGATAGAGTCAGACATTGTAGAGCTGTAGCTTCTGCTGCTTTAGTTTTGAAATCAGGAAGTACCTTTTAATACACATCCGGGGCAACTCGATGTTTACGTGAGGCTTCCGGGGTGCTTACCGTTTGGAAGTCAGAAAGTGAATGGAACGTCAGTTTACCGGAGGAGTAAATGCTGCTCACGGAACCGGAAGTTCAGATTCTAAGAGAAACACAGACACGATGTATCCGCCTGATGATGCTAATGCTAATGCTAAACTGGACCAGAAGGTTTTGCAGTATGAAAACTTCATCAATGAAGTTCTGAGGAGAGACTTACAGTAAGACACACGCACAGCCTCTCACACAGACACGTGCGCACACACTCCAGGGTCCGTTTCAAGTAGGAGGTTTAACAAACTGAGTCAAACCCTAAATCCTAAGTTGATTCACTGAGATGGGAAACGTTTGGGTTTCAGAACAGCTGTTTAGAGTTGGTTCAATCAACTCGGAGTGGGTTGACTCAGCACCATCACAGTATGAAGGCTGTTACCATGGCAACCACCACAAACAATATATTCACCTGCAAATATTAATGCAAGCTACGAGTATGAACCCGTAATTAGACAGAAAAGCAACACGCTACTGCAGCAAAAGACAGAGAAACGGCTTATGTTCCAATATAGTGTTAATATTTAATGTACACTAATCATAATCCATACGTTACAAAAACGTTTAAAAGACGTTTCTCACGGCTCTGCATACAGCAGCTTTACTAATATTCTAATGTTGTAAAGTGCAGAAAAGTTAATACAGGAGTGATATGATCCCTTTTCTTAGTTCTTGTTAATACACGTGCTGCAGCATTCTGAATCAACTGGAGAGGCTTAAGAGATTTACAAGAGCAGCCTGATAACAAAGAATTACAGTAGTCCAGTCTGGAAGTGACAAACGCATGAACTCATTTTTCTGCATCACTTTGAGACAGGAAGTTCCTGATTTTTTATATGTTACGTAGATGAAAAAAGGCAGTCCTTGAAGTCTTCTTTATATGCGAGTTGAATGTCATATCCTGGTCGAAGAGAACTCCTAGATTCCTGACGGTGCTGCTGGGTACCAGAGCAATTCCATCCATAAAAACTGTTTCACGTGACAGCTGGCTTCGAAGGCGCTCTGGTCCTATCAGGATAACTTCTGTTTTTTTCTGAGTTTAGCATCAGGAAGTTGCCGGTCATCCAAGTTTTGATGTCTCCCAAGACATTCTTGAAATCTGACAAGCTGGTCCGTCTCTTCTGGCTTGATCGACAGATACAGTTGAGTATCGTCTGTATAACAATGGAAGTTTATGCGGTTTTTCCTGATAAGATCGCCCAAAGGAAGCATATAGAGGGTAAATAAAATCGGTCGAAGTACAGAACCTTGTGGGACTCCCGTGACCAACATTGGTGGTCTTTGAGGATTCACCGTTTACAAGCACAAACTGGAATCGATCCGATAAGTAGGATTTAAACCAGCTGAGTGCAGTTCCTTTGATACCAATCAAATGTTCTAGTCTCTGCAACAGGATACAATAGTCTATGGCAGCGGTTCCCAAACTCAAGAATGCCGCGGCCCACTTTGAAATCTGAAAATCTTTAGCGGCCCACCCAAACCTTTAATCACAACTCTGATCAAAACATAAACTAGGGATGATTAAATTACCTTAAGAATTTAAGGAAAACACTTGAATATGTCCGTGTTTGCGCGCATGTGGCGTGGACGGAAAGCACCGGTGGACAGACCGATGATGATGATGAGTGTCTCTACAGGAAGGTGTTGGAGCAGAGAGATTCAGTCTATGAGAAGATTTCGCAGTACCTCCAGTTGAAGAACTCCATCCAGAGTCTGCAGGTAAAACAATGATGATCATTTAGAATGTCTTATTAACGCATTGATTCAATAACTTACAAAATAAAGAAAAACATCTGTTAAATAGAATTTGGGGAGAAAAAAAATCTTTGAAACAAAAAATATCTATTTTTAATCAAAGTTCTCTCTCTCTCCCTGTACATATATGTTCCTGCAGCATTCCGGTTCTCAGCTGAAGACTGATGTTGATCTCGGCTGTAACTTCTTCGTCCAGGCTGAAGTGTGAGCTATTGATCAGACGGATAGACAGAATGACTTTAGCATTAAATGCACTTGTGGTTTGAGATCATTAAGGACTTCCTGTCTTCTTCCAGCTGATCAGAACCAACTGAAAAGATGTTATTGACCTTAAATAATTACCCAGAAGCCTCTTCTTCTACTTCTTCTTCTGTCAGGGAGGACTCGTCCAGGATCTTTGTGGCAGTTGGTTTCGGTTTCTTTGTGGAGATGACCCATGACGAAGCTCTGCGATTTATTGAGAAGAAGACAAGTCAGCTCACTGCGTCAGTTGTTTTACTTCTTCTTCTACTTGTCTGTCTTCTCCTTTTCTCTCTTTTCTTCTTTTGTGGTTTTCATAACAGTAAGAATGAAAGATCAACCATACTCGCTTAGTTTCTGTCAATAACATTTCGTGAACTGACCTAGTGTGTTAGCTCGATGCTAGCTGAGTCAATTACTGTGAGTGAGGGAGGCTAACGGTGCTAACTTTCTGTTTTTAGCTTCACTGAGCAGCTCACCAAAGACTCTGCTAAGATCAAAGCTAACATCCGCATGGTGATCGAGGTTAGCGAGTCGTCATCTTCATCTAATAGTGACAGTCTATACTAACAAGCAATACTAAATGCTACTCTTCCTCTTCCTCCTCATCTTTAGGGTCTGAGGGAGCTGCAGGGATTGACAGACGTTCTCTAAACTCATCCTCCAGGACGTGTTTACCATGGCGATAGTGATACTATGGTCTGTAACAGATGTGGAAACTCAGCAGGACCAGGAGTCTGCAGGAGGGGAGTCTGAGTTACAAATCAATATTGTGATTGATATTGTATTCCTTTGATGAATGTGATCCTGAGAGGGAGTATGTTAGGCCTTGAAAATGATGTGATTCTTATAAATACGCTAGTATTTTAAGTTTTAGTTGTTTTAAATTATTTTGAATCTTTAATTTGGGCCTCATCATCAATGAATATTGTTCATTATTAACACATGTACATGAAAGCATTTGTTTGAGTTAAATTCAGTTAAATTCTAATAATAAGTTAGTATTATATTAAATATAAAACTACTTTAGATCTGAACAATTTAATATCATTATCATAAATAAAAATAGTATTACCTAATATTAACTGTCGTTTTTATTAACAAATTCTGAATTATTGTTGTAGTATTAGTAATAATATTTACTTTACTATTTGTTATTATTCTATGGATCTGATGGTTTGATAACAAGACAAGAGGAAATATAGATATATAAATGAGATGTTGAGTTCAGATATTTCCGCAACATAGCACAGCCTGTTACCATGGAAACTGATGCTGGAAAAAAGGATTGAAGCAGCTGAGCGATGACTGGAAATAGACTCACACATGTATGTATGTATGTTTATATATACATATATTTCTGAGAGGGAGAAATATGAGTCATATAAACACTCTAATTATATAATATTCAGATTCTACATTTTCTATTTTGTAATAGCTGGTATTATTTTTTTGTCCATTGTTATTATCATTACCTGGTTTTAGTGTAGGATGAAATACTATCTATCAAACTAGTTTAATTTTGAAACACTCGTTTGTTTGGGTGCCTTTCTCAGCGACTCCTACGTCACCTCCTAAATTGGACATCTCCACATTCCTCCTGGTAGAAGAAGCCTCCACTAAGGAGCTTTCAGTCACATGCGGTGGGCTTCTTCAAGTCTGCTCAGTCCATAACCAGCTACATGTACTTAAGCAATGTACTGAGCTACTGGTACTGTACATCTCACAGGAACATAATGTTCTTTTTACTTGAGTATGAAAGTACGTCAGTAGAAAGGTAACTACTTTTAAGTAAAAATCAATGTACGTTAGCAAGTAAGAGAAGTATAAAATACGTGAGTGTCTACCAAAGTGTAACATTACCTTGATAAGGTGGTTAGTATATTAGTAGTTACTTTCTAGTTGTAGAAAGTTATAAAGTATGATACTGTATAGTGGATCAACAAACAAAAAAGAGACATATGTTCAAAAACAATATCAAAACAAGTACTACAAATAAGGTGCTTTATGAGTACAAATCTATTATTTTGAAATTGATCATCGGAAGTGTGGTTTTGTGAACGCTGGCTAACTTGATGGAGGTAAAAAGTAGCGAGGAGGCGTTCGGCTCCAAACAGGAAGAAACTGGCAAAACACACCGAAGCCGCGGACGACTCGCTTCGTTAAACCGACAACAAACAACCGGGTTTATTTTACGGTTGCCTTTCCATCCGTGTCGGAGGTCTATGGACGGTTTCCGGTGAACTCTTAAGCCCGCAATGAGCAGCGCTGTACGGGGACCGAAGTGTGGCGGGGGTGGGGGCTGTCAGAGCAGCAGGCTAGGCTAACCAGAACCGACGTTACGGTAGCTTGTTCTTAACCTGACAGGATGAGACGAGAACGCGTTAGCATGCTAGTGTTACCATTCAAGGTAGCTAATTAGCTACTTAAGCTAATTAGCTACTTAAAAGCTAATTAGCTGCGAGCGCTGCTTAAACAAACTCCCCTCCGGTTGGTGTGCTGAACTTTTAAGTGTGTCCATTAGCTTTCGCTTTAGCATGGAGGCTCCGCAGCCTGGCAACGGCGGCAGCGGCAGCCCGGAGCGGTTACATAAGAACGGCGGGGCGCGGGAGAAGCTGCGGAACGTCACCTCATTGGACCGGCTCTGACGGCTGACCGCCCCCCCCCACACACACACACACACACACACAGGTAACGCAACAACAAGCAGCATGGAGAATGTTCGCTAGAACACAACACGGGGCGTAAGATGGAGTCAAACCCGCTGATTAACGGTGAGAGACGGTGCTGTGTTTACATGCTGCAGGTGCGTGTGTTTCTGTGCAGTATGGAGGGAAGCATCGGCATAGCAACAAGTGTGTGTGGAGCTGCTGAGGCCTGCTGCAGTTTGTGTGTTTGTGTGTATGTGGTGTTTGTGTAGACAGAGTATTTGTTTATGCGTGTGTGTGTGTCATCATGCTGTCTTGTGTAGAAGCTGGCTGGAGGTGTAGTGGATCTCACAGCTTGTGACATCATGTCATCTCAACGTCTTTGAGGTCATGATGTCACACCTCTGTGTATCACAGCTAGACTTCTTCCTGTAGAGTTCAATAAATAATAAACATAATGGGTTTTATTATTATTGACCCGAAGCAAACATTTTGATCAATGCATTTATATCAACAGATTAGATGAACAGTTGATGAAGTGAACAGATTTTCTGATCAAACTGAACGGGACACAAGGTGGTCAGAGCTCCACCACCACAACAATAGAACCCCTCGTTAGGGTCTGAGAGAAAGGAATAGGTTCTCATGGTTTCTTCATCTTTCCTATTTTTAATATACATTACATGCCGATTCAATTTAAATGATGAATCTGTATATGTCTGTACACGTGGGATATCCTCTGTCCCAAAACCCTCACGTCGACACAGGAAAAACTATTATTCTATTTGATGAATATTGTGTTCTTTCCAAGCAGTCCTGAATGTTATTAAATTCTAAAGTCAATATGTTTTCTATTGGCGTTCAGCCTCTAAAAGAGAGAAATCCTCAGATGTGCTGAAGTTTCTTTGAGCAGGGGGGCAGCCTAATTGTTCCCTGGTTACCGTTGATTAGAAGTCCGTCACCACGACAGTGGTTTCCATGGGCTCTGATGGGTTGGTGGTGTGTCAGCTTATGAAGCTGATGTTAATTAGCCTCATAAACTGGACTGTTTATTCATCTTCACAGGATATTCAGCACTTTTCAACCTGTGACCAGCAGAGGACTTTTCTCTTGAATGTATTCGCCCAGTAAACACAAGTTTATCATCTCAACCTCTAGTTTCAAGTCTTCTTCGATACAGCATGATGTTCATTTAATGAATGATGGTCCATTTAGAGTCAAACGGACCATAAAGCAGGGGATGCTTTAGGGCAGGGCTACACACTGATTCACAGATCTCTAGCAGACCATAAAGCCATGGCGATGTGCTCCTCCTTATCTCAGTCACAGTATTTCTGATGGAGAACCGGCCTTCCTGCCTCTCTCTCTCTCCTCAGCCATGGACCCCTCCATAACGCTGTGGCAGTTCTTGCTCCACCTACTGGAGGACCAGCAACAGCATCACCTGATCTCCTGGACGGGAAAGGACGGAGAGTTCAAGCTGCTGGACGCTGAGGAGGTGGCTCGCCTCTGGGGCCTCCGCAAGAACAAGCACAACATGAACTACGACAAGCTGAGCCGGGCCCTCCGGTACTACTACGACAAGGTAGTATCAGGAGTACTACTGGTGATACTAGGGCTGTGTCTCGTTTGGTGGGCTGCATCCTCCTGAGGAACCGGCCTGCTGGTCTACGTGGGCCGGGTCCCCCAACAACCGCATTGGCTGAACCAAGCGGTCCCTGGAATGGAGACTTCCTATTTGCTATATCAGCTTTGTCTCTGCCACTCCCGCAACCTGCTGCGCTTGAAAGTAAAAGCCTTAAAACCATGGAAAATCTGCAGATAGGGAAAGTAATCTTCTTCTTCTTATTTCATTTAATTTAGGAAGATACGCTTCACCTCCGGCTCATGATATATTTCAGGATCAGAGAAGAACATCGTGTCGTGATGTGAACTTTTAGCTCCGAGTATATTGTAGCAATCTTAAGGCAGTATATTGCATTCTTAAGGAAGAGGAAATCAATCAATGACGTCAATAAGAAGCACAACAGCAAACACATTTATTCACTCTTTTTGCACAGATTCTTTACAGAATGTCCAAGCTACAGAAGCTGAATGTCACCACACACGTCATTCTCCTTCAGCTTGATGCTGCTTCCTCCTGCTCCATAAAACACAACTAAATGTATAGTTAGTTTATAATTACATCACGTGTCATTTATCTGACGCTTTTATCCAAAGCGACTTACAATAAGTGTATTTCAACCATAAGGACACAAACTCAGAAGAACAAGAAACAAGAAAGTGCAATTTCCTCAAATAAGCTAATTTACAATTTTCTATAGATAAGTGGCTTAATAAGTACAATTTAAGTGCTACAATTTGTTAGTCCTTTACGAGAGAACTGGCTGTAAAAACGGCAAGAGCTAAAGCAAACCAGCAATCACATTAACTTAAAACAGTAGAATCAACAAAAAATTTAGCAGACCAGCTTGGTTTAAAGAAAAGATACTTAATCCGATTTCAGGTCGCCTGGATGTCTGATTGCCTTGTAGTAGAGATGCACACATAATCACACTAAACTAAATGTATAGTTAGTTTATAATCACACCACAAAACAAAAGGACAAGTTTATTTTCTTTTTGTATTTATTCTCACAATTGTAATTGTAAGGTTACTGAACTATCTAGATAAAATATATAAAATGAAACTATATAAAAATGTCTGTATTCTAAAAAATTGAAATCCCACTTCCCCCCCCTGTCGGCTCATCTGTCTCCACCCTGAATAAATTAAATCTTAGGGTAAGATGGATCAGATGTGTCTGTGAATCGCCGCCTGGAGGGCTGCGTTCTTCAACCGCATTCGGAGGAGCCAAAGTGACGAATCCATCCTTCATCCATCCATGAGGGTGCAGCCAACCAAATGAGACATGGCATAGGACAGTGGTTCACAAACTGGGGGGTGGAACTACAAGACGGGCGCAAGTTCACTCAACCAAAACCACACACACATGTATAGCAATATATAATAAAATGATACCAAATGGTGAGGGAGAGACTGCTTGTTAGTATTGAAGATGAAAATGATAACTCGCTCACTTCGATCACCATTCGGATGTTAGCTTTGATCTCAGCAGACTCTTTGGTGAGCTCCTCTGTGAGGCTAAAAACACAATTGATAAATTATGTATTTTAAATTTATATATAGTTTATATATTTTTACTCACAAATGTTTCTCTCAAAACAGTTTTTTGATTTTTTTGCATAATAAAGACACAAATCTACCTTCATAGCATCAAGCTAACTCACCAAGTCAGTTCATCTTTTGAACGTTGAACGTTATCAACAGAAACTAAGCGAGTAAAGTTGATCTTTCATTCTTACTGTTCTGAAAACCACAGAATAAGAAAAGTGGAAACAAAGAAAAGAAGTAAGAGGACTGACACAGTGAGTCATCTCCTAGATGGTAGGAAGTAGTGAAAGAAGAGGCTTCTGGGTAATGCTTTAGATCTAACATGTTTTATTTTTGGTTCTGATCAGTTGGAAGAGGACAGGTCCTGAATGATCTCAAATCTGATAGTCCCTTCCAGCTGTGACAGGCAACGCGGCCATGCAAGGCACATCTGTCCCTCTTCACAAGAAGAGTCTTTAAATACTGACAGGAGACAGCATGAAGCTCACTGAACTAAAGCTGCTTGGAAACCGAAGTGGACAATTGAGGTGTTTGTACTTATTTTAGAAAGAAAAAACAAAGTTTTTGAAAACAAAGAAGCTACGTCAATGTTCCTATATTGTCGTGGGAGGATTGACAAGAAAGGTTTGGGAACCACTGTACTATGAAATGTCAGTCAGTCATATCAGTAGTACTATGTATTTGTAGTACTCATAATGAATCTATGTGCGTCCTTCAGAACATCATAAAGAAGGTGAGCGGTCAGAAGTTTGTTTATAAGTTTGTGAGTCAGCCCGATCCCGCAATGCATGATGGGATACGTAACGTAGACCAGAGCCAGAGGACGGACACCGCCGACCCCGTCAGCCTATCAAAATGCCCGGGGGGCGTGGCCTCACCCTATGCATCAAAGAGCTTATCCCAGGTACCTGTCTCTCTGACATTGATGACTAATTGAACAATCTGTGTTATTGAACCAGGCTCTATCGGCACCGTATCAATATCACGTATTGATCTTTTATTGATCCAGCGTTCGTCACCCGGCTCCCAGAAGAGCTCCCGTAACGACTACATGAAGTCCGGTCTCTACTCCACCTTCACCATCCAATCGCTGCAAGCCTCTCCCGACCTGCGGCCAATCAAAACAGAGTTGCCACCGCTGCTGCAGCAGGACTCCGCCTCCAAGGCCAGAGTGGTGAGGGGGACGCAGGCGGTCAGTGGGTCGTCATCACAGTTACACGGCTTCAACTGCGCCGATCAAATGTATTGATTGTTGGTCAGAGAGGAACAAACCTGCTGCTTTATCCATGTGAAATGTATCATAATGTATTCATGCTTTAAAAGTACATTTTGTAGTATTGTATTTACAAGTAGGTTTGGTCTCCCGTAGCTATTCGTTAGTTCTCTTCGTGAATAAAAAGAGCCCAGCAAAGAAAGTCATCAACCAATCAGGTTGTGAGGAACATATTCAATATATTTCATATTTATACAGAGAACTTTATTAGTCCTTTCAACATGGACACAAAAAATATCTGAGATGAACAATTCTCTGTCCTCTTCCCGTTCCCCCCGCCTCCTCCTGGTCCTCCTGCTTCTCTCAGGTGTGTGTACAGGCAGAGTCCACGTCGCCCCCATCAGGAGGAGGAGGAGTTGAGTCCTCCCTCCAGGTGATTGTGACTCACCCGTCGCCCTGTGAGAGCCCAGCTCTAAGCCCACAGATACCAGCCAGCACCACCAGCCAATCAGAGGTCAGCGTGAGGCTCCGCCCCCTGTGTGGTTACCCAATTCCAAACAGGTGTTAAGCTACTTTCTTCTCCTCTCCCAGAATCCTCTTGGTCCTCCAGTGGGCGAGCCTCCTCAGATTTACCTCACCAGAGTCGGAGATCCGTCGTCCCTCATCCCCCTGGGGGCTGCTGGGGGGGTGGTGAGTCCTTTGCCTCCCCCACACGTATTGATGGGTCCCCAGCAGGACGACTTTGGGGGGGCCACCAATCACCAGCCCGTCTATGTCATCATCAACCCTCCTCTGAACCAGCACCAGTGTGCTCCTCCCCTGGTCCGCCCTCCCCCCGCCCCCATCGCCATTAAGGAGGAAAACCTGTTGTCGGAGGAGGAGCTGCTCGAGATGGTGTCTCTGGAGGAGAGACGGGTAGAGGAGGTCAGAGGAGGAGGTGCAGGTTTCTGCTCAGTCCTCCTTTCAGACTCATTACTCATGACGTCTCTGCTCCTCCTCCAGGTCCCTCAGCTGATCTGTGGCCCTGGAGAACCAGAGCCCTCCCTCACCATCACGGAGAGCCCGCCCCCTCCCTGCATGGAGCCCGGGGTCGGAGGTAAGCGAGGGCAGGACACGCCCACAGGTGATACTACTTAGTAGCTTCTGCATGATGCGGCATGTTTATTATCTTTACATAACCATTTATTAATGTTTATTATTGTTTAGTTACTTTAATTAATGTTTATACATGTTTGTTAACATTTATTATTATTTACTACTGTTTATTACCTCTTGTAAAAGTGAAAGCACATTCTTTGATATCAAAGCTAAAAGCTAAATGTCTTTTCTTCTCATATAATGAGATGTAATAACATTTACACTACGTCATAGTGAAGGTTATAATAATACAGTTTATTCACAGAAGTTCTCTGACTAAGTAGAGAGCTTGACATCATTTCCTGTGTTAACACAGAGCCTACAGCCCCCCCGGTGACGACCTCCTCCTTGACAGCGTCTCCTCCTGTGACCTCCGATGCTGCTCCTTCGAAACCCAAGAAGCCTCGCGGCCTAGAGCTGCCCTCCTCCCCCTCCCTCCCCCACGGCCTCTCCCTGGATAAGGTACATCAGGAATCAGGAATCAGGAAACATTTATTTGCCAAAATATGCTAAACATGCAAGGAATTTGTCTTGGCGGTTAGTGCGCGACAGTAGACAGACAAGACAAAACAGTGCACAAGTAATAAAATAAAGTAGAATGAAATGCTAATGCTAAGGTTAGTAGAATATCAATGCATAACGTAGAATGAGCCGCAGCGGGTGTGACATTACTTCCTTTTTCCTCCCCAGGTGAATGCTGCTGTGAACAGTCTCCTGGCTCCTGGATCAGCAACCAACAGCCTGACGCCCTCTGTTATCACCTCCCATGCCCTGGTGTGTGTGCGTGCATGTGTGTGTGTGTGTGTGTGTGCGTGCATGCATCCTCTAATGACTCATTGTGTGTGTTACAGACCCCTGTCCTCCTCACTCCTACTCCTCTCCCCTCCACCATACACTTCTGGAGCACGCTGAGCCCTATCGCTCCTCGCTCTCCAGCCAAACTGTCATTTCAGGTAAAAGTCTCTGTCATAGACCAGCTCTGTGTTTGTTGCACTTTGTTGACTCCTTCTGGTTCTGATGAGAGAAACGGCACCCCCCTCCCCCTACAAGAAAGTCTCTGTTTTTGTTTTGCTACGTTTACAACTTATCCACTTGTCCCCATGGGCAACGGTCACGTGCCCGTACAGAGGTAAGCACCCTCTACATGTCAGTCTGGTGAGGTATATTGTGGTACATTATTAATGTAACGCTGCTTATGCTTCAACTCTGTCAGAAAACAGTAAAAGAAAAATGTGTGTGTGTTGTCGGCGTTATAGAGATTATGAAAGTCTTGATAATTATGCACAACGTTGATTTATCTCATTAACAAAATGTGTAGCATAATGTGAAGAAAAGAGAGACTCCCAAAGCAGAAGGACAAGGAAAATGTCCTATACTATTTTTTGCGGGTGGTGGTGTGGTGGGGGACATTACGACGGCCAATGGGGGAGAGGGGTGGTTGCGAACGGTACAGGGTTGCACGGTGGACGATGGGGGGCGACACTGGGGTGGGATCGATATAAAAGAAGCAGAAGCAACCGCGCATGCGTAAGGACTAGGGGTGTAACGATTAATTTTATCAACGATTCGATTCGAATCACGATTCATGGTTGCCGATTCTATTCATGGACGATCTGGGTTCATTTAGAACGATTCGATTCAGTGACTTGGAATCGATTCAGTAACTTTACTGGACAGTCGAGGCAAAGTTTCTGAGATCCCTGTTGATTCTTGTAAGGAAATCAGGTTTAAATTAATTATGGATATTATAAACAAGAAAACAACAATTGATGGCAAATGTATTAACCTTTTCTTTGAATCAACCATTTTCAATGTAAACATTACACAATAATTACACAATGTTTGGGTCAATTCACAGAACCCCGGATTTTCAACCACATTGTCGGGTCGCACGTCTTTACAGATAAACTTGTTACTGTGATGGTGAGTTTGGTGCTGGAGGCCTGAGGTGTCTGCAGAGCTGGAGTTACCTGCTGCTGCTGCAGCGGTGACGCTGCTAGAGGTCCTGACTGTCGGCGTTGTTTAATCCCACGGCGCCTTAGTAGATGGCCGGAAAGATTCGTTGTGTTTCCGTGGTTTTTTATTTGTCTTCTACATATTCTACAAACAGCGAGCGACTTATTTAGAACACCTCCGTGTTTGCAAAAGCCAAAATGTTTCCACTGGATCGATAAGTTGGTTTGTAAATGTCTTGCTTGCAGTCGTCTCCTCCACGCTGTGTTTTTTGTTGTCTCGCGCGGCTGCCGCTGCGTACTGATGACGTCACAGACAGGCAGACTGAATCAAGTAACGTTTAACGCGTCTAAAGTGCTAAAAAACAAACAAACAAACACGCATCCACACCGTTTTTGTACTTAAATCCAATGTGCAGTTTACAAGTATCAATACAATCGATTATGTACCATTTCAATCGATTTGTAATCGATATATGTCGTCCGGAATGCCGATTTGCGAAGCACAGATCGATTCAGTTGGAGCGCAGGAATATAAATCGATTAATCGATTCAGTAAATGAATCGTTACACCCCTAGTAAGGACCGTTCTGTAACTCTCACAATAGCAAGTCATCCGGCGGGCCGTCCAGACTCCGGCAGCGGGCCGCGAGTTTGACATATGTGCTCTACGCTGATGATGTATTATTATATTTGACGCAATCTGCTTCAACAATACCGCATCTAAAAGAACTCATCTCTCAATATGGATACTACTGAGGATACAAAGAAAGTGGTCTACGCTCCCTCTGTCCCTGCTCGGTCCTGAATATAATCACGGATTACATTACATTACATTACATTACATGTCATTTAGCTGACGCTTTTATCCAAAGCGACGTACAATAAGTGCATTCAACCAAAGGGTACAATTTGATGATGTGTACGGATTTCTTTGCACCGTCTTGATCAGATCAGAATCAGAAGCCATTTATTTCCATATATGTTACACATAGAGGAATTAAGGTATAAAATAAGAAAGTCTTTACATTGAATGTGCTAAATAAGAAGTAGACACTTGATGCAATGTGATTATATGATGCAAGTAGTGGGCGGAGTTAGTCAACCGAAAAAGGAATAAGTACAGTAGTATACCGCAACTTTAAACGGTAGCGTGCTGTAAAAAAATATTTTCTTCCAAGACATCAACAGTTGCTATATTTTACAGTATTCAACTGTATTGGCGATAACAGTATATTACTGTTGAGAATTTCTCATGATTTTACAGTAATTTGTTACAGTGTAGAATTAGACTTAAAACCATACAGCTATCCAAACTAAATGGAGGTCTTAAACTCCCAAACTTAGTACTACTTTTGGGATGCACAAATGAAACCTTTGGTAGCTTGGATTAAGAATAACAAATTTGGCTCTTTTTTTTTAGATCCGCCCATAAAAGAACCAGATCAAATCTGTAGCTAAATACAGTCAGTTTTGGGCTTCCAAAGTTTTTTTAATAGTTTCATCATTAACGAACATTGGATTCATGGAGACCTACGCACCAAACAATCACGACACAGGCTTAAGAAAGTTGTCAGATAAGGAGTCGTCATGGCGCAGGGGTAGAGAGGGTGCACCGGGAACCGCGAGGTTGGTGGTTCGAGCCCCGGCTGTCCCATGTCGAAGTGTCAGACACCGAAACCCTAATTTCTCCCTGGGCAAAAATGTAAAAAGCCATGGGTTATTACATTCAATGTAAGTCGCTTTGGATAAAAGACCTGTAATAATAATGTAATAATTAGGGACTGACTGACCTCCACCAGCTATTTCATGAGGACAACATCAAGACATTTGAGCAGCTGAATAAGGATTTCAATCTCCCGAAAACAAATTTACCTACAGTTGAAAAAGTTTCTAACAACACACAAAAGGTGGCCTTTTTTGTGAATATAAAAATATAAAAAGGTTTTCAATAGAGATACAGATGGGAAACGAAAATAAGAAGACAATAAGTAAGCTATATAGCGTCTTTCTATATATGAAACGTAATTCCCTACAAAAATATTGGAGATGGGAGGCGGAAATGAACAGGATCATACCACAGAATACCTGGGAGGAAATGTGCACAGAGGAACACTTAGTTTCAAATTCAAAACAATGGAAAGTAATTACCAGATTCCCCAAAACTGCAGAAATATTCGCCTAAATGGGCCCAAGACACTCAAACTTTGGCTGGCAGAACTGTGGAACACATGCAGCCAATCACACACATATATTCTGGCTATGCCCTAAATTAAGTGTAAAAAGTCTTTGATGCCCCCAAAGAGATCCCAACAGGACATCCAACAATATCCCACAGTAGCACTACTGGGAGCAATACCTGAAGAAAGAAATACCTTCTAAAGATACTACTCACTGCAGAATTGAAGGGTATAACTATCAGATGGCTACAGCTGCTACATATCCAAAAAGTATGGGACATCTATCAAATGGAATAACATATTCATTAAGGCTCCAAAATCTTTACAAAACGATGGGGTCCTCTCACAGCATTATTAATAAAATGAGGGTTATTACCGTATGTTGCTCGGCCCTCTGGCTGAACTGTGACTCGTTAATTCTCTCTATGCCCAAACATCATACACCACCCTCTTTGAACAGCGTGTGTCGCATCTACAATACTACACTCGGGAGTGGATAACGATTATTTATTCTTCCCTTGATTTTATTTCTTCTATTGTATTTCATCCCCTTTCTCTTGGATTGACCACAATTAAAGGAACAATTTTTGGCTCTGATAATGATCTGGTTGGGTAAATAGCAGAGGGGGTTATTAATCAGTTTCACCTGCATTGGTGTTAATGGAATTAACCACAGGTGCACTAGAGGGGCAACAATGAGACGACCCCCCCCAGGACTGGTTTTGTATCTAGAGGCCAATTCAAGTTTCTCCCTCTTGATCTCTAACTGTTTTTTCACTAGTGTTGGCTTTAGCTAGAGTCATTATCACTACTGGGAGCATGAGGCCATTTTTATAACCCTACAGAAGTTGCACAGATTTTTCAACTTCTCCAGGATGGAACATCCACGCTTGCCGTCTCAAGGAGATTTGATGTGTCTCCCAGCATAATCTCCAGAACATAAAGGAGATTCCAGGAAACAGGCAATTACTCTAGGAGAGCTTTTTTTTCCCTCTTGGGAGCTGGACAGGGTCATAGAAGGTTCTCAACCAGAGGTCTTCAACATTTTTCAAGCCAAGGTCCCCAAAACTGATGGCGAGGTGGAGCAGGAACCCCCTATTCTACGGAGTTTGGTCCGCCATCTTTTATTTTTGAGCTTCACGCTCTTTAGACGTGAGCATAAACGTGATCTGATTGGCTGGTGCCTGCGTGGTCGTATCCGCATGAAAGGAGCATTGAGTGAACCGGTGCCCAGCTTGAGAGCTGCTGAGGGAAGCTGATGTGTGTGTTGCGGACTGATAGATAACGTCTTCTCCATCAATTTATCCGTTCGCTTCAATATGTTGGATTCATGTTAATGTGTATTTAAAGACCATAAATAAAATTCTGATTCTGATTCTGAAGACATTTACATTTGTGGGGAAAAAAATTGTCTTATCAACCAAACATTTCGCGACCCCCCTGCAGTACCTTCACGGACCCCTTGAGGGTCGCGGACCCCCTGTTGAAGACCTCTGTCCTCAACCCATCAGCAGGGGCGATATCTCCTGCTTTGTGCAAGGAGGTTGCCCACTGCCCACTGCCCGAGCCCTGCAGAATGGCTTCCAGCAGGCCACTGGTGTGAATGTCTCTGTCCAAACAAACCCTCAGACTTCATGAGGGCGCCTCAGCGTGTCCTGTAGTGTGCCCTGTGCTCACTGCCCAGTGATTACAATTAAACTTTTTGACAACCCCAGTATATATATATGTGTATTTCCACCATACATAGTGTTTTGCATTGAGGCTAAGATGTTACAATTTGGTATCCTCTGAGCAGAGCACCTTCTTCTACATGTTTGCTCTGTCTTCCACATGGCTTGTGTTAAACTCCAAACATAAGGACAAAGGACAGATTAGTGGAGTACACAGTAATACAGCTGTGGATCTTTGCAGCTCCTCCAGAGTTCCCATGAGCCTCATGGTTGCTTCTCTGATTCATCTTCTCCTTGCCTGGTCATTTTGTATGGACGGCCTTCTCTTGGTGGGTTTGTGGTTGTGCCATGTTGTTTCCATTTTTTGATGATGGATTTTATGGTGCTCCGTGAAGTCTTCAAAGCTTGGGATTAGGGCTGCAACAACAAATCGATGAAATCGCTAAAATTTGATTATTTAAAGCGTTGGCAACAAATTCGTTGTGTCACGCGATTATTACGTCACTCAATGAGTGGCGGAGATCCACGCGGAGCAAAAAAATAAAAGCGCTGCGCTTTTATTTTTTTATTTTATTTTATTTTTTTGCTCAGCAAGCCGCGCCGGCAGTTGTTGTGAGTCACGCGACGCAGACACCGTTTTGACGTGAGGAATGTAACGAGCCTCCAGCAGCGCTGCTGCTGTTTTACTCGCCATCCAGCTGATCAAGCTAGCGTTAGCTCGTATAGCAGTTAGCAGGACTGAGACACATTTTTATTTACTCACCTCTTTTGGACCATTCGTTTTTTCAATCTGTTGTCTTGTATATATTTTGTGCTTTCTCCCATATCGGTTATTGTTGACAAATATATTTGTGTGTGTTGTACATCTTAATGCTGTCATATACGGCAGTCCAGTGCGCTTGCGCACATTTCGTGGGTTTTACGGTAGTTGATGTTATGCCTGTAAAGGGAGACACACTGTGATCCATTAAATCAACTAAGAAGCCTCTAATGCATTTATTTACAAATGCCATTTTAAATTAATCTCATAGCACTTTGTTGTTTTTTAGCTGTATACATTTACTTGCACTACAATGATGGTAATAATGTAATGAATAAGCTTCAAGTGAACATGGAGGTGTGAGTGTGAGAGTTTGTGAGTGTCGTATAGAGAACAAGTTCTGACGTTGAAACAAATCACAAAAACAGTAACATTTTCTGATTTGTATTTTCTTTTTTATAAATGATTATGTTCAAGGAGCAACCTGTACTTTCTGTATTTTTGCAAGGTGAATTTGCAGTTCTGTTTTAGAATAAAGGGTTGGAAATTAAAGCTTTTTAATGCTGTTTTTTAAAATCCGATTCATCGCTTAATCACAGAAATAATCGACCGATTAATCGATTTATCAAAATAATTGTTGTAGCCCTACTTGGGATATTTTTCTATAAGCTAACCCTGCTTCATACTCTAACCCTGGGTCAGCTCCTTGGTCTTCATGATGCTCTTTGTTCATTAACCCTTTCTAACAAACTCTGAGGCCTTCACAGATCACGTGTATTTTTCCTGACATTAAATAGCAGACAGGTGGACCCTATCTGCTAATTATGTGACCAGATCTTTATGAGGTGTTTTACAGTAAAGGGAGTGAATACTTATGCATTTAACACTTCAGATTTGTATTTTTAAATCATTTTGAAATCCATGTAAACTTACCCCCGACTTCCAAATGATGCACTATTTTGTGTTGGTCCATACATAAATTCCCAATGAAATACATTTGAATTCATGGTTATACCATGACAAAATGTATAAAAGTCCAAGGAGGTGAATACTTATGCAAGGCACTGTATGTGTGTGTGTGTATATCATTTGATGACTTTGTGAAACAGATTATTTTTTTGATCCCTGATCTCACTATCAGTTTGACATTTAGAAGCATTACAGCGGTTTTAATGCTCCTGAAACACACACGATATATTTATCTGTATATGTGTTGTGTTCATGGATTGTCAGTAAACCCTGATGAAGCTGTTTCAAATGGACTTCTCTCTGTCTCTCTCCCCTCCCCTTGTTTGCCCTTTAGTTTCCCACTAATGGGAGTAATCAGATCCACATCCCGGCTCTCAGTGTGGATGGTCTCTCTACCCCTGTGGTTCTGTCCCCTGGCCCCCAGAAGCCCTGAGTCCCCTCCGAAGGTTCGGAGGACAACTGGATATCCAATCCAACCAGGAACCATGTTGTTGCTTTTGGGAGATTCGATTGGCGAAGGAGTAAAGAACTTCTTCCTCTGCTGTAGTGAGAACAACAGATGTTTCTCTGGAACCCTGAACGCGTTGTGAAAAGTGGACCAGACAGATTATTTTCTTCTTCTGCGGATGCTGAAACGGCCGTAAAGGGCGTTTCCACCAGTCGCTGGATTATTTATTGGCGAGTTTCCTGGAATTATTCCTCTCCTGACCTTTGAACCCGAGCCTCGTTAATATGCATGAGGAAACCTTTTTTTATTTTGCTCTTTACCGTCTGTTTTATAAGAAAATGTTTATTTATATCGGTTTCCCGTTCCCAGCTGTGGGTATTTGAACGAAAATCCTCATTGAGGCTCCGGATTGGTCGCTACCCGGTGACTAAAGTTATTTTGCTTCGCTCTCATTGGCCAATTTTTCAAGGCCCGCCTTTCTCTTCTTATGCATGTTTTGTTATTGGACTGGAGTCCTCAGCAATGTTTTTGAACAAAAGAAGGGATATGATGACAGGTTGTATATTTTCTAAAAGAAGTTTTGACAATTTGAAAGAGGTTTCATTTTTATTGATGAATGACTGCAGATCTCTTTAATTACCTAACATCAGTCTGTCTTTCCACGTTGTTGCTGAACGCATTAAACTCGTTTCAATGTTCCTCTGCAGTGATGTTGCCTCAAGTTGTCATGACAGCAATGCTTCACATTCCAACGGGGACGGAGCGACGTGAAGACATGAAGACCTCAAGACGACCTGAAGACCTAAAGACAACTCGACACAACCTAAAGACCTTAAGACGACAGCAAGTCCAACCCACTGCTCCTGTTACGTTTAGTAGATTGGGACAGCAGCTTTTCTGCAGTAACTTTCATCTGGACCTGGAGACCTAAAGGCAACTCGACATAACCTGAAGACCTTAAAAAGTCCAACCCCCTGTTAAGTTGAGTAGATTGTACAGTGACTGTTAAAGCTCCTCAGAAGTAGACCACCAGCTTGGGTAGAAAGCCTGAGGAGCTTTTCAACTTTTGACAATTCTGTCGAACGAAAAATCTGCCAAACACAGTCTTTGTTCAGACTGAAGCCAACTCTTGTTGCTGCTACCTGAGCTCTGGTGTTAACCACGATAGCCACGGTAACCTGACCTGACCTGACTGTTGTTGCCGCCTTGCAGGTTTCTCATTAGGATCCTCCCTATGACTTGTCGTAGAGGAACCTATTGTATTTTAAGGATTTAATATTATTCTCTCACAGTTTGTTTGCCTTTTGGGGGGCTTTATGATATACAAAAAGTTGTTAAATTTGGCATGCATATAAGGACTGGAGGTAAATTTGATCATTTTGGTGTATAAAGAAATTGCCACCAGAGTACCACAGTAGGCCAGTTTTTCCCCCCAATGCCCGATTGACTTGAAAACACATGTGCTCTTGGACATGCTCTACAAAAAAGTCAATCATGGTATGCAAATGCACCAAACTCGATTTTCCGCCATTTTGAATTTGGTCAAAAATGAATTTTGCCATTTCTCCTAAACGCTGTGTCCGATTGTCACGTAATCTTCAGTTCATCATCATTGATTCAAGGTCCCCCTGGATCATAAAATCTTATTATTTTGAGAAGATATGGGCTAATGAACTTTGCAAGGAGTGTGGCTTAATCTGGCAAGACACATAACTTCCAAATGACTAACCCTCACCAAATTGATAAGATATGTAAACATTGAATGTATGAACACGCCGTCATTTTTAATAATATTTTAATAATATGCGCTGCAGTTAATCGTTGAATATCTGCATTTTTTGCCTATTTTCATTGTTTTTTGGAGTTGTTAAGGACCAAACTCCTCCCAGAGATTAAACCCGATTCTTTTCAAATTTGGGTGTGATCTTGACCGCCTGCATAAAGCATGAAAAAATACTATTGCAAAATTCCACAGTGTGCCATGAAATGAAGTGGTTTTGAATTGGCCATACATAATAATAATAATACATTTTATTTATAACGCCCTCTTCATCAACAGATCTCAGAGTGCGACGGAGATGGCATAATATAGGAAAAACATAGTTAAAATAAAGTAAAAGCTAATAAAAACATAGGGGCAAAAAAAAACGTAAGATAGAGTAAAAAACACCTTCCTGAATAAGTAGGTTTTTAAGCCAGTTTTAAAAGAGTCCAGTGACTGTGCTTCCGTCAGGTGGTCAGCGAGACTGTTCCATTTGCGTGGGGCTGCAGAGCAAAAGACCCGGTCGCCCATGGTGCGGAGCTTGGTGTTGGGGACCCGGAGCAGCGAGCTGCTTACAGATCTGAGGGTGCGGGTGGAAGTTTGGGGAGTCAGTAGCTCTTGCAGATAGGGAGGTGGATGTCCATTTATGCATTTATGAGTGAGTAGTAGAACTTTGTGGTCAATCCGGAATGAGACGGAACCAGTGTAGTGAGTGTAGGATGGGTGTTATGTGCTCATATTCATTTGCATTGTTTTTATGTATTGTAGTTTCAGCATATTCTTGCCAGTGATTCCAGTGAAGAGCGAATTACAGTAGTGCAGTCTTGAGGAGATAAAGGCAGGGCAAGCTTCTCTGCATCTGACAGGGTCAAAGTGGGCCGGAGTTTGGAGATGTTTTTGAGATGATGGAAGGAGGTTTTGCACAGGTATTTGATATGGTCATTAAAGGTCAGGTGAGGGTCACCTAACTCCCAGATAACCCAGGTAACTGGAGGAAAGGGGTATGACCTGACTGTCAAAGGTGAGATGGATAATGGAGGATGACTGAACCTGGTGTGGAGTGCCAACCAAAAGGACTTCTGTTTTGAAACTGAGAAAGTTGTTGCTTATCCATACCTTTATCTCCCCAAGATAGGCGGTGCGACATGACATGGCTGCAAAGGGGCTTGGGGCAGTCTTGATGTAGAGCTGTGTGTCGTCAGCATAACAATGAAAGGACATTCCTTGTTTGCTGATGACACGGCCGAGGGGGAGCATGTAGGTGATAAAGAGGATGGGGCCAAGAACCGACCCTTGCGGAACACCACGGGAGACCGGGAGCAGTCTGGACTTGTATCTTTCCAGTGAAACGTATTCACTTCTGCCAGAAAGGTAGGATTGAAACCTACTTGAGTGCATAGTCTGATAGTCCAATGGTGGTGCGGAGGCACTCCAGCAAGATCCACTGTATCAAATGCAGCAGTCAGGTCCAGGAGGATGAGAAGTGAGGGTGATGCAGCATCAGCAGGTCATTCGTCATCCTGAGCAAAGCTGTTTCTGTGCTGTCAGCTGAATGGAATCCTAACAGAAATGTTTCAAACAAGTTGTTGTGCTTGAGGTGGTCCTGAAGTTGAGAAGCAACTACCTTCTCTAGCACCCTGGACAGGAAGGCAACGTTGGAGATAGGTCTATAGTTGGCTGGAACCTCCGGGTCCAGGGTGGGCTTCTTGAGGAGAGGACACATGACAGCAAACTTAAGAGCAGGTGGGACACAGCTGGAATGAAGGGAAAGGTTAACAGCTCTGCTGATGAAAGGACTGAGTGTGTACAGTAGATGTGACTTGATCAGAGGAGTGGGAATGGGAGCCAGGGTGCAGGTACAGCATGTCATTTTTCTAAGGATTTCCTCAACATCCTCCTGAACGTCAGCGAGGTGTAGAGGAGACAGCACACTGGCAGAGAAGGTGTTGGTGTCAGAAGAGGTGAAGAGCTGGACATGAGAGAGGGAATGTTGTTGACCTTGGATCTGAAAAAGTCAATGAACCTGTTCCACTGCTCCTCTGTAGTCTCAGTTGAAAAGGATGGTTGTGGCCTCAAGAGATGGCTTATGGTGGAAAAAGGCTGTCTAGAGTTGCCAGGGGTTTTGTTGATTAGGCTGGAATAGAACTGTGAGCAAGCAACTTTAAGAGAGTTGGAGTGGGCCCTCTGATGCTCTCGGAAAGCCATTATCTAATCTGCTCCTTATTTCTCATGTGTCATGACATCCTTACTCTGTAGACAGCCAAACTATAAGTATGGTTATAGCGCCACCTGGTGGCAACATAGTTACATGTTTTTTTACTTTATACTCTGCTCCTCGCAGATTAATCAGATCCCTCTCAAATGTTGTCAGAAAAGACTTTTGCAAAGCGTCATTCTCAGCATTGCTCCACGTGGTTAACGACAACTGACTCGCGGGCGCTGTGTCCGACGGCTGCAGGCGTTCTCGGCCGCGTTTGTAGCCGTCCGGCCAGTGCACTCATATTTACACACATACATTTACGTACGCAGTAGGGTTGCCACCCGTCCCATAAAATACAGAATCGTCCCGTATTTGCGAATAAAATAGCGCGTCCCGTTTTGAATCAATACAGGACGGGGTTTGTCCTGTATTTTCCGAGTTGTCGTCAATACAACATTCCATGCAAATAATCCCACTCGAATTCTGTGAAGACTCGTCCTATTCTGCCCCTTTTTGAATAATACTCGCTGCCATCGTTGGTTTGATTGGCCGTGAACCTGAAACAAACCAATGAGAGTCAGAGGAGGGCGGGACTCTTGGCGGATTGTCGATTTGAAAGAACGGCGGAAGTGGCTCCCAATACCCCCGCGTCCAGCTCTGAAGCCACCACACCCCGTCGGCCGTGTCCCCCCCCCCCTCCCGCCCGTCGGTAACATCTTCCGCCCCACGTCAGCTGCAGCGTCCCTTATTTTTCTGTACTAAAGGTGGCAACCCTAGTACACACACGCACACACACCAGCTGATCAGTTTTTTACTAAACACAATTTAAAGGGAAGAGATGCAGGAAGTTTAGATTAGATAAAGAAGATAGTTTCCGGTTTAAAAGAGTTTTCACAATAAAAAGATGCTAAAAGGAATTAACTTCTTCAGACTTCACAGTAGAAAAAAGTAGATTTAATCTAAATCTTTTTTAAATAGAATTCCGTCTTCACAGGAAAGACGAAAATATTGATGATTCTGGGTAAACGGTTATGATTGAAATAAAACATCAGTGATATTCTTCTCTTTCAAAATTCTACTTATTTCTCTGCAGATGTTATCATTTCTGACATTATTATATAATAATTGTATTCATTAGTCAGATTAAACCAGGTGACTGATCAGCTGTTTAAAGGGTTTATATATATATATATATATATATATATATATATATATATATATATATATATATATATATATATACACACACACACACACACATACCTACCAATAAAGAATAGAATAATAAAGATTATGTTCATCCTCAGATCAGCTCCTGGTGGTGAGATTTCCCAGCCTCGGCAGTGCCCGGAATGCAGCACTGAGCCATCGTGTCTCAACTGTTCTCTACTTTTACAGCATGACTTTATTTTTCTACCAAAGAAATGCTTATTTTGACTGAATTAGACGAAGCCTTATAGAAGAAGTAGCCATTTCCAGAGAAATGAGGAACTTTGAACAAGGGTTTCTCAGATGTCTTTTAGCATTGATGAAACGTTTCTCTACAACGGCGGAAGAAGAACGTTTGTGGCTTCACGTGGTCAGTCACTTGTCATGTGGTGCCCTAGATGGAGCGGAAGGTCTCCTGTCCTTTAATTATAATTTCTTTATCTCTGGCCTTGTTTTTTCTTTTGCCAGCACACCATGAAGAATGTTTTCATATTGTTTAGGACAATGATGCATTATGGGTAGTGTTCAACACTTTACATAAATGGAAATACACAAAAAAATTAAAATAAAATAAAAACTTTTTTAACAAAGTTACTTGTTACTAAGTACTGTGTTACCGTTGTAACAGTACAAATGCCACAGTGTAGAAGTACTTGGTTAAAGTGGGACATTATTATTTTGCTTGTTGGTGTTTGATTGATGGATGGTGATTTCACAGTGAAGCTCTCTCTGATTAGACAATGACCTGGGACTAACATGGCCAAAAGTGTGTGGAACCCCCCCCATTCCCTCTTAAACTGATTAAACGTATTGATCAGAGAGTTACTGTGTGTTTGACATGTGTGAGGGCTCCAACACATGCTTAACCTTCTGTTTTTAGGGTTTGATAACTTTATTGTTAAAGCCTGCTGCGACCTGATTGGTCGATGCTTGTGTCCTAATATTGTTTGTGTGTAAAGTAGAAACACCAACGTTATAAATACTAATTGATTCGGGCGGACCACATGCTATTGGCCGTGTGTTGTGTTGATGTCCCATGATCCTCTGTAGCAGGATGAAGTCCTGAGAAAAGATAAATCGTCTTACTCTTTTTCTATCAGATGTTTCTGTGTATTTAATCTCGATATAATCTATAATATTTTGTCCGGCTGAGGAGTCTTAATGACGTCTCGTTTCTGTAGCCTATCGTTGCTGTGCCCTCCCCAGCTGTGATTGTTAGGGTGGTTTATAGATGTAATGGGGCTTGCTTTTTATTTTTCTGAGTTCTACGTGTCATTTACTGGAGATATTAAAAGATATTTTTTATGGACATGGCTTTGGTTTTTCGGGAGATGATTTATTAAACACACACACATAACCACAAATCTACAAACACTTTCTTTGTTTCTTTGTTTGTTGATCTTTGTTTAGATGTGTTTAGATATAACAGCTGAACAGTTGTACAGCTGAAACTATCCATTAACATTCAATTTTTTTTCATTATTAGTTGCTTATTATTCAATTAATATTGAGTTTAGTTATTTATTTACACTTTTCTGATTGTACTTTGATACTTTTGTGTTTTAAACATTAACACTTTATAAATATTAAACCAGGAACATCTGGTTTGAATGGGACAGATTTTACTGATCATTCAACACTTAAGCTACATTGATGTACTTTTACTCCAATTTAATGTAGTGTGCTTATGCTTTACTGCAGAAATGGTTGTCTGGCTTGTTTTCTCTCTCTCTCTATACATATATATATCATATATTTATGAATAGAATATTATATATATATAGTATTATATTCATATTAACGCTGACTCAGAAACACTCTACTACTCACCAGGTGACGTAGGTTAAGTCTCTGAGGGGTCAGAGTAATGGGAGACACTGGTATTGAGCCTCAGACTGATTTACTGTATCTCTATGACATCATCAGCGACATCATCTGTGATGTCACAGCTGTTCCTGTGTTTCTTTTGTTATTGATTTTTTTTAGATTAGATATGTTTTTGTCAACGTGATGGTTTCATCAACATGATGAGGTCATCAATGTGATGATGTCATTATCAGTCGTTTTCAGGTGTTTCCTTCTGTTGATGAAAGTATACCTTTAGATTTAAAGGTTTGTTTATTCCAAACTATTGAAAACTGGTTTAACGATTCGTCCTCCGGGATATATTTCTGTTGTTGTTATAGCTTATATTGTTGTACTACTTTGTATATTTGTACTCTGTGTACTTTGTTTACTTGTACAGCGCAGGCTTCGCGTCAGGAGAAGAGACTCCGAAAGAAATGCACAGACTCATCAGGGGAATTTGGAGCATTACGTCATGTTTGTAGCTTCATCCCCCCCACACACACACATATAACCGCTGTGCAGCATTCGAGTTGTGATTGGTCCGTTGTCTCTTCTCTTCTATGAAGCACACTGGCTGATCCCGAGTCATGCTGCGGACCTGATAGAGGGCGGGGGTAAAAGCTAAAAGCGGCAGCAGCGGGACCCGAACCGAGCACCGACTCTCCAGCTTCTACCGGACCTGGCTCCTGTCTACCAGACGCGGCTCTTCTTTACTGGACCCGGCTCGGTGATTGGTGGGGCTCCTGAGGTGAGGACGTGGGCGGCTGTCCACCGACTCACGATAGCGCGCGCGGTGCTCTAAGGGGAGATCGCTATTAATAATAGTAGTACAAATAATAATAGTAATAATTTAAATCATTCGGTTATAAACCTATAAACCGAGAGTCTTCAAACAGTCTCAGGTCGCTGCTGTTACAATGATCTGAATTATCTATTGTACGACGGTTCGTGAACGCATCCCTCAGCAGGTTTTAAGATACATAAAAGTACATTGTAATAATTAGAGACGAGGAAAACAATGATTACGTGTACTGTCACTATATTACTATCTTTGGCCTATTGGTTTAAATGTAAGACCAGTATGTATATGTTTATGTCTATACCGAATATATATATATATATATTCGGTATATTAGGTAACTATTAGGTTTAGTATTAGCTGAAAGATAACGGGAAAACTACTAATAAAATAATATGTATATATTTCGACATGTTTCTGTGACGGTACACATGGAGTCCGAAAGTAGTTAGCTTAGCATAAAGACTTTAGGGGAGAGCAGGGTTGCTGCGTGTTGATTGTCTCAACTTGATCAACATGTTTTATTTCGTTTTATATTTTATGGTAAAACAAAGAAACATTTACTCACTCAAGGTTTAGTTCAGTGTCCTTTCCTTGTCTCCTTTATTGTGTCCTCGTCTTGGCTCATCTACTTGTCACCTGTCCTATTGTCGTGCCCTAATCTCGCCATCTTATCCCCTCCCCTCTCCTCTCCTCCTCCCGTCTCGTCCTCTTGCCTCCTCTCCTTGTCTCTTATCCTCTTCTCCTCTCTTCCTCCTCTCCTCCTTTCTTTGCCTCCTCTCTTCGTCTCCTTTCCTCAGAAATGATGGGATCAGTGCATTTGTCATAGACTCGTATAAATAAAATTTAAAAATGTTTACTTCAGAGGACATTGTTTCACATTTGCGACATTTCCATGACAACTGTGTTCCGTTCTTGATTCTGCTCTTTTTCTCTTTGTTCTTGCTGTGTAATCTTCCTATCGTGGTTAAAAAAGTCTTTAAACTGATGAACACGTTTAATATTCATGATTCTGCATAACGAGTACTTTTAGTGCTATTAAATACAGTACACTACTTTACTAGTATACGGTGGTTGGAGTAGTTTTACTGCAGGGATGTGTGTGACACCGCTCAGAGTTCACTAACCGGCCCTTCTCCAATCACAGCCTCTTCAGACACTTGACAAGGCGTTCACAGCTTGTTAAATTATTAAAATGGACTCATCAATATTCTATCTGCTGAGAGGCCGAGGAGGAGAAAGAGAAGATGTGTTCAGATGTGGGAGCAGGGTGAACCTCCTTCACTATGTTAACAAGAAGAAGGAGGTTCAGGTCTCCGTGCTGCGTTCAGAGTCAGTAGAGAAAGTGAGGTGCACCACTTTAGAGGTGCGTCGTTTAGTTTCTGAGAAATTCACTGAATTTATTAACAAATATTCAGCATTACAACATAGTCAAAAGTTGTTTTAAGATCAATAATAATAGTCCTATTAATTATTTTAATGATAGCAATAATTCTCCTGTTTTGACTTCTTTGTTGTTTTTCTAGCAGATTAAAGTCTGACTCAAAGTTATGTGACTCTTGAGAGAACTCATGTAGAGGTGAACAAATTACAAAAACACTCAGCGTGGTTACATGGATTCCAATAACTGGCTTAGTCGGACTGAAATCGAGTTATCCGTTTCATATAAACACCTTTGTCCGACTACGTGCGGTCCGACTACGATCCGACTAACACCCCTGGATAACTCGATCTGATGCTCTGTGCTGTGCTACTATTAGCATCATGCAGACAGTAGAGGGATGTAGCTTCACCTTGCTCTTCGCTCGCCATCTTTCTCCTAATGTTGATGTTGTTGTTGTTGGTAGTGGTGAAGCGCTCAAGCGGAAATGGCTGTATCACAACTAGTTGTAATGAAAACAGCGCCACCTATCGTATCGGATATGACATGCTTTCAGCCAATGATTCGATTTATTCACTGCCATGTATATTGGGATAATAGCACCTTCCCCGGAAAGATAGCATAGTCCGACTAAGCAAAGATTCCAATTATACCATCATGTAAACACACTGACTGTCAAACCCGTGCACCATGATCCGTGCACAGACAGCTGCTGCTTCACTTATCAGACTGGAGGATTTTTCATATTTTATTTGTTGTCTTACTAAAATAATAGCAAATATAACATAGACCAAATGATGTCACTCCCTGGCTGGTCGCCATGGCAGCAGAAGAAACATGTCCCAGAATCCTGCCACACAGTGTGTGTATTGTTGCGTGCGTGTGGCCTGTGTATGCGTGTGTGGTCGGATCACATCTGGAGACTTTCTGTCCCTTTTGTGGATCAAATGAAAGGCCATGTTTCTTAAATCATTATATTTTAAGTGTAAAGACTTGTGAGTAAAACTGAACTTATGATCGGCCGGTGTCAGGTCTTCAAACCTACGAAACTTAATGCACCTTAACGCAAACATATCCCAAAATTAGTTTGACCTTATCTAAGTAAGCATAAACCCAAAAGTAGAAAGACAGCTAGAAGTAAACCAGAAATGTCTCAAGCAACCGAACTTCTGTCATTAGTTCTGTCTTTGCTCGACCTAACAATATGGTTTAGTTATCTCAACCTAACTAAGTAGTTGTGTTTACAGATTACAAACTGATGAAAAGAATGAATTATTTCTACTGAGATGTTAATAATGACATCGTATCCTGTGTGCTTCCATCAAGTTGTGGATGTGACCCGCCTCATCTGGGGTTCAGCGGGAAGTTCAACCAACACAAACTCTCTGTGGCGCACCCAGTGCATTATGGGATTTGCAGCATTTACCCCCCTCCTCCTCTGTGTGGTGACATCCTCAGTGTTTGCCGGAGTGGTCGGTATCAGTCAGGGTAAGTAGCGGTTCTTTAGACGTCTGATGGACACATGGAGATCAATGTAGATTCTGAAGTGTGCGTGTGTGCTGTGTGTGTCCTCCAGGTGGCGCTGTGTGGTGTCCTCTGCTGTGTGTGTGTGAGACCAGACCCTGGTACACGCCTCAGTCCATTTTCCACCAGGCCAGAACCGTGGACTGCAACGAGCTGCATCTCCACCGGGTTCCAGCCAACGTCTCCTCAGATACTCAGGTGAACGTCAAATTAACAATTAGATAATTAACCCAATAATATTTGTTTGTGATTACGTTATAACTCCGAGACACGTTTCAGGTTCTGTTGCTGCAGAGCAACAACATCTCCTCCATCGACATGGAGCTGCAGAGTCTGACCAACTTGACAGAACTGGACCTGTCCCAGAACCATTTCACCCAGGTACCGCAGGTTTGCTACAGGTTCTCCTCTACGTCCTCCTCTATGAACTCCTCTATGTCCTCCTGTCTTCTTCATATCCTCCCCCAAGTTCGTCCACTTCCTCCTTCAGTTTTTCCACCACTTTGTCCATGTTCTCCTGCATATTATTTTCACTTTTGCCACAACGTTCTCAACCACTTTCTCCTTCGCATTCTCCTCCACCTTCTTGTTCATATTCTCCACACTGCTGTATGACTTGCTCCAATATAGCATGGATAAAACACTGATGCCTTGGTTGTCAAGGTTCTTTGATTAACTAATTTGTCTCTGTTCCCAGGTGAGCTCCATGGGTCTGTCTTCTCTGGGCCGGTTGGTGACTCTCTACCTGGAGGAGAACTACATTGAGGAGTTGGAGGACCTCAGTTTGAGGAATCTTTCCAGTCTGGAGGAGCTTTACATTAACCACAACCACATCTCCTCCATTGGACCTAAGGCTTTCACTGGACTTACCAATCTGCTACGGTATCTTGTTAGTCTTTGACCTTCCAACACAAATCAAAGGGCACACAGAACCTCCTCAGTGATACCTGAATCCTACGAAGACCATTAGAGCCTCTTAAATTACCCTCTAGACAGTGACCACAAAATTCAGTTGTTTACCCTTTGAATCTCCTCACTGAAAAATAGTCTAACCCGTTATGAACTTTAAAATATCACAAGAACAATCTTAATAACCCGAGAACCTCGTCATCGACCACTAGAACCACATTAAGAACTTAAAAATCCCCTAGCCATCGCCATGAATATCCAGTCTCTTACATGAACCGTGTGGATTCCCCAGTAACCTAATGAACTACCCTGCCCTCACGTATAAAGACCCACTGGAACCTCTTCAGAACCAAAGGAAGCACCAATGGGTACCCAAAGAGTTAAAAGGCCCTTAGATACACCTCAATCATTCCTAGAAAGTCCCTAAATGATCATTAGAACCAGTGGCGACTGGCCCGTAGACTGCCATGGGCGTGGCCCCACCTTGTGTCACAAAAAATGTATATATATATTTTTTGTCAAATTAAAAATTACTCGGGCCAGGCCCAAAAGAGGTGGGTCTAAGAAGCAGAAAAGCACAAAAGAAAACGATACAGAACACCAGGACACACATGGCTAATGCCACTACCACAATCTGTACATGTTCTATGAGGTTTTATTTAAATATATTTAATTGTAATATATTTATCCTTTATTATTATTATGAATAAGATGTCCTTATTATGTTAAACTGATGGAATACATTTAAAATATTTAACAAGGATTTTTCTGAAACTGATTGGCTGGCCCTACCAAAAAAGAATTCCACCAGCCGCCACTGATTAGAACTCTCTGAAGAACCACTAAATCCTTCTTAGTGAGATAAACCACCTGAGTAAACCCTAAAGACCTGAAAGACCTTTGGATCCACCCATGTTCAACATTTTGCAGAAACCATATAGATTCTCCCGAGTAGCATAGAGGATGACCTTATGGTCATATAGAACCTCTTGAATGATCATCAGAAACCGCTAAAGAGCCACTAGAAGATTCTACGATCACTCCTTAGTGACCGTAGAACCCCCTAAAGAACTACCGCCCTCTGCACTGCCTTCTAGGCTCCACCTGAACTCAAACCGGCTCGTGGCCATCGACAGCCGCTGGTTCGAGCCCCTCCCGTACCTGGAGATCCTGATGATCGGGGAGAACCCCATCCTGGGTCTAGAAGAGAAGAACTTCTGGCCTCTGTCTCGCCTCCATAGCCTGGTCCTTGCTGGGATTGGCCTGACCTCTGTCCCTTCCGCGGCCTTTCTGGGCCTCGACTACCTGGAGAGTCTCTCCTTCTACGACAACCAGCTGAGGTGAGTATCTGCGCCGCGGGTTGGAGTCCCTGTGACTGTCTCTTTCTGTGATACTGGTGTGACATCCTCCTCTTCTTACTCCTCTGTACAGGTCGGTTCCTCGGGGCGCCCTGAGTGTGCTCCCCAGCCTTAAGTTCCTAGACCTGAACAAGAATCCGATCAGCCGGGTTCAGCGGGGAGATTTCCAGAACCTTCTGCACCTGGAGGAGCTCAGGTGAGTCTGAGGAGTCGTGGATATGATGTTCAGTGAATAGGGTTAGAACGAGGAGAAGACGCCTCACTCCGTTCTCTCTTGGTTTGAGAGTGGCCTTTCTGTGTGGAGTCTGCATGTTCTCCCCATGTCTGCGTGGGTTCTCTCCGGGTTCTCAGGCTTCCTCCCACAGTCCAAAGACATGCTCTGGGGATCAGGTTGATGGTGACTCTAAATTGCCCGTAGGTGTGTGAATGTGAGTGTTAATTTGCAGATGGAAGGATGGATGGAAATTGTACTTATAATGACACTTATCTATAGAAAATTGTAAATTGGCTTATTTGATAAAATTGCACTTTCTTGTTTCTTGCTCTTCTGAGTTTGTATCCCTATGGTTGAATGCCCTTTATTGTAAGTCGCTTTGGATAAAAGCGTCAGATAAATGACATGTAATGTAATATTTTATTTATTATTAGAAATAATACTAGTAACGCTAATGATCGTAGTAATCATAACTTACTATTCATAATGATAATGAATATAATTTTTGTTATAACAATATCAGAATGTTTTGATTGTTTCAGCCTGAACAACATGGACAAGCTCCTGATGGTGGAACGAGCAGCTTTTAAGAACCTTCCGGAAATTGTTAAACTGGAAATCTGCAGCAACAAGAAGCTGTCTTACATCGACCCCAAGGCCTTCAGGTCTGTCTGTCTGTCTGTCTGAAAATTCTAAAATATACCTTTTTTGTATATATTTTTAAAAAGTTATCTTTTCTGCTCACGTCCCTCCACTCGTTGTCTCCTCCTCTCCTCTCCTACCGCCCTCCTATTCCCTCAACTCCTTGTCTCATCACTTGCTCCCCTATTCTGCTCCTCCTCATCAGTGAGCTGTCCTCCCTGCGAACCCTCCTACTCCACAGTAACCAACTGACCCTCCTATCTGGAGACCTCCTCTCCTCCCTCCCTTCTCTGGAGGAGGTGTCTCTTCACTCTAACCCTCTGAGATGCGACTGTCTCACCTCCTGGGGCCCTCACCTCGGCAACCAGTCGCACCTCAAGGTGCTTGAGTCCCCCATCACGCGTTGCTCCTCCCCGCCTCACCTGATTGGTCGGGAGCTGCAGGAAGTGGTGGGTTCCGGATGGGGTGGGGCCGGAGGCGGCGCTAACAGCTGCCTCCCCCACATCTCCCCCCACGCCTTCCCCCCTACCATTAACGTCAGCGCAGGGCAGCCAATCACACTGGAGTGCTGGGCAGATGCTGCCCCCCCCCCCCAGTTCTACTGGGTGACACCCACTGGAGACAAGGTAGGCGTGGTACGTTGTCACTGGTGTCGGCACTACAGACAACCGAAGGTGAGGGTTTTTTTTCTGTTTCCTCCTCACCGGGTCAGGTGAGCTTGGAGGCTGTGGCTGGACCAATTGTATCAGAGGAGGGGCTCGCCCTGAGTAGCAGCAGCAAGAAGAAGAAGCACCATGTGTTGGAGCCCGGAGCGTTGGTGATTGAACATGCTCAGCCGTCAGACGCAGGTCAGCACTCAAAAAAATAACTTTGTGCAAACAACGTCAATAACAAAAATAAAGAAACTTGAACGATGGAAACAAAACAAAACACAAACTGTGGTTGAGCCAAGAGGAGTTTATTTCCCCCTAAACATACAGAAAGTATAAGGATAAAATAATCACCCCTTTTTAAACTTATCCTTTTTCCCCCTTTCCATTCCATTAAAAATACAATTTTTACTAGGGGTTTAACGATTCATCCACTGAATCGATTAATCGATTTATATTCCTGCGATCCAACTGAATCGATCTGTGCCTCGCAAATCGGCATTCCGGACGACATATATCGATTACAAATCGATTGAAATGGTACATAATCGATTGTATTGATACTTGTAAACTGCACATTGGATATAAGTGCAAAAACGGTGTGGATGTGTGTTTGTTTGTTTGTTTTTTAGCACTTTAGACGCGTTAAACGTTACTTGATTCAGTCTGCCTGTCTGTGACGTCATCAGTACGCAGCGGCAGCCGCGCGAAACTCTGAACAACAACAAAACAGCGTGGCGGAGACGACTGCAAGCAAGACATTTATAAACTAACTTATCGATCCAGCGCGTGGAAACATTTTGGCTTTTGCAAACACGGAGGTGTTCTAAATAAGTCGCTCGCTGTTTGTAGAATATGTAGAAGACAAATAAAAAACCACGGAAACACAACGAATCTTTCCGACCGTCTACTAAGGCGCCGTGGGATTAAACAACGCCGACAGTCAGGACCTCTAGCAGCGTCACCGCTGCAGCAGCAGCAGGTAACTCCAGCTCTGCAGACACCTCAGGCCTGGCTGAACTCAACATCACAGTAACAATTGCCAAGTTTAGCTATAAAGACATGCAACCCTACAATGTGGTTGAAAATCCGGGGTTCTGTGAATTGATCCAAATACACATAATTATTGTGTAATGTTTACATTGAAAATGGCACTTGATTCAAATAAAAGGTTAATACCAACAATTGATTTGCCATCAATTGTTGTTTGCTTGTTTATAATATCCATAATTAATTTAAACCTGATTTCCTTACAAGAAACAACAGGGATCTCAGAAACTTTGCCTCGACTGTCCAGTAAAGTTACTGAATCGATTTCAAGTCACTGAATCGAATCGAATCGTTCTAAATGAACCCAGATCCTCCATGAATAGAATCGGCAACCATGAATCGCGAATCGAATTGTTGTTAAAATGAATCGTTACACCCCTAATTTTTAATGAAATTTAAAAAAACTAAAACATCTGGCTCCTCATAAACTAGACTTTTATGATAGACTTTCTGTCGGCAAGCTCATCAGTTGTCTGAAAAATAACAATTGGACATAAAATAAAAATGTGTGCTGACCACGGTAGAAAAGGGGTAGAAATTGGTGACCAATTTGTATTTTGGTAAAAAGTGGAAAGATGAAACCACATCATCAATGGCGGCTTGGTACATAGAGGGCAATGGGGCGTGTATATTATATATATATAGCATTTAGCATTTTCTTGTTTGATATATTAATACATTTTACAAATAGTCAATATTTGTATTTTTGAAACGTGGATTATATACCCGGTAATACTTGTAAATTAAGATATGCGCAAAATATATGCTTTTCCTGCGCGTCCTCTCCACTTGTCTGCATGTCTCAGCTGGGCTCGGGTACGGTCCCAAAGCCACGAGTCTATTTACAATTGATTCAAATCTTTTTTGGGGGATCTTTAAAAAGAAGATATTTAACAAAAGACAATATAGGTAAGGGAGTCTCACACGCAACAAAAAGAAATGGGTTGCTTAATGTCTCCTTCCTTACCTGTGCATGTATCTAGTGCACCTCAGGGGTATAGCGCAGGTAACTGAAGCGTAACTTAGCAGGCTAAAGCCCTCCAGGTTCAACGCCACCAACACTAACGGAAGGCAAAGCACTCTGCCGCAACATGTTGGCTAACCTAGCTAACGTGTTAGCTAACCTAAGTATTGGTTTGTTACTAGCCAAACCAGCCAATACGGCGACATAAAACTTTGTAGTACTAGGGTTACTAGTCCTACTGTACTACTACTGTACTCGACTTTCACTACTTGGTAGAGTTGACATTTTGAGTTAGTTCAACTTTTTTTAAAGGTATTTGTTTTTAATTAACTTTAAAAAAAGGACAACAGATATATGAAGATACATAGGTGACCTTTCCTCCCCCTCAGGTGTGTACACCTGCGTAGCGTGGAACATGGAGGGAGCTGACACAAAGAGCGTCTCGATACACCTACAGGGATCCTTGGACTCGTCGTCCAGTTGGGTGGCGTTGTTGCCGGGGAACCAGTCCAGTGCTGCAGCCTCTCTGGTGGTGCTCGCCAAGGTACTGACTCTATTCTATGAACATATTAGTTGGTGTTATTATTTAATTTAAAAACATTTCTTCTATTAGATTAACTTACTATCAACTAGTCATATGACGCGTGTCCTCCATCTCTTGTGCAGGTGGTGCACGCCCAGTCAGTGGTGTTGGAGTGGAAGTTGTTTTCCGGTGGTAGACCTACTTCCACGGGTCAGAACCAGCAGGGCGTCGCCCTTCCTCTGGCCCGCTGGACCAGTGCCACTGTGCACATCGACAACTCCCAGATCAGCTACACTGCCAAGGTTAACTCCCCCACAGAGCCACGCCCACAGAGAGGCTAGCCACACCTTCTGATAGGTTAGACAGACAATTGCGACCTGAACACCAGTGAACAAGATACGTCAGAGATGACGAGGAACAATGAAAAGAAATCAACCCATAGATAGATACGTTTTTTTTTTTAAAGAAAAGTAGGCCTGTTCCCCCCTACACTCTCCCCGGTCAATGCTCTGACAAAAGCCCAGACATGGAGCCACCAGTCTCCTCAGTTCCTGGTAAAATCGGTCTGAGAGCTGGACGCATTGCTCTTAATGTGCCGGTAATGATGGTAATTGATGGTAAATTATGGTTGTAGCTGGTTGTCATCTACGGTCCACTACGATTACCGAAGGGGGGCGTTTGTGTTTTGACAACGTTTTATCTCCTAATTTCGACTTTTTATCCCCTTACATTAGTGCGGAAATGGGCTTCTATAGTTGTGTGGATGCATAACTCCAGCCAATCCAAAGACGGGGTTTGTAACCAATCAGATGTAGAGACCATGGTGACTGGCTCCGCCCCCTCACTGTCAAAAACAAAAGCAGCCAGTGCGTAGAAAACACCTTCGATCGCGAGCAGAGATTAACCTCGCAAGCGAGGAAGTTCACTTTCCGCGAGCGAGCAAATATCTTGCGCAAGATGAACTTTTGCTCGCGCGAGACGGAGATTTTCTCGCGGATGTTTGATTTATGCGCGCCCATCAACCTGATTTGCGCTCTCAAATTTTGACAGTGATTTGCCGCCATATGTCAGGTCCTCAGAAGAATCCGAAATGATAATTAGATTGAACGTTGCCTACATACTATCAAAAGAAGAGCTGCCATTCACAAAGTTTAGATCAGAAATAGTTCTCATGAAGAAAAATGGATTAGACGTGAACCCGATGTACAGCAATGACGTTGCATGTGCCCAATTAATTGGGGTAATATCTGACACATAAAAAAAAAGACAACTGTTGCCATCGCGGGAAGCACTTTTGAAATGTTTCATCTTGCACAAAATGTTTTCTTTGGCAGCAGCGAAGCACATTTTTTATTTAAGATTTTTATATACAGTATAATTGCGCTTCAAATAAAAACTATATTATTTACCTACACCTTATTCTTGTTTTAAATCATTTACATAATATATATAAATGTATATGGAGTGTGATAAAAAAAAATTACCTTGAAATTGTGGAGTCAAAGGCGACGCAAGGAAAAATTTGGGTGCACCAAAATTTTGTGTTGGTGGACCTAAATAAAAAATTAAGGCGCACCAGTGAAACCTGGCAAAAAGTTAGTTTAGAGCCCTGTGTTAGACACACGTATAGGGAGACTACCCACACCCACAGAGACGATAGCCACAGCTTCAGAGATGTTAGCCACTGAGCTGGGACAGGAAGTGATCCCACCATCGCCATAGTAACCCCCCCAACCCCTCTTTTCTCCAGGTCCCAATGGATGTCCAGGAGTACAACCTGACTCACCTTCTTCCTGCCACAGAGTACCGTGTCTGCCTCACCGTTTCTTATTCTATTCCTTCCCCCTTCTCCCCTCCTGTCCGCACCTCCTGTCTAAACGTTACCACCCGGGAGGTGGGCTTTCTGGTGGAACCGGTGCCGTCGCGTCGTGGCGGAGTGGCGTTGGCGGCTGTGATGGGCTCTATGTTCGCGCTGTCCATTATGGCGCTGCTGGTGGTCTACATGGGCAGGAGGGTCCGTTTCCACGAGGCCTGCGGCCCCTCACTGAAGGAGTACATGACACACACCTCCATCCCACTCAGCGAGCTGTATCCCCCCCTTATCACCCTCCTGGAGAGTGAGGCTGACAAGGACAAGGGGGAGGAGGCAGAGGCGAGGGCGAGTCCAGAGGGGATTCAGATCGACACCACCAAGACGTACATGTGGTAGTGGGAGAAGGTATAGGAGCAGGAGCTGGAGGAGGAGGAGGTTTAGAAGGATGATCTCAAACATCGACTCTGGACTTGTTTAACTCTTAAGAGGTTGAAGCTATGGTTGAGGGGCTATTATCCGTACGTCAGCTTCTTCTTACAGGCCCCTAAATATTCTAATTCCTCAAAGGATTTACATTTTTGATCAACATTGTGCACATTTATTATTACCTGCTGTTCACCAAACCTGCTGTTTAAAGTATGGTTATTGTGCACTTTTTCTACAACAATCATTTGTGAAATGATTCGGTTTGAAAAACAGTTAAAAACTGTTCAAATAATTTCATGATACGTTCTCTTAAAGGAAAACAAATATCTCTCTTAGCATCAAGAAAATGTAAGAAAAAGAAAACACTTAACACTTTATTAGTTTAATGACAGTGACTTTCACTTTTGAACCAAACATATAAATGAACCAACAAAAAAAACAACTGACTTCCTCTCTGATTTGGGACCTTTGGTCACTCTTTTATTGTATCTGCACACCAGTGGTCGTTGTGGCGACGGTGATTGTCATGTATACAGATGGATTCACCTTAAAAGGTGCTGTTACGTCCACCTGAATAAACTTTATTGACACGCTCCACGTGGATGACGGAGACAACAATGTTTATCTGTTTTATATCCTAGAACTACAAGTCTGTACCTGATGATGATGCTTTGAGTTGTAGGTGAGGATTAAGACTACGTTAAAGGTAGAGTTGGAGTAGGTGGGGGTAAAGGTAAAGCTGAAAAGAGGGGAAGGTAAAGATAGATGTAAAGGCGGCGGTAAAGAGGTGGAGATGGATATAAAGGTAGAGAAAAAGTGAAGGTAAAGGTAGTTACAAAGGTGGAAGTAAAGCTGAAGATAAAGGTCGAGGTGGAGCTCTCACACTTAGTATTGAACCATTTCGCTGTGACGACCTCCGACCTCAGAGTTAATTTATGAGACAGGATCAATAATCAAGAACAGAAACACCAAAGAACAGAAGATGGGTCTCATTTATCCTGGTGATTCTGATGGCTGCACTATGAGTTATGATTCTGAGTTATTGACCCTTGAGTTTGTATGTTAAGGTCATGGTTTTAGCCAAATATTCACTCACCTGTGCAAAAAGGCAGACTCTCCAGGAATGAAACCGCCAAAACTCCAATCATCTAAAATATTTTAATCTGGTACATAAATATATTCAGATTATTATCTGTAACATAACAATTGTACGTATTTACTTTAGATTTAAAATTGATCTGTAAAGACTATAATGTGTACATATTTATTCCAGAGAGTAACATCTGTATGTATTAATTTTAGAGATAAATATGTACAGATTATAATCTGTCATATATGATTTACATGTTTCAATCTATTATTATTTTAGAGATTGTGATGTGTATATTTTGATTTCATAGATAATCTTAGAGCCACCAAAAGTTAGAGCATATTTTATTATGAAGATGTCATCAGTAAACTGTCGGTTGATCACTTTGAATTCTGGAGAAATCTGCATCAATGGAAAAACTGAAAGCCACAATGACATCACATCTCTGGCATCACGTCAATAGCGTCATATCTCTGACCTCACATCTCTGTCCTATTACAGTAATATGCAGGGTATTTTGTATGATATGTATGACTATATTTGAAGAAAACTGTTGCTTATAATGTTGTTAATACTATTATTATTAATACTCAACACTGAGCACCAAGTGTGACTGAAGATGTGTTTGTGGGGGGGGGGTCTATAAATACACTTTCTCCACCCCTGGTGTCTGATTCATAACTCCAGTCTCCAGTCACACTTTTGATAATGGGGGTTCTCAAAACTTGAAGAATATTAAGGTTAATTGCTTTAGTTCTGCTTATATTAGAAAATATGTTTCTTGCGTCTAATGCAACTGTAGATACGTCTTTGCAGGAGTTTTAACTATTTGATTAATTCTGTCTGTTCCAAATTCTTAAAATGTATTTTTATTTATTATTATTTATTTTATTTATTACCAAGTATTGCCAGATAATGTATGCCAGTTTGACCAGTCAGTAGTTAAAAAGCTAGCCAGCACGATCTGTAAGACAAACCCTGTTAGAAAATCTATTGGTGATACAGGTCCACTTTCCGCTGCTTGGTGGAGAAAGGTTTATTACAGGACCCACTTTAATGTAGAGGAACTGGTGGTATATTCTTGACTGAAAGAATAGTGAGTTATTCCAATATATTTCAATTCTAAAGTTAGTCCTGCAAATGCTTAACTGCCAGACAATCTAGGATCAGGCTGGTCATTTGAAAACTGTAGATAAGCGGCAACAGAGAGCTTACACATACAAATCCTTCTTTGATGGTACCTTCTTCAAAGACAATGGACCTCAATGGATGTGAGCAGGAAAGCATTTTATTGATATTATACATTGACAAATTTGAAACATGTAATTCCCTGGGTACATCCAGGAGGAAGCATAACATTGGATTCTTGGAAAGAAGAAGAACCCATTTTTATTGCCAAGTATTATATTGCACATACAGGAAATTGTTCTCTGCATTTAATCCACCCCACACAGTGGGCAGTGGGCTGCTGTAAAGGCATCCGGGGCGCAGTTAGGGGTTAGGTGTCTTGATCAGTGGCACGGCAGTTTCGCCGACCAGCGAACACAGAGCGCGCGACTACTAGATTTAGATTAGATTAGATTCAACTTTATTGTCATTGCACAGGGTACAAGTACTGAGGCAACGAAATGCAGTTTAACATCCAACCAGAGTGAAAAGTAGCAAAAAGTGCAGAGTATGTGCATATGTAAAGTGTAATAAGTGAATAAATAGATATGTACAGTAAGAAATAGTTATGCAATATGAACAGTAAGAAATGGATATACAATAACAGTGCAAATGTTCAGTGGCTGGAGGAAGGTGTGCCAGTCAAGCCAGGGTGGAGGGGGGGAGTACAGTCACTGACGGAGATGTGTGTGGGGGGGGGGGCAGAGTTCAGTAGAATGACAGCCGCAGGAATGAAGCTGTTCCTGAACCTGCTGGTCCGGGAACGGAGCACCCTGTAGCGCCTCCCAGAGGGGAGGAGGGCAAACAGTCTGTGGCTGGGGTGAGAGCTGTCCTTTTCGATGCTGCGTGCCCTCCGCAGACATCTCTTGCTCTGGACAGCCTCAATGGTGGGGAGTGAGGAACCGGTGATGCGTTGGGCAGTTTTCACCACCCTCTGCAGTTATTTACGGTCCGCGACAGAGCAGCTGCCGCAGACCTTCTCGACCGGTCCGCGAAATATTGTCTGACATGAAAACGGTCCGTGAGGTAAAAAAGGTTGGGGACCACTGATCTAAATGATGCAAGACAAGTTCATCGCTGTTGTGAAGAAGCTCAGCCTGTAAGATTCTAAATAAATTATTTGCATAGTAAATCATATTTTTTAATGTGTAGCCAGTGAGGAAATGTCCCTCCTGAGGTACTGTAGGTTCAAGCAGGCATTGGTACCTCCTACTTCCTGTTTCACCCATTAGACAGGGTATAAAAGCTGCACATAATGAAGCTGCTGTCAGCATGCTTGTCCTTTCTGTGTTGGAGCCTGGCTGGGGAACTGGTAGGTTTTTTTTAGTCTCAGTTCTTAGGAAACTGATGTGGCCGTTGGTGATCTTTCTGTTTGTGTCTCCCAGCTCGTCAGGGAGGCCCAAACCATGTGTGAACCGGCCCGGGTGGAGGAGGCTCAATGCAATTCCAGCCTGTAGTTGGAAGCCACTGCTGTTTTGTGTTGCTATATTCAGTTCCTGTCTGGAGCTTCTTCATGTTGGTAGTAGTATTTAGATTCCAGAAGATTACTTCTGCTAAGTAATGTGATCAAATTTGATATAATTGAACTATTTATTTGTCTTTTTAGGGGTTGAGGCTGTCTGCAGAGTAGCAGCCCAGATGGTGGGTCTGGTGCCTGGGCCTCTCATCTGCCCCTCCCAATCTCAGTTATTTTGGTCTGTATTTTGATTTTACATAGCATGCTTTGATTCTGATTTTTAGAATATTTGTGTGGAGAAACGAAGTCTGTGAGCAACCTGTGCTAGAGCATGTGCCCGTTCTTGCCCCGCTGCGGCCTAGTCACCAGAAGCCCTCAATTTGTTTGTAGAGGCCCATTTGGTTATTTTTTAAAAGTCCTACAGCTGATGGGAATTGGTTTGATTGCTATATTTAAAAAAAAAAAAGAATCAGCTAAAAATAATGCATTCCAATAACCGCCCTACAAATATTTCTCCCTCATTCTTGTATCAGGAAAGTAGACGGCCCAAATGGCAATTGGCCAATGGTACTCCTAGAGTGGATTTCCTTGTATGTTGAACTTTACATGCGTTAACAAGTACATTACTAAAGAGCCACTGCTCATATTTAACTGCAAGCATTTTTCACAAAGTTTTAACTGTTTGGTGATTGTGATTTATGTTCCATAGTGCAAGTGAATCTTCTGTGTACCCTGTAAAAATGCACTTTAAATACACACTGCTGTGACAGTAATAAAAACTCATTTTAAATTTGTATTTAAAAAGGAATTTTTCCATTAACTAAACCTGAGTTTGTTGCACAATATATCACAAGTGGTTGTTTTGAAAATATCTTTATTCATTTGAATAGTTGCTTAAATATTTATCCTACAGATGTTTTGAACTAGACATAAAAAAATGGGGTTACACTGAAGTGTACAGCACTATTCCCCAACACTGTAGGTTAAGACCTTTATGTTTACTGGCTTAGTGTTGCAATGTACTCCAATTTGACAGTCAAATTTACTGTGTACCTGGAATGTAATTTTGGCAGTGAATTAATAAAATGTCAATGTATTCTAGAGGAAAGGGAGAAGATGGGCGAGGCCTGAGCTCTTCGTCAAGGTATTTTTTTTTTATGTAGTGCTTGTCGTACAAGCTGTAATGGCACTAATAAAATGTCTTTCTAACTGTAAAGAATGCCTGAGTGTTGGGCCTGTCCTGAAGAACTATTTGGATCCTTTAGCTGCGGTTTAACTATTTGCTGTTGGTCAATGTGTTCGTATTGCTAAATAACATTAGCCTATGGGCAAGAAGATGCCATCTTGTCAGTGTTTCAAAGATTTTTCAGAATGGGTTGTGATTCCACACAGGACGGTCCAGAGAATACAACCGGCTCCTGCCTTGAGGATCACCAGAAGTGGTCGAGCAGTTTCAGCCTCCTGTGACGGTGGAAATTACCAGCAGTCTTTAGTGATTTGAGTGAACGGTAAGACTTTTTCAAGACGTTTCAAACTGTCAAGAGCCTGACTGTTGCATAATGTGTTAACTGTATCTTCTAAAATGGTTGGATGTCGTGAACTATGCCACCCTCTTTAGCTGCTTCATTTAAATTTGCCGGCTTTTTGCTCGTACAGGGAAACTGCAATCAATGTTCGGAAAACATTCCGGTTGGGTAAAGTAGTTCTGTGATTCCACGCAGGACGGTCCAGAGAAGAAAACCGGGTCCTGCCTCGGGCTCCCTAGGGAGCGGCCAAGCAACTTCAGCCTCCTGTGAAAATTGAGAGGTAAGACCCTTTCTCAGTACTGCTTTTCATGTCATGCTGTGTGAAAAGTCTAATAAGATGTTAGAATGCCTGACGGTTGGTTGGTTAACTGCATCTGCTGCTAATATGTACTGAACTAATCCAGTCTTTATCTGCGCTTTCCCAGTGTGTAAAAAGATGCATTCTTGTCAGTGTTTAAATATTTCTTGTTTGCTAAAGTACTGTTTTGCTACCACACAGGACGATTCAGAGAACACCAACAGGATGCTGCTTCAGGGCAAGCAGATTTAGCCTCCTGTTGGAATTGCCTTATGCCCTGCCAAATTAGCGATTTGACTAACTAAGACTTTTCTTTTTCCCCCCAGTAATGCTTGTCATGCAGGCTGTGTGACAGGTCTAGAAAAATGTTTGAAATGGTATGATTGCATAATGTACTTGCGGTGCTTCTTGTCTTTGATTGTATGTCCTGAACTATTTTGTTTTAACTATTTTCCATTCGCCAATGTTTTAGGAAATGTTTGTATTGCTACATGTAAACCTCTAGGTGAAAAGATGTTGGTGTTTAAGACTATGCTGGATAAGTTGGGTAATGTAGTCTTGTTATTTCTTGCAGGATGATAGAATCCAACTCTACAGGCTTCGCCAAATCTAGTCGACCAGCTGACAAGATATGGCAGAAGGTAAGACCTTTTTTGGGGCTAAGTGTGGGCTAGGGTTAGCGGGGGCTAAGTGTGGGCTAGGGTTAGCGGGGGCTGAGTGTGGGCTAGGGGCTTAGGGGCTAAGTGTGGGCTAGGGTTAGCGGGGCTGAGTGTGGGCTAGGTTACGGCTGGCGGGAGCTAAGTTACGGGGGCTAAGTGTGGGCTAGGGTTAGCGGGGGCTAAGTGTGGGCTAGGTTACGGGGGCTGAGTGTGGGCTAGGTTAGCGGGGCTAGGGTTGCGAGTGTGGGCTAGGTTAGCGGGGCTACGGGGGGGCTAAGTGTGGGCTAGGGTTACGGGGGCTGAGTGTGGGCTAGGGTTAGCGGGGCTGAGGGGGCTAGGTTTAGCGGGGCTAGTGTGGGCTAGGTTAGCGGGGGCTGGTTACGTGTGTGGGCTAGGGTTAGCGGGGGCTAAGTGTGGGCTAGGGTTAGCGGGGGCTAAGTGTGGGCTAGGTTACGGGGCCTAAGTGTGGGCTAGGTTACGGGGGGCTAGTGGCCTAGGGTTACGGGGTGCTGAGTTAGCGGGAGCTGTGGGCTAGGGTTAGGGGCCTAAGGGTGGGCCAGGGGAGGGCTGTGGGCTAGGGTTAGCGGGGGTGTGGGCTAGGGTTAGGGGCCAGGTGGGCTAGGTGGGCGGGGCTGAGTGTGGGCTAGGTTAGCGGGGCTGAGTGCTAGGGGTTAGCGGGGCCGAGTGTGGGCTAGGGTTAGGGGCGGGGGCTGAGGTGGGCTAGGGTTAGCGGCTGAGTGGGGCTAGGGTTACGGGGCTGAGTGTGGGCTAGGGGCCAAGGTTAGCGGGGGCTGAGTGTGGGCTAGGGTTACGGGCTAGGGTTACGGGGCGAGTGTGGGGCTAGGTTAGCGGGGGGTTAGCTGAGGGCTGGGTTAGGGCTAGGTTACGGGGGCTGAGTTACGGGCCAAGTGGGCTAGGTTACGGGGGCTGGGCTAGGGCTAGGGGCTGGGGGGGGCTAGAGTGTGGTTAGGTTACGGGGCTGAGTGGGGTTACTAGGGTTACGGGGCTGAGTGTGGGCTAGGGGTTAGCGGGGGCTGAGGTGGGCTAGGTTGGGGCTGGCTGAGTGTGGCTAGGGGTTAGGTTAGGCCGAGGTAGGTTAGGTTAGGCAGGGGGTTAGGTTAGGCCAGGTTACAGGTGTGGGCCAGGTTAGGGCCAGGCCAGGCTCAGGCCAGGCCAGCCAGGCCAGGCCAGGCCAGGCCAGGCCAGGCCAGGCCAGGCCAGGCCAGGCCAGGCCAGGCCAGGCCAGGCCAGGCCAGGCCAGGCCAGGCCAGGCCAGGCCAGGCCAGGCCAGGCCAGGCCAGGCCAGGCCAGGCCAGGCCAGGCCAGGCCAGGCCAGGCCAGGCCAGGCCAGGCCAGGGCCAGGCCAGGCCAGGCCAGGCCAGGCCAGGCCAGGCCAGGCCAGGCCAGGCCAGGCCAGGCCAGGCCAGGCCAGGCCAGGCCAGGCCAGGCCAGGCCAGGCCAGGCCAGGCCAGGCCAGGCCAGGCCAGGCCAGGCCAGGCCAGGCCAGGCCAGGCCAGGCCAGGCCAGGCCAGGCCAGGCCAGGCCAGGGCCAGGCCAGGCCAGGCCAGGCCAGGCCAGGCCAGGCCAGGCCAGGCCAGGCCAGGCCAGGCCAGGCCAGGCCAGGCCAGGCCAGGCCAGGCCAGGCCAGGCCAGGCCAGGCCAGGCCAGGCCAGGCCAGGCCAGGCCAGGCCAGGCCAGGCCAGGCCAGGCCAGGCCAGGCCAGGCCAGGCCAGGCCAGGCCAGGCCAGGCCAGGCCAGGCCAGGCCAGGCCAGGCCAGGCCAGGCCAGGCCAGGCCAGGCCAGGCCAGGCCAGGCCAGGCCAGGCCAGGCCAGGCCAGGCCAGGCCAGGCCAGGCCAGGCCAGGCCAGGCCAGGCCAGGCCAGGCAGGCCAGGCCAGGCCAGGCCAGGCCAGGCCAGGCCAGGCCAGGCCAGGCCAGGCCAGGCCAGGCCAGGCCAGGCCAGGCCAGGCCAGGCCAGGCCAGGCCAGGCCAGGCCAGGCCAGGCCAGGCCAGGCCAGGCCAGGCCAGGCCAGGCCAGGCCAGGCCAGGCCAGGCCAGGCCAGGCCAGGCCAGGCCAGGCCAGGCCAGGCCAGGCCAGGCCAGGCCAGGCCAGGCCAGGCCAGGCCAGGCCAGGCCAGGCCCAGGCCAGGCCAGGCCAGGCCAGGCCAGGCCAGGCCAGGCCAGGCCAGGCCAGGCCAGGCCAGGCCAGGGCCAGGCCAGGCCAGGCCAGGCCAGGCCAGGCCAGGCCAGGCCAGGCCAGGCCAGGCCAGGCCAGGCCAGGCCAGGCCAGGCCAGGCCAGGCCAGGCCAGGCCAGGCCAGGCCAGGCCAGGCCAGGCCAGGCCAGGGCCAGGCCAGGCCAGGCCAGGCCAGGCCAGCCAGGCCAGGCCAGGCCAGGCCAGGCCAGGCCAGGCCAGGCCAGGCCAGGCCAGGCCAGGCCAGGCCAGGCCAGGCCAGGCCAGGCCAGGCCAGGCCAGGCCAGGCCCAGGCCAGGCAGGCCAGCCAGGCCAGGCCAGGCCAGGCCAGGCCAGGCCAGGCCAGGCCAGGCCAGGCCAGGCCAGGCCAGGCCAGGCCAGGCCAGGCCAGGCCAGGCCAGGCCAGGCCAGGCCAGGCCAGGCCAGGCCAGGCCAGGCCAGGCCAGGCCAGGCCAGGCCAGGCCAGGCCAGGCCAGGCCAGGCCAGGCCAGGCCAGGCCAGGCCAGGCCAGGCCAGGCCAGGCCAGGCCAGGCCAGGCCAGGCCAGGCCAGGCCAGGCCAGGCCAGGCCAGGCCAGGCCAGGCCAGGCCAGGCCAGGCCAGGCCAGGCCAGGCCAGGCCAGGCCAGGCCAGGCCAGGCCAGGCCAGGCCAGGCCAGGCCAGGCCAGGCCAGGCCAGGCCAGGCCAGGCCAGGCCAGGCCAGGCCAGGCCAGGCCAGGCCAGGCCAGGCCAGGCCAGGCCAGGCCAGGCCAGGCCAGGCCAGGCCAGGCCAGGCCAGGCCAGGCCAGGCCAGGCCAGGCCAGGCCAGGCCAGGCCAGGCCAGGCCAGGCCAGGCCAGGCCAGGCCAGGCCAGGCCAGGCCAGGCCAGGCCAGGCCAGGCCAGGCCAGGCCAGGCCAGGCCAGGCCAGGCCAGGCCAGGCCAGGCCAGGCCAGGCCAGGCCAGGCCAGGCCAGGCCAGGCCAGGCAGGCCAGGCCAGGCCAGGCCAGGCCAGGCCAGGCCAGGCCAGGCCAGGCCAGGCCAGGCCAGGCCAGGCCAGGCCAGGCCAGGCCAGGCCAGGCCAGGCCAGGCCAGGCCAGGCCAGGCCAGGCCAGGCCAGGCCAGGCCAGGCCAGGCCAGGCCAGGCCAGGCCAGGCCAGGCCAGGCCAGGCCAGGCCAGGCCAGGCCAGGCCAGGCCAGGCCAGGCCAGGCCAGGCCAGGCCAGGCCAGGCCAGGCCAGGCCAGGCCAGGCCAGGCCAGGCCAGGCCAGGCCAGGCCAGGCCAGGCCAGGCCAGGCCAGGCCAGGCCAGGGCCAGGCCAGGCCAGGCCAGGCCAGGCCAGGCCAGGCCAGGCCAGGCCAGGCCAGGCCAGGCCAGGCCAGGCCAGGCCAGGCCAGGCCAGGCCAGGCCAGGCCAGGCCAGGCCAGGCCAGGCCAGGCCAGGCCAGGCCAGGCCAGGCCAGGCCAGGCCAGGCCAGGCCAGGGCCAGGCCAGGCCAGGCCAGGCCAGGCCAGGCCAGGCCAGGCCAGGCCAGGCCAGGCCAGGCCAGGCCAGGCCAGGCCAGGCCAGGCCAGGCCAGGCCAGGCCAGGCCAGGCCAGGCCAGGCCAGGCCAGGCCAGGCCAGGCCAGGCCAGGCCAGGCCAGGCCAGGCCAGGCCAGGCCAGGCCAGGCCAGGCCAGGCCAGGCCAGGCCAGGCCAGGCCAGGCCAGGCCAGGCCAGGCCAGGCCAGGCCAGGCCAGGCCAGGCCAGGCCAGGCCAGGCCAGGCCAGGCCAGGCCAGGCCAGGCCAGGCCAGGGCCAGGCCAGGC